>VZRV01001916.1:0-240323 GCA_013398115.1 Falcunculus frontatus
CAAGAAAATAGGCAAGTGATAATGTGTTCTCTGCTGAAGAACAGATTTCAGGTCACATAAAATGAAGGAAAGGTGGAAGATTCTGGTGGCAAAATGAGTCTTCTAATAGGACATAAAAGATCATTAAGAAATGTTTAAATCGGGGCAATTAATAATTGGCCCAAGAGAACACTTTGAAAAAACCCTGAATATTTAGGATCCCACTTGGGTACTCAAAACTTATATAATTGCTAATGAACCCATGATGTTGCCATTTTGGCATTGTCCTTCCTTCAAATGGAAAAGATTTGCTCCATTCAGCAACATTGAAAGAATGCAAAATAGACAATATGGAAAAAAATCCAGAAATTTATCACCACAGAAGCATGAAATCCTTCAGATATTTGGTATGATATAGGGAAGGATGTTAATTACTCAGTAGCTAAGGGGTAATCTCAGACTTGTGTTGGCTACAAGTTTGGCAGCAGATGCAGTTGCCATCCAGTTCTTTTGTTTAATCTTTATGAAAACAGAGCTGGAATGGAAATTGATGTAGAGAGCTGGATTAGGAGAAAGGTCAAGGTCTGCTTTCTGGCTGGTTTTTCTGATGGTGTGTCTCACTACTGACCTGGGAGAAAAAAAATAATTTTGATCCTTCCTCCAAGTTTCATGGGAAGCTCAATTAATTTTATGGGATTTATTTCTAGTCTGAGGGGTTGCCTCAGAAGGGGAAAGTATTGTATGAATCTCTGTGTGATGATACTCAAAAGTCAACCCTTAAAGGCTTAAAAGTTATGTCTTTTCCTGACTTTACTCCTAATTTGGAAGATCTGTATTTAGATCCCACAACTGCTCTCTCAAGACTTCATAGATTCATGGAATCCCAGAATGGTTTGGGTTTAAAAGGACCTTAAAACCCATGGGACACCTTCCACTGTCCCAGGCTCCTCCAAGCCCCAGTGGCCAACCTGGCCTTGGACACTGCCAGGGATCCAGGGGCAGCCACAGCTTCTCTGGGCACCCTGTGCCAGGGCCTCCCCACCCTCCCAGGGAACAATTCCTTCCCAAGATCCCATCCAGCCCTGCCCTCTGGCCCTGGGAAGCCATTCTACTCATCCTATCTTTGCAAGGAAATGTTCCTAAGTCTTTGTAATACCTCTATGAATCTTTGTGAAGATTTATGGTGTATTTTTGGCTTTTTATTAGAAATATTTGGCTGTTACACGTAAATGGGTTATTCAGTGTCCAGTGAAGTCCCTGAAGTCAGTGAAGAGAGTAATAGAATCAGCATAGAATCAGCTTTGGTTTTTGTGATGCTTTTTTGCCTAGGTGCTTTGGATTAGATTAGTTGAGTCTGCTCTCTGTTGTAACACAGTTGTTCTTTCCAAGGTGAAATTTCATTACCACTAGAGTGGAAACTTATAAAATGTGGATAATTTTTCTGTTTTCTGCCCCATCCCTTGATATGGTGGATTGTTGGTTTGTCTATTCAACAACATGTGTGTATGAATAAGATCATCTTTGATACCAAAAAATGAGGTATTTTACAGCACAAAAAGCGTCTCGATCCAGACAAGTCTGTCCACCTTTTTGAGTAGGCATTAGAATATTCCCTCACACTCTCAGTTTTCAGCACAAGGTGAACACAGTCTGTCACTCAAGGCCTTGTATCATTTGTCTCCAGCAGCATTAAAAAGAGATTTCCCATTAGACTCCAGGATGCTGCCTGGCACATACAAATCAATTTCTTTTTTTTCTTTTTTTTTTTTAAGCTTAAACAAAAATCCTTTACATTTCATTATTGGAAGATTAGGACATTCAGGATTTTTTTTGTGGATTTCTTCTGCCTTAAAACATGCTCATATTCTGTTGGCACATCAATCAATTATATAAAAAAAAATAAAGGTTAAAATTATCAAGTTTATATAAAGACTGAAAAGATGAAAGCTGAAAAATGTAAATTCAAAGCCATTTAAGCTCAGTGACATCAGTTGACTCTAAGTTATGTTTTTCATCCATAACTTATATAGAACCTGCATCATGCGTATATATATCTCCAGTGATCTTCATCATTCCTCTCTGTTTTCCTGCTCCTAAATAAGAAGAATTTAGTTATTTTATAAAAAAAATTAGTAAATCTCTCCAAAAATAAGCAAGTGTTTAGTGTTTCATCATCTGTTTCAAAGTGAAATACTGCTATGAAAAAATAACCCTTTAAATTTAAATATTTCCTAATTTCTTCCTCCAAACAGCATTTTTCAGTGTTTTTGTATAGTGTTTTTGCATTAAATAGTTTATTTTGTGGTAAGTGATGCGTTGCAGGCTGCCCCAAGGCAGGGATGGTTTTCCCCTCACCATTTTCTCTCTCTCCTTTTCCATCCTCAAGTTCTGTTAAAAGTCAACCAAGCTACTCTCCATTTTTAAAGGTTTGGATACAGAACTGAAACTTCCATTATTTTCCCACCTGTAGCAATGCTCACTCTGGGAAGCTAAGTTAGAGCTGCAGAAAAATAGGTTCATTAAATGCTATTTGCACAATAATGCACCATGAAGAACTTATTATTTTATATTTAAATTTCTGTAAATTAGAGAAGAAACAGGATTAAAATATTCAGAACAGCTGCCTGAGATGGTTTCAGCTCTGCACTGAGGATGACAAGAGGAGGTGTTTGAGCTGTGCTTTGGTGCTTTGGAGCTGGCAGGAAGCTCTGTGTGATGCCAGTACCATCTTCAGGCAAGTCAGGGCATAACAGAGGAATTTCTCAAAACTAAAGGCCAAAGCATAAATCAGCCTGAAAAACATTCATTTCACCTTGTTCAGGTGTTACATTTTGTTACAGTCAAAAATGTTGTATTTTGTCTACTCTTGAACCGACAAATGCTTGCACAGCAGTAACAGATTTTTAAATACATGTTGGGTGACCTTAATTTTTTTTAAGAAAGGGGATTAATTTTGTGTTTTCAAATACAGACTGAATGCAGACAGACTGAGGGGACAGAGTTGAACATTCCTTATCAGTGCCATAATATATTCATTTAAAATATCTTAAAATTTAACATTTACCTTGTTAAGCACTGAAATCCCTTGCTGCAGGATGTACAGCAGCTAATAATTTATTTGGATTTCAAGGTGACTCTGAATTGTGGAGAAGAAATCCATCAAGAGCCGTGAAAATAAAACCACACCTGGCTGAGGAAACCCCCTCAGTGTAAATTGTTGAGAAAGAACTTTCCAACTACTTACTCTTTTTTTTTTGTTATCCTCTTTCCTAAACAACCAGCTGGAACTGGGGTAGTTGAGCTATTAAAATAAATGGGCCTTTGACCTGAGCCAGCACCATGTGGGAGTGCTGCTGGTAACAAGATTTTTGGAAAGCATTTGGGTAAAATGGTGATTTATGCATTTTTAGAAGGCTAATTGGACAATACACTAATATTGGAAAACTATCCTACATAATTTTCCTGAAGACACACCAGGTTTAATTCTGTCAATTCAAATATCTCGGGTCAATTGCAGAATCAATTTTGTTTTCATGCTCCCTGTGAGGAAAGGCTTTTTCTACTTAAGTCTTTTTAAAATTTCTTAATACTCTGTTGTGCCTTTTCTTAGCAACTTTACAAAGTTTCAGTAAAACCAGTGTTTAAATGCTGCTTCTGGACAGAGTCTGACCTTGCCAATCACTTTTTTTGGTGTTGGATAATGTTGGTACCTTCCAGTTTCTACTTGTGACTTGTCTTTGAAACGTTCAGGGGGAGGGTTACTTCAAATTTTTGTCCTCCACCCCTCGAATTCAATATTTACTATCAATATGCTGCGTGCTTTAGGACATTTAGTACTCTGTATGAAACAGAGTAATTTTTAAATATAGTTTTTTAATATTAACAGTATGAAAGGTTGTACATAAAATATATTCGCTCTTCTATGGCTAAGGCTTTATTCTAATTAAGAATTTTGGCTATGATGGCTGTTGTTGCTGTATAAAACTGCACTGTCATTCCCAGGAGATTTAGAGAAGCTCTTCAACAGTTGGATCTTGAAGTTTTATTTTCTGTTTCAGAAAAGGAAAACTCATTTGAGGCTTTCAGGCTTCAGTGATTTTGAAATTAAGCTGCTATGGAGAACTATCACAGCTCTTCTTATCCACGTGGAAGCCCAGGCCAGATGATCCAAGCTGGAATTGAGGTCTCATTTCTCAGTTGCTGGTGTGTGGATTAATATGTCAGAGAGAAACTGTAGCATCAATATGAACTGCCTTTGTGAAAGCATTTGCCAGCCCTTCACACTGTCCACTGCAGAGCTGCTTCCCGAAATCCTGATTCATTTCTCCTGCACACCTGAGAACTCCTGGGCTCTGAAGCAACTCCGTGCAAGCAGACTTGGAGCTTCTGAAAAGTTTGAAGGAGCCAGACCTCTGCTAAGGGAATGTTTTGCTTCTGTTGGCTCCCTGAGCTCTGTGTTTGAGCTCTGGTGAGGAAGAGGAGGAAGTGTGTTGTCAGTGTGATTCTTTCACTGTCACTGGTTTTGGCAGCCTGCTAACCTGCCCTTCCCTGCCAGCACTGCCTCTCCTGCAGCAGGAATTGCATGTAAATTTGCCAGATCTCACCAGGCTGTTGTGAGTAGTCCTCAGTTTAGGCCTGTGCCTAAACAACACAAATTGCAGAGGGCAACTGGCGAGGAAACCATCAGCTACTGGCACGGCTTCGACTGGCTTAGAGGAGGGTGAGGATGGTGAAGGGTCTGGAGGAGAAGCTGGATGAGGAATGGCTGAGGGCACTTGATGTGTTCAGCTGGAGAAGGGGAGACTGAGGGGAGAGCTCAGCAGGGGCTGCAGCTTCCTTGTGAGGGGGAGAGGAGGGGCAGGCACTGATCTCTGCTCTGTGTGACAGCACCCAGGGAATGGCTGGAGCTGGGCCAGGCTCAGCCTGGAGATCAGGGAAAGGTTCTGCTTCCCCCAGAGGGTGCTGGGCACTGCCCAGGCTCCCCAGGGAATGGGCACGGCCCCGAGGCTGCCAGAGCTCCAGGAGTGATTGGACAGCGCTGCCAGGGATGCCCAGGGTGGGGTTGTTGGGGGGTCTGGGCAGGGACAGGGGATGGACTCCGTGATCCTGGTGAGTCTTTCCAGGTTATTTTTATATCCAATTTATGTTATTCTGTGAGTCTGTAAAATGCTGCAGGAAGATATTGAAAACAAGGCCTATTGTTTCATTGGATCTAGGCTGGACTTTGAGATTTTCATCCATATACACTGATTAAAAAGTCACTTCAAACTCAGAATGAACCTGGCTAACTTGTGCCAGCCGTGTCCTGGACACCAGCTTTTGATATCATATGCTCGATTCTGCTCTGTGCTAACAAGTGTGTCTTGTTCTCCTTTCTGGATAAGGGCAGACGTGGAGCAGTTTGGGGCCAGGCTCCCCAGGTATTTGTCTGGGCACTGCCATGTGTGGATTGTGCCATACTTTGCTCTGCTGGAAGAGAGGCAAAGGCAGGAGCAGCTGTCAGATGGATGAACTGGCAGAACAGACATTTAAGGATCAGCCAGCACTGACCAACACTGGAGCACCGGCTCAGGCTGTGACTTTGTTATTTAGTTTCTGCACCAAGATTAAATTATTTTGAGAATCAGGACATCTGAGACTCTGCCATGGCAATCCTGGGGCTGAGCTGAGGAGGAAACCTAATGTGGGTGGGGGTGTGAGTGTGGGGAGAGCAGCTGTGGAGGGGCCTTGGTCCGAGCTCAGGTGCTGCCAGCAGGACCCTTGGAGTGGGTCCTGCATGGCTGGAATGAGAAGTTTCCTTAAGTCAGCCCACGGGTACATAGCAGCTTCTTGCCAAAATCTGTGGCTCTGTGAGAGCAAAACCCTCTGCCATTAGCAGAAAGATCCCCATCTGGCTTTTTAGGACCATCAGTTTCAAGCTCTTTAGACATTTATCTGTAGATAAAAGTGACTGAAAGTAATAAATATGTCACGATTTGTCACTGCCTGGAGAAGGGATCAATGAATTTGAGATTTACAATGAGTACATCGGAAAAAACAAAGCACATGGTAATGTCCAGCACTGTTGTTTTTTTTTTTTTTTTTGGAGCAGGGGGGAGCAAGGGAAAAAGGCTGCTGTAATACTTATATATAATGAATTACTAAAAGATAAGCTAAGCAATTGTCTTCCTCAAAGTTAGCTAAGAAAGCCAAAGGGGAGTGGATAGGAGAGTTTGAATGGATAACAGTCTCTTTCCATCTTTCCACAGTGGTGTTTAAGATGAGAGAAATCTGACAGCAGTGGGTGAATATTTCCATCTGGCCAAAGGTAAATGCTTTTGCATTGAGAACTCTTCACGTAATGCACTCAGAGGTGAATTGCAATGGCTGAAAATAAGGCCTTTGGAATAAAAATATGAAGCAAGATTGACACCCAAGTCTGTGATGTTACTCACCATTTAAGGTGATTAACAGCCTTAGAATGTTGATAGTTTCCTGATTCTAGATGATGCCATAGCTAAACTAAAACAAAGATGCCGTGAAGCCAAAACTAATTTTCCCTTTTCTGTTTTGATTGCATTTCCTTTCTTCTGTAGAGAGGAGAGCTAATGGATGAAGTTGCAGGTTTATTTTAATACAGCTCATTAACTGGGAAAATGTTAAGGATGACTATATTCTATTCATAGTCCAAATCCTGTTCCTCAGCCACACCAAGCAGTGCAATTATGTGGAGTGCAGGGCAGTTTTTCCTAAAAAGAGAAGCACTTGAATAAAGTAGAATTGCAGAGTTCTGTGATCTGAACCTGTGTGAGTATTAGAAAGAGTAAGAAAAGGCTGTCCTTTGCTTTGGGTCAGTAAAAATGGGTGCCCAGTGCTGGCTGTACCTCAGAGCTTGTGGGAAATCCGGGGCTGACAGTCAGAATAGCTGCACAGCACTGCCTGTCAGAATTTATTTGCCAGCAACATTTCATATTGCCCTGGATCACTGAGACAGCAGAGGACACATCACAGCTCTGAGTGGTGTTCTGGTTTAAACAGGGCTATAAACATGTCCAGTTACTACAGATTAACAAAAGGATTATCTTTGGTCTAAAAAAGAACCTTAATTGGGGTGTGAAGCCTTCTTAGATGGAAACTAGCACAAAGAATTAAGGTATAGGCTGATGCAAACCAGGAGATTTTCTTTGTCGGTGTCTATTTAAATTTATCAAAAGCACCCTAATTCTGGGGAATGTTTATTCCTTCAACGGGGCGTGTTTCTTCCCCATGGGACCAGGCTGGGACTTAATTCCTGGCGTCCCTTCCTGCCACCAGTGTTACAGGGCTGTGCCTGGATCTCCTGGACTCGAGCCTTCTTCTAAACAGGCAGAGACCATTGGCACTCCTGGAAAGAGTCAGGTGTCCAGTTCAGTTAATTATCACATCTGCTTTTAGCATAAACCCTGGTTTGAAGGATAATAGTTGGAGTCTAAATTAGCAGATCTGATGCTGAATATCTTTCTATAAGGGAGGTTTGTCTCACAGATGATATAAACTCCGCTGCAAAGCTCTTTGAAGTCACTTGAGTTTTCTGTTGATGTCAAGAATCTTTGGTCCAAGCCTTTAGAGTCAAGCACACTTGCACTCATTTGTGTAAGGGAACAATAAATCTGTGTTAATGGACAAGTACAAGAACAGATTGTGTGATAACTGAGTAGTTTTTCTACTAATATATTCTCCCATGACTTTACATGTTGTTTCATTAATCTAAATCTTCTTTAACACCACTTCTAATCTAGTCAGCAGGAGCTGCAATAATGTCTAAACACAGAGAAAAAGCAGTCAAGTATTTGGTTGTTTTATTAAATGCCTATTGCAGTCCTTGGTCGTGAAGGTATCTTAGTTAAAACCAGTCCTAATTCAAATAAATATTCTTTGGAAATATTATGAAAGCTCTGATTAATCTAGCAATGGAATGTTTGTTTAATCAAGGTATTGCAGAGATACTTTTACAAAGCCTGATAAATTACACTGAAATCCAAGGTGGTAGCAGCTATAAATGATATCAGCCTAAATATTCAAATACTGTTATAAGAGATGTGTACATAGAAAATAAGTAGAGTTGTTTCCTTTTTAAAGTCACTAAAACTGTTATTTAATGCAAATGAATGATACAAAGTCCCCAAATGTGAAACTAAATTATTTTATGAATAAACATTTTTAGTCATGAGAAAAAAAACCTGTCTAGACTAAAATTCATTGTGATGAATATTGTGATGATACAAAGAACAGAAGTGATGACTCTTGCTATAAATGCTCACTACATATGCACAGAATTATTTCCTGTTATATGTGTGAATGCCTTTGAAGAAATGCTGAAATTCAAAGTTTTAGTGTCATGTGCCAAAGCAGGGATTTTTTTCAGTCTTTTAAAATGCAGACTTGCACTAGAACTTTAACTCATTATGCAAAATTTTCAGGGTTTCAGATACAAACTCTCTCCTTTCCTTGCAGCCTGTACAATACAGCTGTGAGGTCGTTATTGCTCTTACCCTGCTTCTCCTAATGACCCTGAGCAGCTGCACTCCTGCAAAACGAACTTATGATAAGTAGAGGCTTGTCCGAAGAGTAAAGAAAAATAATTTTTAGTTAGGTAGCTCAGGATTCTGTAAATCACACAACTTGGCCAGGCTGCCTTTGTAACAAGAGGTGAATATTCCTGTTTTTATCTACCAAGTTTCTTCCTGTTCTTGCATAAGACCTGGAGCTGCTGCACAGAGCCCAGAGGAGGCAGCAGCACCATCAGAGGGATGGAGCAGCTCTGCTGGGAGCAAAGGCTGCCAGAGCTGGGATTGTTCAGCCTGGAGAGGAGAAGCTTTGGGGTGAGAGTTCGGTTTGCTCTCAGCAGTACTTGATAAGTGATCTCCTTGACTTTATTTTGACCCACAAGTTTTTCCACTCTAGTTCTTCCCATTTTCTCCCTTATCCCACTGTGGGGGTGGAGGGCAGTGACCAAGCTGCTAAAATAGCTGAAGTTCCCTCTCTATTCCTTATTTTCTGGTACCAAAACTTTCTTTGCCATTTTGCCATTTTAACTCATTTATAAATTGAATTAAAATGTATTATTCTGATAGAAAATTTGAAAATTCATGGAAGAAGGTGTTATTTTGTTGTCAAAATCTTCTTTGTATAGAGGGGAAATTGAGGCTCCTCTTATTCATGTATTCTGTCAACCTGGTGAGATGGAGCATAGGAGCTCCTTATTGCCAGAAAGGTTTAAAAAGTGGACCTCTGCCTCTCTTCTCAGTGGTTAATTCAGTCTGTGCTACAATTCCACAGAATAGAAGAGGAGGAATTGTTATTCACCTCCAGCCCAGAGGAGCCTCCAACCTGTTTCAGGTCTGCAGGCAGTAGTGCCATGTAAAATTGTTCAATAAGAAGTAGAACAAATCAGTGGAGCAGGAAGAGGCTAAAGCAACTGAAATTGCAGGGGTTTTTTTCCTTCCAGTTTATCCCTTGCTGATAGCAATTGTGAACATTGCAGGAGTGTGCAAATACCTGACAGGGGTAGGAAGGAAGATGGAGCCAAACCCTTCTCAGTGATATGGAGTGAAAGGAGAGGAGGTAATCTCAGAAATCTGAGATGCAGGAAATTCCATTCAAACATAAGAAAAAACCTTTTCACTGTGGGGACAGCCAAACCTGGAACAGGTTGTCCAAAGGGATTTTGGGTTCTCCGTCCTTGGAGATACCAAAACCCCTGACTTGGATGCAGCTGTGAGCAACCTGCTCTGTCTGCCCCTGGTCTGGGCAGGAGGGTGGATTAGAAACTCTCCAGAGGTCCCTCTCAGCCTTATCCAGGTTGTGATCCAGTGGTGACCCCTCCAGCAGGTCCCTACCCGTGAATAGCAGCCCAGAAATAAAAGAAGGTAAATGCAGTACCTTCAATTAACACAGGGTGATGTCACTAATGTCCATAGAAAGCCATCTGAAACTGCCTGAAATGATGGCTTGTGAAAAGAAATTGCACTCCAATCACCCAGCTACAGACAATTTCAGTAAAAACATTGCTGAGCTGATATGTGGGTTGATGGTGTTTCCACTGGCCATGGTTTGCAAACCGCCCCTTAATTTCTCAACTGAGGCTGCGTAGTCATTCATCTTTAACAAAGCTATTGCAAAGATTTATGGAGGCATAATATGAAAATAAGACTAATGCATTACCTGGAAAGGGCATTAATGTTCCTGTTACTCACAGCATAAATCAGAGGTCAAATGGTCATTCACCTCAGCGTGGCTCAGGCTCCCTCAGGGCCTCATGCAACTTCTGTTACCTTTTTTCAGAAATGAGCCAAGGTACAAATTCTTGTGGCCTAAACATGAGAATATTATCAGAAATAACATTTCACAGAAAGACTGGAACAGAGGAAAGCAAATATACTGAAGAGAATACCTCATGTCTCCCCGTGGGTTTGATCATCTGGAGGTAAATGTTTTTCTTGTACACAACAGAGTTTTGTCAAAAATACTTTTTGTTGTGAGACAGTGGAGCAGCAAGAGTTTCTATAAAACAGCTACTAAGAATGCTCTGCATTCCTGGCATGCAACTAAAATAGAGAGCATAGCTGATAGGAGTACCAGGGTGATAGAAATAGGATTAAGCACTCCAAATGCCAATTAGGTGAATCACAAGAGATTCCCGAAACAGACTTTATTCCAGGTCTGCTGTACATTAAATTGTTGTAATTATGCTGGTCTTGTGCTTTGTAGAATGACAAGAATGGAAATACTTTGAGTATTTATTTCATAGAGATGAAAAACTGCATCCAGTTTTATGTCTCTTTTGTTTTGACCATTTTGAGGGTTTTTTCTTTGTGAGTGCACCAAGGGAAGAGTGGTTCCAGCATTACAGAAACCCAGCCACCTCTAAGGTGAAATGTAGCCACTGAAACAGTGATTAGCAAATCTACAAAATGATTTTTGATAGGGATTTTAAGAGTATCATTAAAAAACAGGAGGTGTGCAATGGTAGTTACCTCGATTGCAGTGAGAGCCAAGCAATCACAGAAGGCAAGAAACTTAATGAGCAGGCTTCGGTTTTCAGATTTCCTGTGACAAAAATGCCTTCATAAAGAATCTTTGAGAGGTTCAGGGGAAGAAGTGGTGAGTTAGCCTGGACTCTGTGTGGTGCAATTTTACTATGTACCACTACCTTTCCATGAAAAATGCTGTGTGTCCTTTGATGCCTGCAGAGATCACTCCTCCCCTCTCCAGGTCAGGAATTATCTCTCTTGATAACAACTTGTCAAACAACTCTTCATGGCCCCTTTATTTAAACTGAGCTATTAGTTTGCTTCATGGAAAAATAAGTAGCTCAGTGAATAAATATTGGTTGCTTCTATTTCTGGAAATTTCCTTGGAGATCTCATCTTAATGTTCTGTGAGCTTCCAAGTCACTTTGTTCATTAGATATAAACACCCCACACACACATCCAAGGCTGTCCTAACTTCAGGAGTTCTTTGTTCTAATAACAGGACCAGTATTTGGCCAAATTGAACCTCATTTATTATTCTGTTGACTGTCACATAAACATTTCCAAATGCTCTTGCCGTTTCTGCAGCTGTGGGTTATCCAAAAGGTCCTTTTTTAAACAGACTAGAAAAGATTAAAAATATAATTCTGCAGAGGACTGTGGGATTCATGCAAGCTGGTATTGATCTGTCATTTTAAATGTTGAAAGCTTTCATTCTCTATTTTTCAAGTGTTATTCTAAATTTGACCTGAAATTAAAATACTCTCCCCCCCAAAAAAGGTTAAACTTCTTCATCTTGAATTACAGAATAATGGAATAGATTGGGTTGGAAGAGACCTCAAAGCCCATCCAGTGCCACCCGTGCCATGGCAGGGACACCTTCCACTGTCCCAGGCTGCTCCAAGCCCCAATGGCCAACCTGGCCTTGGACCCTGCCAGGGATCCAGGGGCAGCCCCAGCTTCTCTGGGCACCCTGTGCCAGGGCCTCCCCACCCTGCCAGGGAACAATTCCTTCCCAAGATCCCATCCAGCCCTGCCCTCTGGCACTGGGAAGCCATTCCCTGGCTCCTGGCCCTCCAGACACTTGGAAATGGATTTGCCAAATTTCTGTTCTTTGGATTGTAGTTAAAAAGCAGCAGAGTCCAAAAAAAAAAGAGTCATCAAGATGGTCTTGATAATATTAAAGGAAGTACTGCCAATCAGAGAGACTTTTCTTATTAAAATTCTTAGATGTAGCAATTTACGTAGCTCAGTGTTCCTCCATGCTGTGCAGGTAAAAATTTTCAGCACTACATGTATTATTTTTTACTTTTTTTTTATTTGGTACAAACTCTCTATTGTACTAATGTTTCTAGCAAGATTATTATTATTCTGATGAAATCATTTTCATTCTGGGAATATCACTTAGTGATGAATCCTATGCCATTTAAATAATCATGAGTCTTTTGAGAAAATAATTACAATATAATGATTTCTACAGAGAACAATTTAAATTTTGATCAGAGGTTATCGGGGTCAAACATGATGTATTGCCTATCAGCATTTTCCTGATATGTCCAATCAGTAGGGATTTCTCGTTCCATTTTCTAATTTTCTTTATTTTTTTGAAACATTTTCATTTAAGATTAGGACATTTTCTGAAGTAGGAACTTCTTTTCCTTGTCAAACTGTGACTGATACTGATGTATGAGGGGTTTGTTTGCTTTTCAGGAAGGTATTCTATTTTCACCTGAATATTGATGAGGCTTTTACCAGTGGCTTTAGAAGTATCCAATTTTTATTGCCAGCGATTTTTTTCTTGCTTAAATATTTGCCTTTCTGAAATTCAGACACCAGTGAAATTTCTACAAGTGAAACAATTAATCTCTTCTTTGGTCGACAAATGCATGAGAAACAGTCCAGGAAGTGTGAATTCAATGCATGACGTTGGTCTTGTATTCATTTCCACACTCAGATACTTCCATCAATGTGAATCTGATTTAAGGCTTTCATTCCCCCGAAGTCAGGAGAACTCAAGGCCATATGTTTAAAGCTAAGCAGTCTGTTGTTTGCTCCTCAGTGAAGGACAAATGTGCATATTTAACTGTTTTCAGATGTTAATTTTTTCCTACCCTATTTTTAGGGAAAGCAGATACACCATAAGCTTTCTTCTGTTTGCTAAAGGCAGAGCGAAATTTTAGCCCAAGGATCACTTTTTCTATGAAGGTCAAGGTACTCTGAGAAATGTCCTTTCTTGTTATGAAACCGGTCAGAGCTGAGAAACCTTTTTGTGCAAGTTATTTATCACAGAATCCCAGGATCACTGAGGCAGGAAAAGCCCTCCCAGCCCATCCAGTCCAAGCTGTGCCCATCCCCCCCTTGTCCCCAGCCCAGAGCTCTGAGTGCCACCTCCAGCCCTTCCTGGGACACCTCCAGGGATGGCGACTCCAAACCTCCCTGGGCAGCCCCTGCCAAGGCCTGAGCACCCTTTCCATGGAGAAATTCCTGCTGCTGTCCAAGCTGAGCCTCCCCTGGCCCAGCCTGAGGCCGTTCCCTCTCCTCCTGTCCCTTTATATCTTAATCAGCAGCACAGTCTGGGTAGAAAATCAGTGTCGGACACAACAGAATCTTGTTTCTTGTACCAATGATACATAATGAAAACCCAAAATACTTACGATGTGCTAATAACTCCTGATTTATGTCAAATACACAGCCTTGGTTCACTTTAATAGATATTTTTTTCCTTATTCATTTCTTTTTGGTCCAGGAAAGTTTCACATGAACAATAACCAAACAAGCATCTGGAGAGGAAATATGAAGTGAATTCTTGCATTTTGAATGAAATCTCAAACCAGCACCTGCCTTGTGAAGAGATGATGTATGTAAATAAATGTGAACACTGTAACCAAGTGTTTAAAAGTTCATATTTTTTATTAAAAAAAAAAAAAAAGGAAAGATGGGTTTCCCAAAAGAGAAAATAATAGCATGTTCATGCCAAATTAGTGGACATTTTTCAGTTATTTTAATGGAAAACATGCCAGGAGGTTGCAATCTTTGAAATCCCTTCCAACCCAAACCATCCTGTGATTCTATGAAACATCCTGGTTTGGTTCTGGGCATCAAAATTATTTCTGCCCTTTAGCTACTCACAAGTCTTAATTATCTGGTAACTGATTTATATTTTGTGTCCGTGGATTCATTAAAACAACTTCTCACATTCAGACCTGGGCAGACTGTTCAGATGTATATTTCATAGTTTAGCAGACCTCTCTTGCCTGAAAATACCTTTTTAAGTTTATCATATGCTTACCCTAATGACTCTGCCTTGTTCATATGAATTTCTGTGTGGCTGAATTTCTCTTGGCATGAAATCTGTATTCTTGAAGAGATGGAAAATTCTCTCATTCCCTCAATAGTTTGCTCCTGTTATTCTATCACAGTCACTGTTAAAGCCAATTGTTTTTAACAGCTTTTATTTGCCAGCCTTCACTTTTCACGTTGTGCTGTTCTTTACTTAGTTGTAGAGCCCTTTTGTAACTGATATTTTCTCCCCATAAATGTGCTTATACAACAACAATTTTTAATTGCTTACAATCTGCCTTTTGCAAAGCTGAATAAGTTGAATCTTTCAATCTTTCACTACAAGGATTGTTCTGCAATGCTTATATAACATTATGACTCTCTCTCTCAGCCTGCTCCATTCTCCAAGAGTGATTTTAAACATGTAAACACCCAATCCATGAGAAATATTCCTTGGCAGAGGAGTAAACATGTTTGTTTCCTTTAGGTTTGAACTGTGAATTGCTCAATCAGTGTGACATTAATGTTCAGATCAGGCAGGGTCTGCCTTTCCCAGGGTGTTCCCTTTCTGTTTGTATGTCTTGTATTCCCTGCCCATGGATGCTCAGCTCTATTAAAATACAGCTTGTATGAATTGGGCTGTTTTATCAGACACCAGGATTAACCTGTAAAAAAACCCTGTTGTAGCTGTTTACCACTTTGCTGCTTTTTGTGTACCCTGCTGATTCTGTCGGTGGTGGTTTAGATGTTTCCAGATGGTAGTAACTAGAAAAAAGTCATAAAAAGTAAAGCCAACACACCTCTTCACCTCTTCTCTTAGCACAGACTGGAGGAAATAATGCCTGCACAAACATAAGGCTTTAGGAGATTTTTATGGAAGAAGCAATGTTCCTCCTCCTTCTAGATATGGAGGATGAAAAACCTGGTAAAAAGTCTAGTCAGGGCTTACTTTCTCAGGCAGGTTCTCAAAACCCAGCAGAAAACAAGAAGCAGCAATCTGATTTCAAGATCTTTTGCAAAACACAGGTGGAGAATTTTATCTCCAGTTTTATCTATTAAACCACTGTTTTCTCATTTGAATTCTTCCTCAGATCTTAAGGCATTCCTATCAATCTTTCCAAATTAATTACACATCTGGATTTCCCATTGTACTCTTTGTAATGTTGCATTTTTCTCCTACTGAATAAACTTCTATGCACACTCTTAATTTTGCCTTGGGCAATTCATTCTCTGATATGCAAATATTGTAAATAATGAAAAACTTGGGACTTGTGCATTGTGTGTGTTGTGTTTTTGTTTTTCTTGATTCATTCAAAGATCACACTCAGCAGCTTTTATTTTGAAAACCCTTTGCTGAATAAACCTTTGTGGGACAATCCTGCCCCTAGGGTACAATATTTCAGGTGAGTTATGCATCCAGAGGTGCAAAAAGTGCTGAAATCTGAGGAAATCTGTGGTTAGGTGCTGTTCTGTTGATGTTTCAGCCTCCTCCACTCTGTGTCCCTAAAGAGTCACTTAGTTATTGATCTGGTGACTGCACAACCTTCCCATGATCTGCTGGCCAGGTAGGAGCTTTGGGGACAGACAAAGGTGAAAAACAGCAAAGCTACCATCACTGAGAGAAGGAAAAATCAGCTTCATAGACAATGAACTCTTTGCTGAACAATTAGACCTTCAGAATTAGAATAGGTTTTGATTATCCATGTAGTGAATCAAAATAATATTCTTTATTATTATTTATTCTGTATTCAAGAGGATATAAGATTAGTCATTTGAGTACACAGTGCTGTTGCTCTATTTTGTCTTGCAAAGAAATTTTTCAATGTGATTTAAAATTTTAAAATAAATCTCTCTAATCTGTGAACTTGTGTTCTGAGTTTCCCCAGGTCATTCCAACCAGTGCTGCCTCAGAACTTTTTCCAGAGCACAGAAGGACATCCACTGCAGGGCCAGAGAGCAAACACATAAACCTGATTATTCACTTTATCAAAGTAGGAAGAGGAGATAAAAATTTAATCTGAAAGTCTTGTGTTGTGACACATCTTTGCATGTCAGACTGAACAAAGCCAACCCAAATCAACATCTCAGTCTTTAATTCTTCTGCCTGTCTATGTAAGTATTGTTTGTAGCCAATTAGTTGTGGCTACCTTCACTCTGCTGTTCTAGAAGTACCACATTCTCCTTGCTCACATCAAAATGTTCTTTACCACTGCTTTGGTTTACAGAATCAGGTTAAAATCCTGTGACATTCAAACACTGGTTTTGCTCTAAGGATAAATGAAGAACACATCAGTGATTTGGTTTGATTGTTTATCCATTAGCAGCCAGATTTCAGCCCCTGAGTCAGCTGAGGTTGTTACCAGGGTGGGTTATAGGTGTATGCCATGTAGTAGTAATCTGAAGTAGGATCCAGGGAATGCCATTTGGTCTCCCATAGGCTTTCAGCAGGAATTTTAAACTTGCAGTCAACCTCCAATGACACAGCCTCTGTAATGAGTTCATTTCTTTATTCAATTTCTTTATTTCAATTTCCTTAACATAAAAATGTATGGTGTGCCCTAAACCAAACTCTAATGAAAGAGTTACATACATATTGGATCATATACTCAAATTATATTAAAGTCTACATACACTGTTACCTTAGAATTGAAAGAACCGTTACTTAAATAACATTTCATTTTTTGAAGTAAATGATAATTAGGAGATTTAACTGGACTGATTCATTGATGAAAAGAAAATTAATATGAAGCCAAGATTCACTTTGAGATGAATAATTAGAATTGAAAACTGTGATTTTTTTTTTTACCCAGTGTAAGTTACATTTTTTGGATGAGGCTGAAATTGCTTATAGCAGGTGGTTATGAAACAGTTGGCACTTTGTGTAGCCTTGCTATGCGTGAGCTCTGTTCCTTGGAATATCTCCAGGAACAAGGTATCAGCAAAAGTAACTTCTCTAATTCTCGTATTCTAGCACATAAAATACTAATGTGTAGTAGGACTGCACAGAGAGCTTCTAAATGTAGTGTTGGCTACACTGAGTTACAAGGAGTGGGTACAGAGCTCTCCGGAAACATGAAGCTCGAAGGATTTCAGGATATTCCTCTCTTTGTGGCCTCTGGAGCTTAATTGCCAACACAAAATCCAGTGGTCCTTTCCCAAGATCCTTTTAAGCACATAAATGAGATCCATGAGGATTGGGACGGCCTTAGTGCAGAGGATCATGAGTTGGATGTGTTACAGAAACCCGTAGCACACACCAAGAGAGCCCCTTCTACATCTACAGCAGCTGTGCCTGGAATTCCCAAGGCCTTTTCAGTTGTACATGGCCACTGAAGTCTTCACTATCACAGAATCCCAGGATCACTGAGGCAGGAAAAGCCCTCCCAGCCCATCCAGTCCAAGCTGTGCCCATCCCCACCTTGTCCCCAGCCCAGAGCTCTGAGTGCCACCTCCAGCCCTTCCTGGGACACCTCCAGGGATGGCGACTCCAAACCTCCCTGGGCAGCCCCTGCCAAGGCCTGAGCACCCTTTCTGTTTTTTCTACAAAAAGGAACTTTTTGTACTAAAGACATTCTGTACCTCTGTTATCACTTGTCCTATTCCTGTGCCTGGAAAACTTCCTTACCACCATTTGATTAAAATAGTCCCCAGTTAAAAGAAAATGTCAAAGCTGCTGATTCTTTCTCTCTTCTACTTCCATCCCCCTTTTAATTTTCATCTTCTACATCTTTCTTTTCCTCTCCATCACACACAACTCCTGTTTCTTAGTACTCTCAGTCATTTCTGTTCTGTATCTATTAATCCGCAAGAGGTGGGAAAGAATAAATAGAACTGTGTCTTTTTGGAGCTGTGTAGCTCCAAGTTTTCACGGCATTCCTGGTAATTTGTTTTCTGTGAGACCATTGCTCATTTGTCAAATTCAACTGAACTGCTGGATGGACAAATAGATGCTGCAATTACACAGAAAACAGAATGTTGTCTCCTCCTTTCCTGGTGACTGAGTAGCAAATTGTTTTGACTTTTTCCTCTCCTCCTCTTTTCACTATAAAATCATGAAAACAGGAAAGTGTGGATGCTTTTGACAGTCTTCAAGAACACGACTTTACCCAAGTCCTTCCTATTTTAATTATTTTTTTTGTCTAATAATACAGAGATTACCAAGTAGTATCCATGTATTAATCCAACAATTGACAGCTTTAATGCATTGCTGTACACACTTGCAATAGCACCATGATCCAGTCAGACCCTTAGATTTAAGCTAAACTCTAGCCCATGTCCAGTGTGGGAAGAGGAAGAGTGATTCCCAGGAAGAAAGTTAAATTTCCAAACAAAAAATTCAATATTTGATGAGCTTTCTGACAAAGATTAAGTGTATTTTTAATACAATGCTAATGATCATAGCCAAGCAGGGCCATAATATATCAAAATGTAGCAGAATGGAAGTCCTGCAGGTTGGTATAATGAGAACTATTATTGTCACTTAGAAGATTGAACTGTTTCATTTAAGCAGTTCTGAATGCCAAAATGCTGAAAGTAAAATATCAGGAGTTGTTAACTGTAACGATTTTTAAATCAGGATCATTAAACAGAAGGATTACTGCAGGAGCTGGTGATGAAAGCTGTGGCAATAATGCATCCATTTAGCAGGCATTCAAGTTGTAGCAAAGAACATGAGTGTTAAAGTTAACAGTTCATGATTTAGAAATTTTTACTTCAGTCTTGAGCATTTTCCACTGTTTTTGTGTATGATTCAAGCAGTCTTTATTGGCAACGTGAGCTTAATACACCATGATGGGGTGGGAACTACTGTGCAGAGGAGAGGAAATTATGCATCCTCACAGGTTCAACTTTTTTTTCTGAGTGAACTGAAAATAAATTTTAAAAATTTAAAGCCACATCCCCAAAACCTCCATTGTTGTATTGCTCTGACTTTGTTATAATTTTACGGAGCTGTCAAAACAAGGCACTGTCCATAAAGTTGAGAGTTTTGTGGCCATTTGTCCCTGTTTTGCTGTGTTTTGTGTCTACTTCCCAAGACTTGATGTGTTAGAATAATGGCTACAGAACTGCTTTTCTAATCAAAGGAAAGCTCAGTTTCTTGGTAAAAAATTTCTACTTTTGGTTGTCTTGCTTGCTATACAGCTCCATGCCACAGATCATGTAATTCCAAATCACTCTGTTGGAGGAAATTATTAAAGAGAAGATGCAGCCTGCATAATCGAGGATATAAAAGGCTGGGTTTAAAAGGATTCATTCCAGAAGGCTCTTGAGGTTTTGTTGAGCTTCCCTAACAGAAGAATTTCTCCATCCTTGCTCCTGTCCCTTCCCTCTGCCTCTCTTTTTTTTTTTTTAATTTTTTTGAAGAAAATGCAGTAAATATTCTAATGTACAATGAAAGCATTACACTGTGTTCAGGACATTCAGGCCTCCTTGTGTAGAAGGCTTGGGATATCTGAAATAGACATGAAAGTGCAGCAGAAACATTCTGCTGTATGTTGGAAGATTCCATAGAGGAAGCAAGATGTGATCTTAAGAGTCAGAATGAAAAAAAAAAGAAAAAAAAGGAAAAAAAAAATCTGACAGTGACACAATAAAATCTTCAACTGGTTGTCAGGAGAACCAAAGAAATAAAAACATAAAGAAGGAAATGAGTTGAAATGAGTTGTCTGGGAAATATGACAAATATTCTCAGGAGATTTTACAATATGTCCAATTAAGAATCAGTTTTGGTGTGCTATGAAAGCATCCAGGAGTTCCAGGACTCTGTTGCCATCAGCAAAGAGCAAAATGCTGACCCCAGAAAGAATTCCCATCCAGTTACACGGCCAGGAAACAGGGACACACTGATTCAAAAAACAAGGGAACCACTCCAGCTTGCTGTTGGCACTGCTAAAACTTATCCAAAGGAAAATTTCCAGTTAAACTGTAGATTCCAAGCAATGCCTGCAGTGCACAGATGTGAATCTTGCAAGGGTGAAGTAGAACTGATGGTTGGAGGTAAAAACAACTCTGCTATCTTCAATGTTTTCTTTTACATATTTACTCTTATATTTGGAATAATTATCCATAACATATGTAAATCAAATATTGTTGAATGTACATAGACTCCACAAGCAAACAAATTGATTTTCAAGTGAAGTCTCAACTTCCCTTCTTCCTATTTCAATTGAGAACATTTATAGATTTTTGAGCATATAAAGTCTGGAAAGTGAAGTACAGGCACAGTCTGTCCCACAGAGTGTCTCCTTTTGCATTAAAAGAATGAAGTCTTGTCAATGCCATTTATGACTTTATTTAAGAATGTACAGCTGGTGCTTTTGAGGAGAATATGTAAATGATGGATTCTTTATAGGTTCAGTATTAAGTAAATACAGACTGCTCCAGCGTCATCCTATTTGATGCTGCTGAAAGGAGCTAATCAAATAGTCTATAAATATCTGCAGTGTCCTTTTCCCTCAGAGGAGCAAGTTACTTTCTGTGAAATTAATTTCCATATTGTGTGTGCTAAACAGAGTAAGTGACAGCTCTCCTTTCAGACATGTCGTGTCATTACCTAGGGAACAAATTTTGCATCATTGTAATTTAATATGGGCATCAATTCATAAATTGAGGGGTCAGTGGCCTGATAAACCATCTCTGGATCATGACAATGAAATGTTCTGCCTCTTATCCTAAGGATGGAGGGAGGTGAAAAGCTGCAGAGCAGCCAGTCTGGTCACTGTGTCCATTCCTGTGAGAACCTGGATCTTTTTCTATTGTATTAGGTTATTCCTGGAATATCCACAGGCACAATCCAAGCTCTACAATGCCTTAAAATATAACCAACTGTCTTCAGCTCAACAGGCAAAAAAGGCAACTTCCTTTATTGTTTAGTGTCCTATGGCTGTGTTTGTTAGAGAACATGGATCTGATGCTGCCCAGAATGGGGAAAAAAGGGGTCCATTTTTAGCTGCTGTGCTTTCTGTCCTGGATTTCTGCAGCTTTCAATTGGGTTTGACTTCTGAAAGAAAGGCATGTGAGTATTTTAAGGCTTTTTTGTCTGAGCAAGGAATGATTCTGGGTAGTTTTTCTCCTGGCCTGCCCCGTTGGAGGGGTGGGATCTTTGCACAACACTGACTGAATCCTGGCTAATGGGGCCTCGGGGCAGGAGCCTCTTGCCTGAGAGCAGCACCTACCAAAGAGAGCAGTTGTGGAAACACATCCTTGCACTGCTTTCCCGACCTATACACTCACTCTGGGTTTCCAGCAGCCACTGGATTATTTCATGCTGGACTGTGGACATAAAGATACAAATTCTTTCCTTTCACACTTGGGTTGCCAGTGGTATTATTTTACTTTTCAGTCCTAAGTTGAACCAGCTTGAACTGGCAGCAAAATATAATTTATTCCCATATTGTGCATGTTGTAAGTGTTTGGATGGATGACTCATTTTTAAAATCTGAAGAGAGAGTTCATGCTGTCCTAACTTAAACCTCCTCATTTTGCAAACTCTCTTTTACACCCTTGTTCTTTATAAGAAAATATCCCATCATAGAACAACACCTTTTAAATTATCAGAAAGATTAGACCTCAAAAACTGTAAGTTGACAACCAATCTATGGATAAAATTCTCAAAATATTTAATATGGCTGTGCAGCATCTTATTGTTTATATTTTTGACAGGTAGTATGGCCTTTCCAATGATTTTCACTACATTTCACACTCTACCTTTGAAAGGCACTTTATTGTCATCCAGGTGTAGGTTATGTGCCTGCTCAACTAAAACATGGTTGTAGTTTAATTCTAGCAGTGATGAATTGCTGGAGTGAATTCATGCAAACAGGGAAATAGAAATTAAATTCATCACACTATGAAAGCCATTCCTCCCCATGTAAATTAGTAGCTTTACTGCTAAAATCAATTTGTTTTGGAAAATTATGCAAAAATTCTCAAAGGACTTAGGTAGATGATTTATTATACTCTTACTGTTTCATAATATTAGAAAATGAAATTTATTCACACAATATTAGATGGCATAAGCTGAGAGCTTTAGTGACAATTTCTGTTTATTGCAATTAATCTAGGTTGTCTGTGGTGACAGAATTCCCACAATGTGTAGGACATAATCTTTATGAGAGATGCTTTTTATTAAACTGTACACAAGTGTTCTTCATTTGAATAGAACAGATCAATTACTTCTCTATTGCAAGGCCTTTCAATTGTTCTAAGAATCGCTAATGAAATTCGGGGTTTATATGAAAACCGTTTGTATTCTGAGTACTTGAAATATCAGAACTTCACAATGCCCTCAGAAAATAAACAGCTCCTCAGATCTTTTAAGCAATGTGAGTGGGAGCTATTTAAAATTACTTTAGACATCTTGTTCAGGGTTCTAAAACTCAGTTTGTTGTTCATTCATGCCAAGAGTCCTGCAGCTGAAATCATCGGTGTTCCTGTTAAATGCATGTGGCTATCACTCGATGGGATCTAAATCCCTAAAGAAATACAAAAATACTGTGCTAGAGATACTGGGAGTGAGGAGAAAGGGAGTGGAAAATAGGATTCAGTCAGGTAATTAACGTCTGAGCAATAAATCATACAGCCAGAAAAATACATTAAACAAAATAAATATGCATTTATATTTTTTACATCTTAATTATGGAATGCTGGGCTGGACATTATATAAATTGTACATACGTTTGTATAAGCTTTTTTTCTATTGCCCTCCCTGGGCATTAACCAGCTGTAGTAAGTCCAGAAGGTTTGTCCTCTGCGAGGGCCCTCTGCCCATTTCCCTGTACAGGTTTAGCTGGATAAGGGGGCCCCAGGCAGAAAAGCCATCACCCCAAAGGGAGGGAAACAAACAGCACAGAGCTCGTCTTAACCAGAGTGCAATTAAAAAATTATATTAAAAAAAGGCACCAAAATGTTGCTTGCCTAATTTCAATATCTGTTGCAAAGAAAGATCCCAGAATTCTGGAATGCTTTGGGTTGGAAGGGACCTTAAAGCCCATCCAGTGCCACCCCTGCCATGGGCAGGGACACCTTCCACTGTCCCAGGCTGCTCCAAGCCCCAATGGCCAACCTGGCCTTGGACACTGCCAGGGATGAATTTTGTTCCTTACTCCTAGTAAATCAGAATCCTAATGAACTACAATAACTTTTTGCAGAGGGAGATGCAAAACAACTTTTAAAGTTTCTACCACCGCCCCCTTTAATAATTTCGGAAGATAATTTTTGACATGAATAAAATACATCACGCAAAATATTGTGAACTCGAATGTTCGTGTCAGTTTTAAGCACCAGACAGCTTGCTGTGTTACCTCAGAAGTCTCTAAATATCTTTCTGTGAAGAATACCAAATTAGTATTTTCAGACAAAACTTAAATAATTTTTTTAACCAATGATATCAGTTTTAAAAAAAAAGTCTCCTATCTCAGAACTGTTGTAGATTCACTAACTTGTGTCTAGGCTTGTTGCACTGAGTCATGGAGATGTAGCAGCAGATCTGAAGGGCAAGCGAAGCTTGTGAATGTTAATTATGGTGACAGTGGGCTGGCAAGAGCCCCAGGCCCCAAGGGTGATGTTGTATGGTGCCAGGTGACAAAATGTGGTGACCTTGGAGATGGGCACATGAATTGAAGCTGGCAGGTTCCAGTGTGGTTCACGAGTGTGTTCCTAAACCTCGAGCTCCAGGAGCTTCATTATGTGAAACTTACAACTCTCAGTGTCCACTTTCACACCCATTGTTCCTCTCCAGGGGCCCACTCCATCAGGAATCTTTCAAATCCATGGATGCAAGGTATAAAACCAGACTGGGACAGAGGTGCAGAGTATTCCAAGTAACAGGACCTTCATATAGCCATTGTTATACAAGTGATGCTGTCAGGTACCACATGGTTGGCCATCCTCTTTACATCTCCCTCTGCCCAAGTGCAGAAGCACTTTTGGGAGGCTTCTTCCACTCAGCAAAATTCGGAGCATTCTGATTTTGACAGCAGTGCTGAGGTACTCCACAATGTTTGTTGATTTAAAAGGATTTTCTCCCAGCCCTCCTTTCCCTGAATAGTATTCTGCAAGCTCACAGAGTTTGTGTAAATAGGCACTGACTAATCGTGTTCTCACAGTGGGAAATTTAGAAATTACTGTGTAGGGAAAACCATATGGAAAACCTACTTTTGTAATTTATTTTTAATGACAGAGTCTTTTCCTATAATCAGAAAATGGCTGACAAAATCTATAATATGATACCTGACAAGGGGTTGTCTTTACTATTTTATGTCTTTACTATTTTATATCTTTTCTATTTTATGTCTTGTCTATTTTACGTCTTGTCTTTATGTCTTTTCTACTTTACTCCTTTAATTTTTTCCTGAAGTCAGATTTTTTGTCCTTTGAATCTTTTTATTGGAATATTTCTGCCCAGGTCGTGGCTTTAAAATTTATAAAAGCTGCTGTATTTTAACACTCTCTTTCATTTTGTACCAGTGGGGTCCACCTTGACAAAGCACGTGGGCTTCTATGATTCAAAATTCTGCTGTGGTGCAAAACTCAGAGGCTTCTATCGTAGTTATAATCATGGCAATTGTATTGTGTATAAGAAACCCAAAACCTAAGGAAAACTTACTGAAAGAATACTTTTCCATGGAATATGATTTTTTTTTTCCAGTTATGAAATCTGGGACTTGCTTTCTAAACAAGCAGAATAGTGAAACTGAACCCAGCTACAAACCCTCTTCAAAAATCCTTGAACTTTTCTTACGTTGAAGCGATACTGAAAATAGATTTTAAGGAGGAGAAGATAAAGGTACAGGATAAAAAACTGTCGGAGGGTCAAAGCAGGGGGGTAAAATACCATGTGTCAAACATAACAAAGTGGCCAAGAAGACTGGATTCATCACCACCAGGCATTTGGGCTTCCAGGTTGGAAGCAGCTTGCCCAGCAGTTGGAATAAGGCAGGCAGGGAGCACTGGAGGCTGCTTGCAGTCAGAACAGACTTTCTAAAGATACTAAAACGTAACTGTGATATTTCCATTGCAGTTCTTGTCCCAGAGGGAGTGAAATGCTTTGGTCTGATGCTTGTTTTGCCCTTAGTTTAACTCTCTTGTTTAGTTCTAGACTTGTGAGGGTAAATCTGAAAGCAAAGCCTTTGACACTTGAGGCACACAAATCTTTTTAAACTTGGGAATTCCATCATTATGTCACATATTTCCTTGCCTTTGGAACTCTTGTTTTCAGGGGGAGTTCTCACATGTTAAATGTGAGAACAAAAATAACAAGTCCACAATATTGCCAGAAAGCTTATATATATAATATATTATATTATAGCTTAAGGTTATATTATATATAATATAGCTCCTCCCATTGAGCACCAGGGTCTCTGAGTTTTGCACAATCTGTTATACATTTATATTTAAAACTTTTATCTTCCAGGCTTTGTGACTTTCAATAGTCTCGTGATTCACATAAGCCTTATGTCTTAAACAATGGCTCATTCTTCTTCAGCACAATGCAATTCTCTAACAAAAAGAGAACTATACAAAGGTAATTAAAGCCACTTTTATGGCACAGCTGATAATTTTTAAAGTTCAGATGCTACCACTGTTCAATATCTGACTTGGAAAACGTAACTCATAATTTACCGAAACAACTTTAATTTTCTTTAATTGGTTAATTGAAATTAATAAATTCAATTATTTTGACATAAAGAACTTTGTAACTTTCGGGTAATGGATTGCCATGGCAATGGGGAATATCAGGAAACGTTCCTCACCAAAGCAGGAGGGGAGAGATGCCAAAGGAGCAGCACCACGCTGCGGGTCATCCACAAGATGGCAACAGCAGAATGAGTTCCTGGAAGTTCAGGCCTTCGTGAAACTGTGCTCTTTGCATCTGATGCTTATTTGGAAATTTAATTGGGATCAGAGCAAAGCTGGGACAGAAGTTGGTTGATTTGCCATCCTCTTGTTCACAGAAATATAATACGATTATAAAATATAAAGCGTAAATTTGCATTCAAACCTCTCTGACCTTATTTAAAAGATTTAATTTTTTCAGCTGGTCATTGATGCAGTAGAATTTCTGCTACACAAAATCCCGTGAATAACATTTCACTTCTTTCCCTCTATCCAAGTTCTATAGTCCATGAAGGGTCCAAGCTGAAACATTTTGAACATTCGCATTTCTCACAGGTCTGTATGAATTCTTTGCTTGAAGTTAAGCACTTGAATAAAAGTCCTCATTTTCAGTGATGCTAAACATGCCCCAGTATGGCAAACTGAGGCAAAGAATTTGGACTATATATTTAATACCTCTCACCTTTAAAAATATATTTCTGAGAGCTTATTCCTGTATGCCTCCACATTTTGAAGCATTTCAATTGCCTCAAAAGCAAAACAAAATTTAGAAAAAAATTCCACACAAACACATAAAAAAAAAGAAAAAGGGGGAACTATCTTTAGAATTTTTTTTTTTAAGAAATATTCTCAAATCAAAAATCTTTATCAAATTTAGTAACTAAGTGAAAGAATAGAGCTGGCAGTCCTTCTTTTCTTCTGGTGCCTGAAGGAGCTGCAGGAAAGATGGAGAGAGACAATTGCCAAGGGCTGGAGGGCCAGGAGCCAGGGAATGGCTTCCCAGTGCCAGAGGGCAGGGCTGGATGGGATCTTGGGAAGGAATTGTTCCCTGGGAGGGCGGGGAGGCCCTGGCACAGGGTGCCCAGAGAAGCTGGGGCTGCCCCTGGATCCCTGGCAGTGTCCAAGGCCAGGTTGGGCACTGGGGCTTGGAGCAGCCTGGGACAGTGGAAGGTGTCCCTGCCATGGCAGGGGTGGCACTTGGGTGAGTGTTAAGGTCTCTCCCAACCCAATCCATTCCATTTTACAATTCATTTTACAATTCATGATTCTGGACATGGATAGTGCTGGTAGATTGATGTTCCTGAGGTTCAGATGCCCATCACGCCTAATGAGGAGCTCAGTGCACCTGTCCAAACACAGGATTTCAGCATCTGAGCCCTCATCAATCTCTGGTCTGCCAGCAAAATTAGATTGAGAAAAAAATGAAAGTGCTTGAAAACATCAGCTCCCATAGTCAATAAACACACTGTTAACGAGTTGCTTCACCCCTGCAAGTTGCCTTTCTCCACTGTCCGTACAGGAAGCCTCCAATGACCAGGTAAACTGGAATCTCCGCCACGTGTAAATATTCCATTGCACAAGACTGCAATCCTGGGCCCAAGTGCTTTCCTGCCATACAGTTTGGCTCTGGAGGTGTCTTTGCTTCTTTTCTGGATGTGTACAGTGTATTTCACTTATTTGTAAATGTCCAACAAAACCTTAATCTCCTTCACTCTGTGTTGATATGGTAAAGGCAGATAAAGTCTATATCTCTTAAAACCCATTGCTGATGTTCCATAAAGTTGACTTTTCTTCATACAAAGGAGGTGAAGATGAAGGTCAACATTGCTGTTGTGAATTTATTTTGAATTTGCATAGAGATAAAGCAGGCACTTCATTGATGTGGAAAAAGAAGTTACAAAGTTAATATTTTATCTGAACTCTTATTTCAGTGACTTTTATAAACACAAATTGTCATTTTTATTTCCACCTCTTTTTGAGGAAGCAAACACATGATATGGACAGTTACATATGTGAATGGTTTCACAGCTGACTGAAAATAAATGTTCATTGTTTTGCTCTTGTTCTTGACTTGTTCACTAATCATCTAAAGGTGAGTGCCCAAATGAATTTCCAGAAATATATCCTGAAATACCTTCCTCTATGCACAAACATTGGGTGAAAGCATTTATTAAGTTTCAATGTCAACCTTGACAAATTATCAATTGAATATATTTTGGTAAATCTAGCAATATTAAAGATACAGAAAAAGGTGATGAAATCTTAAGAGGCATGGGTCTTATCTTCAATGAGAATTGCCAAAAGCTTATTAAAAATGACATGGGAGTGTTGGCACTACTTAAATATTGTATTTTTTAATACTCTGGCTTCAGAGCAGGACAAGGACATCCATGGACTATGCAGATGTTTAGAATCTATAACTCCTTTTGGGACAACAGGAGGGCAAAAACGACCCATCACTTTGCCTGAAAAAAGTGGAAGGTGACGGTTATCAGCCTGTTTTGTTTCTTTTCTTGTTACTGGGTGTCTGTAGCTCATAAACACTTGTGAATTGTTTTCTTTCTCTTGACTTTCATTAGGTGCATTCAAAGCAGAGTGAGCAGGGTTTAAAATCTGATCTTATCAGCCAAATCTCGATTCCTAGTTTTCCATAATCAAGAGTTCAGTTCAAGTCTAGGGCATTCCCAGAGAATCAGACCTTTTGATTAGAGATGGTTGCTAAAGCAGACTCACATTTTCACTGTAATCCTTGCTGAATTGTACAGTGTATGGCTCACATTCACCAGCATTGTGCAAGGATTTCTCATTTTCTAAATTCGGGTTATTTTACTCCTACCTTCTACACTCACGTTACCTTTGCCCATAGGCTGTTGATAGGAATGACTTTTGGGGTTTAGGTTTTTAGTTAACCTCATGACAGTTCTGCAACCTGGTCTAAACTGGCTACTTAAACTCCTGTTCCCATTAAACCAGTGTCGAGGTTTAGTTTTAGTAATCTAGAAGGTGGGTGAGATGAATCCTTGGTTTGACACTGCTATCACATTCACAAGAAGAACAAATAATACACATTATAGAAGAGCTGAGTCTTTAAATTAGGAGGCAACCTTCAGAATGGTTAGTATAACACAGATTTTTAAAATTTATATGTAAGTATCTGTTAGCTCTGCTGTCTTCTTTACTCGATGGAAACCTTCAAAAATTAAGTATCACTCAATACAATGAACTTTTTTTCCTATTGTATTTTTAACTTGGCAGAAAATATAGAAACAACAGACTCCCAGGTGAGTAAAGACAATTAAGTATTAATCAAATCTCCAGTATATTCTAATTTGACACTAATTACTTTGTTATAGTTCATTAATAAATATTTAATTTGGCCTTGAGCATGGACTGCTTGCTTTTTCCTGAAAAAACCAAGCATGAAATCTTTGTTTCTTAAAAATTGTTCCCTGGGAGGGTGGGGAGGCCCTGGCACAGGGTGCCCAGAGAAGCTGTGGCTGCCCCTGGATCCCTGGCAGTGTCCAAGGCCAGGTTGGCCATTGGGGCTTGGAGCAGCCTGGGACAGTGGAAGGTGTCCCTGCCCATGGCAGGGGTGGCACTGGATGAGCTTTAAGGTTCCTTCCAACCAATCCATTCCATGATTCATTGATACGACTCCAGATTTTTAAAGTATCTAAAGTTCCACTATCTAAATAATTTGGAAGATTTGGGTATTTCTTGCAGAAGAGTTGTTTTACCTGGTACCATGTAGAACATCCACAGAGGTTCACACACATTTCTCGTCAGCCTGGGGAGATTTCTGCTCCTTTGGTGCCCTCACACCATTTTATTTTTTCAGCAGAGGGATATAACATGATTCCTGCAGTATCACCCACACCCACATTCAGATGGAACCAGCCATGAATAGGGAGGATGAAAAATGTACAGGACAGGTAAAAACTGACAGTAGTAATCTAGAAATGCAGGAAGCTCTGAACATGATTTCACCTCGTAGACCTGTATCAGCTGCTGGCATTTCTGAGGAATGTTCCTAACCTTTAAAACTGGGAGACTGGCTGGTACAAGGTCTTTAACTGGTGCACATATCTCCTGGATATTCAGTGTCATTCTAAATGACCACCCAAATATATCTGAATTTTATTCAACATCATCCTAAATGACCATCCAAGTGTATCTGAATTTTCAAATGATTATTTTTGTCCTGTATTTATGGTTATGGGCTACCTTTTAACTCCTAGTGCCCTTGATATTAATAACAGATGTATGCAGAGATTAAAGACAGGTGTTCCTTTTTTCCCTCCCATCCCTCCTGCTAACAACTGAAAGCCTTGTTCACCTCCTCTCTGTCTAATGATTAGATATGAAAATCAGATAAGCTCACTAAGCTTTCATACTTACTTGAAAGGAATAAAAGAAGTGAATTCAATAATATGAGGCTTTAAACTTAATTCCTTTGGGAATTAGTTTTTCCCCTATTCTGTACTATGGAGGTGGAGTGGAGTTCCTGTAATTGCTGAAGCTGTAACTGGAATCGTTTGCTAATCTATTGCATTTAATGCAATCCCTGCTGGCTTTCATGAGTGGTAAATACAAGAAAAACATGGAAATTATGACTTAACCAAGCAACCTGGGTTATGTATCTGTTCCTGAGCAGTGCTGTTACTTTAGTGATAGTGGTCATATATGAAATTCCTCCTTTTCCCAGAGTCCTAACACATACATCCACACTCAACCTCCAGTGCCCTTCTCTGGGTTTGTAGGGGTTTTATTTATTTTTTTAAAAAAGGGCCAAAGTGAAAAGATGAATGAGCCAAAAACATCTTCATAATTTATGTTCTATGCCCTTGTATCACAGGAGGAGAAATTAGTCTTGTACATTAAACTGAAACTTATTTGTCCTGTGCAAGGCAATTTGATATTTGTGGATAATTGACATCCTGTATCCAATAACAAATTCTATTATTTTTCTTATTTCTTCTGTCCTAGCCAGAGGATCAATAGCAATAGTCAAATTCAAACAACACAGGATCCATGTGCACTGTAGTTGATCAAAGCTTTGTATAAACAGGGCAGAAGGAGCCTCATTCCATTGTGCTGCCCTACAAGGTGGAAATAAATCACCTGTAGTATAATTATAACTTAGGTTGAAAGGGATCTCTGAAGGTCATTTGATCTGACACCCTGCTCAGAACAAGTTTAGCAGCACATTCTAGTACTCCACAAAAGGTTTATAGAGAAAAAAAAAGCTTTTAAAATCTCTTATTGAGAAGGTTTGTGTAAAACTTGAGCATTCCTTTTCTGTAACTCATTATTTCACAACGAACAAATGAAAGAGTGGCTTTATAAATAAATCCTCAGTGAAAGGTGCTGCTTGTGTGGGCTCACTCCCACATTAGGGATGGTCTCTGCTGCTTCCAGTCCTCTGTAGGGAGGCAAATTTTGATATTGCTACACAATTTCAGTGGCAGGATTTTTGGGAGGGGGGGTCATATTTTTGGACAGCACTTGGAACAGATACACAGGATGTCCACAGTGATTATGGGGTGATTTAAAATGTACTGGACTACACTGCTTATTTTGAGAGTTGGTTCCCAGGATGCTTTATCTGTAAGAGAAATCAAAATTAATTGATTTTCAAACACTGCAAGTGCTGACTTTTTCCACAGAATCCAGTGCAGAATTTTGTCCTGTAGGTTTGATAGCATTTATGTGTCTCAAATATGATTCCTTTGTTTTTCTAGAGCAAAACTTCACACTGAATTACTCTTATGTCTCTGGCTTCCCAGAGTAAGTCAGATTATCCTTTGCTTTGTAGTAAGAGGGGCAAGTCAGAGCTGCACACAATTTGATGAAAACACAGCCCAGGCTCTTTCTGTAGTCTTGAAAAATAGTTTCTGAATTTTTTCAGGATATTGTTGGTTTTTTTGTGTGTGTGCCTGTGGAGCAAGGGGAGAGCACCAGCAGATATTGAAACAACTCTGAGAGAAGACTTCCCCTTACCTGCTGCCCACCAACCCCTCTGCCCCTCTGGTATTTTCAGTCTTTCTTCCTCAATTTATTCCTCACAAACGGCAGTGCTTTTTGAGCCATCCAGGCAGACTTTAAGCAGTGAGTAGGTGCCCTTCTAGGGGAGCATCGATGACTCTGGAGTTTGGAAGGGGAACAGATGTCCCTGCAGCTGGGTGCTGGGGAAGCTCAGGTAAGCTGAGAGCTCCTTGTGGAAAAAGCAGTGAATTTAGGCACCCACCGAGGTTCAGTGGGGCTATGAACAAGGGTAACTGGATCAGAGACAGTCAGATTTGGTCAATTCTGTGAGCCAAAAATCCCCTTTAGGGAGGTGGTATCCTAACCTAATTTTTTGTCTCCTGCGGTTTCTCTGGGCCTCACATCCACATAATCTGCTGTGTTTTGGAGATGCACCAACTGCAGTCATCGTATTTAACACCTGTGGGTATCTGTGCCTGATTTGGCAGGGGAGGGCACAGAAAGGGAAGACAGATTGCTGCATCCATTCCAGGCAGATAAAAGTATGGATTACTGAATATGGAATTCATTTCCCCTGCTGATGCCCAGGTGACAAATTGTAACTCAGATTCCAGAACTGAATAGGAGGGGATCTCTGTGTTTCATATATTCTTCCTAATCAATTATGCATTTCTCAGCTAGAAGAGAAATATTCTTATCCCAGCACAGACTTTGCTCCAAATATTACTTTATTATCTGATTGTCAGATGAACATGCCAAGTAATAAATTAATTTTCACAGGAAACACAGTAGGTGAAACCAGTGTGTCAGCAAACACTCTTTTGAGAGCCGTGTGACAAACAAAAGCACAAATTGAGCTTGTGAGATACAATGCAGTCCCTGTGACTTCCTATGGGACCAGGAAAAGAGGGGCAGGAAAGGCCAGCTGTTTTGATAAAGCATTTATTTTGTTTAGGACATAGAAAGTTGTTTTAAAATAAATGCATTTTAATAATAAATGTGTTTGAGAATTAACCCTCCTCACACAAAATAAATATATATGGATCCATCAACTCATACTTGTACTTTTTCTTGATGTTGATAACGAGAACAATTTGAAATGTTTTTTGTTAATGAGCCAGCTCCGTTCAGATGGGATCAGAGTCCTGCAGCATGTGGTGCTCAGCTGCGGAACTCAGCAGTGCTCTGCTGAGCTTCTCATGCTTCTGACAAGGCAGTGAAGAATCAGCATCACTTGTCACCCTGAAAAAGTCTATTTTCTTTCCTAAATTCTCCAAGGTTTTTTAATAGAATCATGGAATAATTTGGGTTGGAAGGGACCTTAAATCCTATCCCATCCCACCCCCTGCCATGTGCAGGGACACCTTCCACTGTCCCAGGCTGCTCCAAGCCCCAGTGGCCAACCTGGCCTTGGACACTGCCAGGGATCCAGGGGCAGCCACAGCTTCTCTGGGCACCCTGTGCCAGGGCCTCCCCACCCTCCCAGGGAACAATTCCTTCCCAAGATCCCATCCAGCCCTGCCCTCTGGCCCTGGGAAGCCATTCCCTGGCTCCTGGCCCTCCAGCCCTTGGCAATTGTCTCTCTCCATCTTTCCTGCAGCTCCTTCAGGCCCTGCAAGGCCACGCTGAGCTCACCCCAAAGCTTCTCCTCTCCAGGCTGAACAATCCCAGCTCTGGCAGCCTTTGCTCCCAGCAGAGCTGCTCCATCCCTCTGATGGTGCTGCTGCCTCCTCTGGGCTCTGTGCAGCAGCTCCAGCTCCTTCCTGTGCTGGGCCCCAGGGCTGGGGCAGCTCTGCAGGGGGGGTCTCAGCTGAGGGGGCAGAGGGGCAGAATTCCCAATTCAGTTGACATGAGGGGTGTTTGCAAGCTCAAGAACCGTGTTTTGGATTTCCTTACAATGATGGAACAGCAGCACTAGGCCAAGAGCACATTTCTTTAAAGAGTTATGAAGAACCTTTATACAAGAATTCCCCCAAACCCTTCAATAACAGGAGAGAAGCAAAAAAAAAAAAAAAANAAAAAAAGGAAAAAAAAAAAAAAAAAAAAAAAAAAAAAAAAAAAAAAAAAGTGCTGGGATAATAAATATTTTTTGTGCATATACTGTGAGATGACCTATGAAAATGTCTTGAAGTGCTGAGCATGCCCTGAAGGCACAGGTCTTCTGGTAGTGAATATCAATGGATACCACCACTGAAACCAATATTTTAAAAGTCAAGGATCTGTCTCACCAAGTTCTCTAAGTAACTTAAAAGCCCCACGTTGCTTGCAGCACCTTATTATTACATATACAGGCAAAAGTACTTTGCAGCAGAGGGTTACTGCAGACAAAGCAAAAAGAAAGGAAACATGAACACGGCTTTGGATATATTTGAGAAAATTATAAAACTTCACTTCCTTCTTTAGATAAAATTGTTTTAAGGTAAAGCTAAGACAACCAATGAATGGATATTGCTGCCATATAGTTTTTTGAAAAACATAATATATATATATTCTATTGGCAAAGAAACAGGATTATCATCATAATTAGGATACAGATACATTCATACTTTGGTGTGAATGGCATTGGACTTATAATTTTGGATAATTTAAACAGCTGCTCTTTATTCAGGAGAACTGTTAGATATAAATAATTATCTGGTTCTACAAAGGCAATTGCTTAAACTAAAGGAATCTTCACAGAAAACAATCCCACGTCATCAGGCAGAATAAAGGCTTATTGAAAAGCATGGGAGAGCATAAGGGCTTCATTAGTTATTAATTTGTGAAGTGATGCATGTCTCTGAGAGAAGTGGGAAGACAAGAAGCATCTGTGTGAGGCAGGAGTGAAAGAGAAATGTTAGCGAGAAAGGGCAGAAAATCAAGGACACAGCTTGAATGGAGCTCTGGCCTTGAAGAAAAGCTTATCTGGGTTCTTAATTCAAGACTTAGATTAAATACAGTAGATTTTGCATTTTACTACTGAATAAACAAGAAAACAAACAAACATCTCTCCCTTCCTGGGACACCTCCAGGGAGGGCGACTCCAAACCTCCCTGGGCAGCCCCTGCCAAGGCCTGAGCACCCTTTCCATGGAGAAATGCCTGCTGCTGTCCAAGCTGAGCCTCCCCTGGCCCAGCCTGAGGCCGTTCCCTCTCCTCCTGTCCCTGTTCCCTGGGAGCAGAGCCCGACCCCCCCCGGCTGCCCCCTCCTGTCAGGGAGCTGTGCAGAGCCACAAGGTCCCCCCTGAGCCTCCTTTTCTCCAGCCTCCGCCCCTTTCCCAGCTCCCTCAGCTGCTCCTTCCAGGATTGACCCTCCAACACTTCTCCTGCAAGGAAACACTGGCTAAAAAGCTCTAACCATGGTCATAGAGAAGCCAGGACAGGGGAGATTCTGTGGGAGAAGTTTATTTGTTCCCTTTTGACAAAACCCTTTACTCAGACAACATTGCTCCTTTCCCTAATATAAATAGATAATGGAATGTGATTTTCTTTCTTTCTTTTTTTCTTTTTTCTTTTTTTTTTTTTTTTTTGAGGACAAGAATTTGCAAAACAAAACCCCTATTTTTCCACTGAAGACAATTTCCTTGACAAGTTCTACATTTATTGGCCACTGGAAATACTATGACCTTACATGTTAAGAGCTATCTAGTGGGTACTTGTTTAACTGTTTGGCACTGATTTTGAAAATGTTACAGCATTTGGTAGTGCCTGAGACCATTAATTTAAAGTGTTATGCCGTTTTAATTATGGCTTGTGAAAGGAGCCAAAATGGAAATCAGTTTGTCTGGGTTTTTCTTAACCTAATGAATAATTTAAGCACCCAAATCAAGTCCATGCTACATGCAGAACCACACCCTTATTAGATGTGCTGAATATCTATGAAAGATCCATTCAGGATCTGTTAATGGCATTGACAGGCTGAAAGGATGAAATACAGAGTGTTTTCCTATTATTTGTGTAACAAATTCCTGTGAACATGTAGATATGGAGATGCTTAATTATTTACAGTTCAAGTTAATTTTTGAAGCAAAGCTCATTAATTTTTGCAGTGCTAGGAACTCAGGGTGTTGTTGCAGTGAAGATATTAAATTAAAATATCAGATTTTGGCAATTAGGTATTATTCTCATGAGACAGCGGGAGTGTAGCTAAATATTGTTATTTACTTTACAATATTATAATTACACCTACCAGAGTTTTGATCCTGAAACATGATTAAAGCAAATCTTCAACTATGAAGGTCTAAAATCTGAATATTTTTAGGAAGATAGAAATAGATTAAAAATAGAAAACAAAATCAGCTGCAAATTGCTTTTTTCAAGAAATATGAAACATCTCACATGAACTCCTGAAAAGGGACTATCAAAGCAGAGTATTATTTGAGTGACATTCAGTTAAAAGACCCCCTTGTAAATCTGTGTATCAATAACTGCTGTTCATGGAAGTCCCAAGCTTTTGTGTATGGAGCAGGTAAATCTTTAAGCTTGTTTTTCCAAAAGATGTTGAGTTCCAAACATGGCACCTATTTGTGTTATTTTGGAATTATACCGAAACCATAATTCTTGTTTTACAGAAGATCCTGAAATTGGGTAAAACAGAACATACACAAGTCATTGAAATTAAACTGGCATAGCTCTGAAAAAATTCGAACGCAATGTTTGTTTAAAAAGCTTTCAGAGAAAGACATTATTGTGGATTTCTCATTGTTTAGATGAGTAAGTAACAGCAGTGTGCAAGGGGGCCTCAAAAAATAATGAGTCCACTCTAAACTGCTGTGGATAAAGAAGAGAGAAAAGCAATCTCTTATTGTTTTCTGATGAAAGGTGGAGTACTAAGGAATATTTGTTTGTGACTTGTGGAGAAGTCAAATACTTTAGCCAGGCCTCATTCATGTGTCTGATATGGGACAGGTGGGATGTATTTGTTAAGAAATACATTCTTATTGTAAGATTAAAGTTATTCCTGCCTGTACATCTGTGAGAGACTTCAGATTCCACAGTAACCAAACCAAAGCTGCAACTTTCAGTTATAAAAATGTGAGAGTCGTAGGTGAAAGCAGAAGAAAGGAAAGACTCCCCCAACAGGATTTTCTGTTTTGTCACAGTGACTCAAGTGATTTCTTTCTGAAAAAGACCAGTGTGTAGTTTGACACTACACAAAGATTTGGTTGCAAAGAGCCCCAGGGATGCTGGTGCTGTTGGTGATACCCAGTGACTTGTTTGTTGCCTGGTTGTGACAAACCACCCAGGAATGTGAGGGAAGTCCCAGGGTGGCCCTGAAGTCGAAGCCATTCAGGCTGGCCTTGGCCTGAGAGGAGTCAGTAGAGCGAGGGGAGGGAGGACCTGCTCCTCATGGAGACTTCTCTCTGCTTTTATGGTGAATTATAAATGAGCTGTAAGTGAGGAAGGGTTGGAATTTTATCTCAGTGCTCACGTACAGTGCATCCCCAGTTATGGGTGGAGGGGCACGGGGACAGAGACTGGTTCTGCCTGCTGATAATTGTTGAGCCTGCTTTAAGTGGATGTCTTTTTATCTTTCCCTGTTGCACCCAATTACACCCTGTTTAAAGCCATTTCACTCACTGCTTGGAAGGGAAGCAGCACTGCTCATCCTTGCATAACTCTCACCAGGGCTTCTAGGTGAGTACCTGAGCTGTTACTGCTAACTTTCAGAGGTTACCTCTGGGGAGGGTCCCAGGTGCTGGGAATGTGGGCTGGGAAGAGGATTACAGAGTCTATCACGTCCTTCCATGATCCCCTTCACTGCAATCCCTTCGGTGCAGCTGCAGGCTGGGCTCTGGCTGGGAGCCCCCGGCCAGAGCCTGTGACTTGACCAAGCTTTGCATGACAAGGATTTGAGGACCTGTGGCACAGCAGGGTGAGGGACACCCAGAGCCAGGGCAGGAGAGAAAAAGGACACAAAGGAATTTACATTTGCTGAAGTGTCCAGGTCTGGATGTGGTCTGGATGAGCTCATGGTGATGGTGAGCTCAGTGAGGAATCTTTTCTGGGTTCTGAATTGTTTAGCCCTGCATAAATGTGTTTTAAGGCATTGCATGATATCACTCATCCAATGTTTTCAGCTTTTTGTTGAGAATTGAGTAAAGAGCTGGTAGACGAGTAGCTGGCAGTGCATCAGCTGGAACAGGCCAGGCTGGCTGTGCTGCTGTCCAGTCCTCAGTGCCTGCAAATGGGATCTGTGTGGGAACATCCCGTGCCTGGGCTGTGGAAGTGCTGTGTCTGTGTGTGCAAACGTGCAATGGCCACACAAGTCCCTGCTGTGGGTGTGTGTCACTGCTGGGCCTGCACTGGCACCTGCAGGGAAGGGCTTGGCTGGGGTGACAGTACCACAGCACTGGGATTTTAGAGAAGTGGGGTACGAGTAACCTCTCCCCTCTGTGGGTTATAATTTATTTATCTTTGATTTTCATGAGATAAAAAAAACCAAAACACTTCCTTGTGATTGTTCAGCCTGGAGAGGAGAAGCTTTGGGGTGAGCTCAGCGTGGCCTTGCAGGGCCTGAAGGAGCTGCAGGAAAGATGGAGAGAGACAATTGCCAAGGGCTGGAGGGCCAGGAGCCAGGGAATGGCTTCCCAGGGCCAGAGGGCAGGGCTGGATGGGATCTTGGGAAGGAATTGTTCCCTGGGAGGGTGGGGAGGCCCTGGCACAGGGTGCCCAGAGAAGCTGTGGCTGCCCCTGGATCCCTGGCAGTGTCCAAGGCCAGGTTGGCCATTGGGGCTTGGAGCAGCCTGGGACAGTGGAAGGTGTCCCTGCCATGGCAGGGGGTGAAATGGGATGATCCTTAAGGTCCCTTCCAACCCAACCCATTCTATGATTCTATGATCTTAAACCTCTGCTCAATACTTGTTGGAGTCCAAGGGAGCTGCCAGCCTGCCTGGTGTTACCAGTGCTCAGATACACAAAACAAAGGTGAACCTTGTGCAAAAAGTTCAAATTCAAGTGCACTGAATGCCAGAGAAATATGTCACCTCACACAGGATTTTTAGCTGGTAAATGTTTATTAAATTTCTTCTCTCTAATGGAGATTGCCTGTATATTCTCCTGGTGGTCTATTATTACATTATCAGTTAAGTGTCTCTTGCATATTAGTGCATGAGTGGCACTTGTGGTAGTAATTACTTGTGGTTTCAAGGGCGATGTCACATGTGTTTAGTGTCTCTGTCTGTGGTGGCAGTTTCATCCACTAAAGTTAAATGGCTTTTTTCACTCAGGGGAATAGCTAAAATCTCCATCTCTGTTGCAGAATTCTCTGGAGTCCTTAAATCAGACCGGTGACATGTACCAGTAACAACAATTTTAGGTGTGGTAAGTGGAGTGAAAAGAGAATTAAAACATATCAGCAAGGTAAAGAAATCTGTCTTAAAAACCTCTGCCAGGCTTTCAATGTGAAGAATTTAATCTATTTTATGTTGAAAAGGCAAAAGTATATTTCAGAGCTTTCTGTAAGTTGGAAGCCAATTCATCCTGTGTGGAATCTATTGGCAGTTGTTATCTTTTTACTATTATCATTTTGGTTTAGTGCATTGCAGTATTATTTTTATTAAGGAAGGAAGGCTTCATGACAACACAGTCACTAAAACAACCTGTGGCTTTGAGCTGTCCTGGGCAGAACATTTAGGTAACAGATAGGAATCAATGGGAACACTGGATTTATATGTGCCAGTATACTACAGGAATGGTCGGGAATGTGATTAATTCCTTGCTCTCCACATCTCTCCTCACATGATGACAGCAGCCATTGTCAATCCCGATCTCCCTGCCTTCTCTGGGCATAAAGGACTTGTGCTGCTTGCCCAGTGCCGGCAGCTGGAAATGCCAGTAACACAAATAAATCTCTAGCCAGTTATTGTAGCTTACATCTTTTAATCTCAACCTTTCAGGGCCTTTTTGTCTGGCCCAGCTTGTTAAGGTCAATGAGAATCATTAATTGATCTTTTTTAAAATTACTTTTTTCTTTGTCTTCCAAGTACAAGCAAAATCCATCAGCTCATGTGTACTAACCAAGGAATGTATCTAGATTTAATGAGCCATTTATATGGTGTGGGAGAAGATTTTCAGTTTAGATCCTTTCAGTGAAGAATGTAGGTTCAAGATAAATTATTTTAACTAACTCACATAACCCTTCATAAGCACTTCCAGGCTTTACAAAAACCTGTGGTTTCAGAAGTGAATCAGTATTTCTTGAAATAGGACTGCCTTTAAGAACTCAAAAGACAGAAATGTATCCTCAGTTCTTAGAGACCACTTTACTTAATGCAACACACTGGTTTCTTTACAATTAAGTAATGCTTAATGAAATAAAAACTTGGTAATTTACCTCCATCCTTATGATTGGACCTTTTAAAGATTTTTTTTTACTTTTTACAAGAAGAACTTTACAAAATCTAAATCCACTGAACTAGAACCTCTCCCATCCACTTGACAGTGATAAAGATGATTTTACACATGGAAGTAGTAAGTGCAAGAACATGAAAATTCATCTGTAACAACCAAAATCTGAACTATGGCCGATAAATGCAACAGATTGATTGTTTTACTAGACTGCAACAAACATGGGCAGTTTTGAGCATCACAGGGGATGCTTCCAAGGGGCAGCAGGGGCAGCTCTGAGCTCTGCTCTGTGACAGGGCCAGCACCCAGGGAACGGCTGGATCTTGGCCGGGGCAGGCTCAGGTTGGACATCAGGGAAAAGTTCTGCTTCCCCCAGAGGGTGCTGGGCACTGCCCAGGCTCCCCAGGGAATAAGCACGGCCCCGAGGCTGCCAGAGTGGTGTTTCTGCCTTATTTTAAACATTTCAAGGTGGTTATGAAACCTTCACTTGGGCTCTGAAGTGGTGGTGAGAGACCTCTAGCAATCAGGATGAGGCTTTCCCGTATGACTCCTCTTTTAGGCACCTTTATGACTGTCCAGGAGTTAAATGCATCTTTTGGTGCCCTGCACTCTGAGGTGCATCTCTGATGTCATTCAGGTGTGTCAGAGCTTGGTGATGTGCAGGAGGAAATGACTGTGGAGCTCTGGGTGCAGCCTGTGTGCTCTGATGGCTCTTGGGTGAAGGTAGAGCCCTGTGTGCTCTGTTTCAGAGCTGTAGTGCTGCAGTGCTCCTGTTGCTGTCAGAGTTCAGCTGTGAGACCTTCCTCAGGCACAGGCAGTGGCTATTTCCCACAGCTTTGCCCTTCTCAGTGGAATTTATTAGTGCAGGACAACTTACACTGCCTGTGTTCGTGGTCATACAGTGGGTCACGAGGACAGCACAAAGGAAACTTTGTCACTTGTTTTTTGAGAGCTGTCTCCTGACATATCTTGTACTTCCTCACCTGCATCAGGCTGCAGTTCCAGGGGACAAGATCCCATTTCTTCTGGGCACACTTCCCATGTAACCCAAAGGGTGCAAATCCAATAAAATCAGTGATGTATCTGTGATTTAGGGATGATCCCTTGCAGTTCTCAGAGTTATTTGAGTGTGTTACTAAGGAAAGGACTCACTCGCTGGTTCCCAAGCAAACTGGACCTGCAGCATAAGCAGATTTGAGTCTGTGCATGACAAAACCAGCATCTCGTACCTTGTCAGGAAGTTTGGATTTTTGTGTGATCATTCAGCATATTTCTTAAGTTCCTAACTTAAATATTGTCTGTTTGCTCACATCTGTATCCTTGCATTTATTTTCCATTGGATAACCCTCACTGGCAACAGTTTCTTACACAAATCATTTCCAGTGAATTTATCTAGAATCATGGTGAAATTTGCAATAAATGATAAAAGTCTAGTTGTCCTTAATTTCAAATGGTGAATTAGCTGATCTCTTCATTAAGTGAGGTGGAGGTTTATTTTTTTTCATTTTCTTTAACAGTATTTCTACAGAACATAAAACATTGTGACTGTGGTGTTTTTCAGACCCAAATGAGCACGGTGTTTCTTTCACAGCTTTTTGGGGATTGCAGAAGACAAAGTTCATAGGTTCTTGCCCAGAAAATACCCAGGAGACTTCAAAAGGCAGATTTTCTTGCTATGCAAGTAGAAAATTAAGTCCTTATATCAGTTTCTTTGAGCATATAATCTTTTCACAATTGCTTTTCTATGACTGTCAAACACAGTAATGCTGATTTAATTGCATAATGTGAGTAATCAGCATTTCTAGAAAACCTTCCCCTAGACCCATGTACCTTTTATTTGCTGTTAAAATGAGTTTATTGCTGGTTTATTTTTCACTGCCTATCAAGCAGATGTTGCTCCCTCTCTGAGGGATTTTTCGGCTTTACTCAGTCGCTCTGGCTTGGTGACTTGCCAGATGTTTCGTTTCTCTGCTGCATTTCAATAAAAGTGCTGGAGATACTGAGGAGCTTGCAGGAACACAGAGAATGTTCTTGCTGGGAAGGTGCATCCAAGAGGAAAACACGAGGAAACCTTGAGCAGAACATTGCACATTCACAAGTGTTCTCTGCACTCGTGTGCATTTCCATCAGCATCTTCCACTGGCCTTGCATGATGTGATCTCAGTTGTTTCCTACTCAGTTCAGATGTTTTTCAAACTGAATTAATAATTCAGAACAAACAATCATAAGTTGGGCCAAAAATCCATTCATTAGTATTCAGCACTCAAAGCCATCCCCACCAGATGAAGAACAGAGACAGAAGGAGAAAAAGGCAACCCATATGGAGGATATTAAAAAGAAAATATTTGTAAATATTGAAAAATCAAATACCACTACCTCAATTTTAGTGCATTTTCCCAAACTTTCCAACAGGTAGTCATAAAATAGTAATGAATTGTTGTTCGCTTATGAAATCCTATTGATAAGAAACAAAAGTTGATGCAAGTTGAGGGTTTTTTTGTGGTTTGTTTTTCTATGGGGTGGTTTCTATGGTTGTTGGGTTGTGTTGGTTTGGTTGTTTAATATTCTTATTTTTTCTAACCTAGACTTTAAAAAGAGCTAAATAAAATTTTTAGGAAGTTTGAAACAGAACTGCTGATGGACAGGCCTGGTTTGTTCCCATGTCCTGAGTGACGGGACAGTAAAAAAAGCTGCTGCCCAAGCTTGTGTCCTGCAAGCCTCGGTTCAGTGGCAAGGAAAGGCCTAGAAGAAAATTCTCTGTGCTTTTGATTGGTTTTAATTCAGTTTTGCACTTCCCAGAGGTGGATCTGAAGTGGGGACAAATTGAATCACTTCTGCTGGAAACAATTTGTTTGCTAAATCAGGTGTTATAACCTGGTGACAAAACCGAAATTGGGCTGAATTGCAGGGTTCTGTTTCAATAAAGAACAGATGTGGGACAGTCACTCGAGGGAAGGAGCTGCTGCAAGCTGACCACTCAGTTACTTGTGGACTTTGACTTTTAACTAGATGAATGAAAAATAATAATCAAACTGGCAGGAAAGTACTAGGAATTATCCATCTCTAATAATAAACCAGTTCAAAATGATGAAGCAGTGGTAACCTGAAAATACCTGTATTTAATACTTTAGGTCTGATCACTGTCAAATACAGGAAAAAAGTGTAAGAAATCTGAAAATGATGTTTGATGGATTAATGACATGTTACAAACTATGGGTTTGTTTGATTTCTGGCAAAGGCATATATTTATTGTTTGTATTGATGCTCGTTTCTTTTAAATCAAAGGAAATAATTCATGGAGTCTGGTGTCTTTACAAATAATTAATTTGATTTTCATTTCTGTCTGGTAGAAACTGCTCTACGCAAATGTTGTAGGATACTTCATCAGTAGGTAGAGCATCTTTATACCTGCCTGCTTCCAAGAAACTCCTGAAAGCTTTAAATTTGAAAGATATTACCTATATTAAGGCCTATATTATGTATTAGTCGAACCCTTTCCTAGCAAGGTTCCAGGTGTTAGGTGTGGGAAGGATTAAAACAGATACTGTGGTTCCTTTTTTAATGATTAATCAAATATTTGGGTATTTTGCCTTTATCAGTTTCATCACCATTACCACGCTTAGTCACAAATCCTGGTTTTAATCAGTGCACTAAAGCTGTTTTCCCCACTCTTCGGTGCGTCTAAAGATCGTCCAGAGGAACAAAACTTGGATCTGAGAAGCAAATGGCACTATTCCATTTAAACCCTTGCCAAACATACTTTTGTAGAGATTAGGCTGAATAAAACAAGTCTGTGACGCCTTCAAAATTCAAGCCTAATCTCTTTAAGGCTTTGAATCATATTCCCTATACATGGCAGGGGATAATTCCAAAAGCCCCGCTCTAACCAAGCTACATGCCATCAATTTAAATCAAATCTCATAATTAAATTACAGATCAAATATTATTACAGTGATTTTTTCAGGCTTTTTTTGAAAAGACTGTGACAATCTGAAATATTAAAGGCCAGAGAAGACTGAGCACTTCTGGAAGTGTGATGGTGTAAAAACTGGGAATGACAGGAGTGTTTTGGGCTGCTCCATGGACTTTTATAACATATTTCAGTCAACAGGGGAACACATATTTGTAGATCTCCTATGGAAGCAGTGATATCTATTATGATGTGATTTATACACCCCTTGGCAGAGGTGTCCAGTATAGGTGACAAAGGGCTGGCAGAATAAAATTGGGATGAAATTCCCATGGACAGCTCTGTGTGGGTGCTTGAACAGGGTTTCTGTGTAAAGACAGGGAAGCAGAAAGTGCTGCAATTTTATCTATCTCCCATATCCTAATAGGGATGACTCCCTATCCCATATCCTGGCGGATGATTAGGGATGGATTTCTGGCCTAAGCTGGCTCTCATTTTATCCACATGGCTTCTCTGATATCCTGGCAGTTTGCAACTGAAGTGAATTATGAGAGAGGTTTCATAGGTTTATCCGTGTTTTAGGCCATATTAGGGAGGAGACAGACCTTCCTCTTTGCTGTGTGCTATCCATGTTTCCTGAGCATGCACGCTCAGCACTGTAATCATGGAATCATGCAGAGGTCTGGGTTGAAGAAGACCTTAAATACCATTTATTTCCACCCCTCCTTGTATTTACATTTGTATTCATTAATATTCAATTAATACTTGTATTATTGTTGGTCACAATGTAGCCCTGTCCAAATACCTGCCCAAACAACACAGGGATCAAGCTGCTTGTCCCAGACCACCCACACAAAGTCTGGAAAAGAGCAATGCCAGCAGCATGTCTGGTACTTTAAGCTGATTTGCAATCCATTTAAATAGAAGGTAAAAAAAATACGTATGGAAACAGTTGAGAGACCCAACACAGAGCCATGAGTGTGCATAAATTTAACAAATTTGGCTCAGCGAATTCTACAAAAGAATAGATTCTTTATCTGCAGATTTCTGTATCCCTCAGCAATACAAATTTCTTCATATCTGAGCCAGCTATTTCGAAGATAAGCCAAATAAAATTAGACTTCTGCTGTGGAGGATCTGATTCTCTGATTGCAAGTGTAAATGTTGCCAGAAGTACTGCTCCCCTGTTCAATTAATAAATCATTAGAAGACACAATAAATAGTGGGCTGATATCCGGTGGTTTGGGCTGCTTCTAGAAGCAGGTGAGAGATGAAGAGAAGGCAGCAACAATGCCAGCACCAATGTGAATTTGGGGATATTTTTGTAGGGAACTGGAAAAGAAGGATTCAGCTCTGTTGTGTTATCACACGCAGAAGTGGAAAAGTGACATAAAGTGAATCAGATTAAAGACAGAGAAGGACAACAGGGCAAGTGATTTGTATCTCTGTGATGACAATGACATGTCATATCTGATATGAGCCAAAAACTCCTCTTAAGCACTGTTCTCTGCTCACAAACATTGGGTCAGTCCTAAAGCCTATTTGAAATTGTCTCCTGGCTGCAATGACTGCTTGGCACATCCCACTTGCAGCACCAAGGAGACCTTGCTATGCAGCCTAAATGGAACTCTGGAATTCTCCAACATAATCTGTCAGCCTTATATGCAAGAGCAATACACAAGTGACAACTACGTTCAGAACTCCTACAGTATTTTGATTTTTTTTCCCTCTGGCAGGGTTAATGTTTTCTGCCTAAAGTTTTCAGAATGAATCAGTTTAAATCCAAAATGATCGAGAAATGGTGTGGAAGAAAATACTGATCAAAATCTGTAACATACTGAAATACAAAATATTTTAAATCGTCAAGAAGTTAGAATTGCACAGGTGTGGTGTGTGACCTCCACTTTTCCTAATTCCCCTTCTCTTCGAGCCTAAGGAGTCAGTTTGAAGGTGCTGAGGATACTCAGGGGAACTTAAACCAATCCGTGGCAACCCTTCAGGAGTAGGATTAGATTAACTCCTCCTCTTGCAGAAGCCCATATCACTTTTTTGTCTTTGACTGAGAAAGATGGTTCTTACACTCTTTTTTAATGAAGCGTTCATGAGAATTTGACATGCAGTGGGAGAGGGACAAGACAAGAATTGGTCTTAATCCAATATAATGTAACTCACTGTGATTTGGGGCTAAATGTTCACATTCTGAGGGAAGGGTGAACAAAGTAGTGGGTTCTGTACCTGATCCAATGCTAGTTCTTATTTCAAAGTGGGGGCTGTGTCTCTTCACATCAGAGAATCCTGAAAAAATACACAGCATAAATGGAGGAATAAATGATAACTACTTCCCAAGTAATCAATATGGGCAGAAGTGCCAGGGCAACATCATTGTGTTCAACTCAGGTAAAAAGTGATCCTTTTTATTATCCAGATTTTTTAAACATCAATATTAGCAAATACATTCTAAAAAAATAAAATCAGGAACCAGCCCAACATTAGGAGAGGTGATGGCCAGAGTGAAAAATTGTGGTGTGATGAGAGATGTAACTGTAGTTGCTGAAGCACTCTGAATGTTTTATAGACATTAAATTCCTCCTGACCTGTGCCCTTGTCAAACCAAAAAAAAAAAAAAAAAAAAAAAGGAGGAAAGAGGTAGAAAAGAATACAGGTCAGATCCTTAGAGTAATCAGCTGTGGAATTCCAGTATTCCTCCTGAGGCTTTAAGGAGAGAGAAGTGTTGGAATGAATCCCATAAGAACCAGCAGGAAGTTCCCATGGTGATCCCCCAGCCTTGGGTGCTTTGGGGTACTAATCCACTCCTTCCATCTTTTTCTCCCTGGAGCTATCCCTAACTCTGGTCCATCAGGTGGAATTACCCAGCCACACTGGGAGAAGGGGTTATTTCAGAGGAGCAGCACCCAGACTGCTGCCTCGGAATAAAAATGAGAGAATGAAGTAAGACTTTTATCCTCAAGTGAAGGAATAAAAGCTGAAGACAGTTTGGCTTGTCACACTTTGGTAATTAATAGTAAGGGTAAGATTTTTCTCTTAATGTGATTCAGAAAATATTTCTGAATGTCTTTCTAACTGTGCAGACTGATGACCTCTAAATATCAATTCCATGACTGGAAGATTTTAATTTTCTTAAATCCTTAATAAATGACAGGAGAGAGACATCATGCCTTAACCATCCTACTGCAAAAGCCACTGAGGATCTCTGAAGTCACTGGTGCTAAACTGGTATTTTTGTTTTAATAAATTATTGAGCTTATACCAAAAAAAAAAAAAAAAAAAAGCGTAAGGAGTGGAAACAGCAATTTCTTGTGAAACTGCATATCATGAAATGGGGAGAAGGGGAAGCATCAATATGAAAATAAAGCATTTTGAAGCTTGGAGCAGCACATGATTTGACAGTCCCATTCAGTAGGGATATGGTAATTTAAGATTCAGCTATATTTAAGCCAACAAACTCACTTAAGGGTGAGTGAGAGTCTCATTCTCGGAGTAAGGAGGGATAGCTGAATCTGCATAGTTAACTCAGGCTGGAGAAAGTTCTTAAATCTAGTAGTGGGAAGTAGCTACATCTAAGTATGTAAGAACTGGGCTCAGAAGTGTCTTAAGTACCATTTAAGAATCCTTTGAGCACTATAACAAAATGCTCTGTCTATTTTACAGACTGTGAAGTGCTAAAAATCATTAGCTTTAAAAAAGGAAAAGAAAAATTATCCAGTGTCAACCTGAGGTCCAGGTCCTCACACTCAACAATGCAGCAAAAAAGGATCAAGCAAACAAGTCAAAAGCATTTAAAAATAATTGTTACTTCATCTCCCCAGGGGTGCTGCACAGCCTGGCCCTGCTGGCTGGGGGGCTGGAGGTCACCCCAGCTGTAGTCCCAGCTTCAACAAGTCACAGCAAGCTTAAGTGGTTGGGAAGATGAAGCTCTCTAAGACTTCAGAGGTGTTGGAGACTGAAATAAAAGATATTCAGTAATTCTACATCATGAAGCATTTCATAACAGTTGTAGTTTAAAGCTGATGCCCCACCTGCATCTGGTGGCCCATCCCAAGGTGAGTGACATCACACTTTGTTCCCATGCTCTCGTTTTGAATTTTCTTTTCATAAAAGAGGACGTTTTATGGCCGTGTCACAGAGATCCTCTGTGTCAGAGCAGAAAATCCCCCTTTTAACCTGAATGCCTATAAAATCTGAACTAGGCTTGACATGTGATGGTTTTTGTGATTAATACCCTGTAAAGACATAAGCTACTGCAGAGTGTATTGTAGAAGCCCCAGAAAATCTCAGAGTTATAGAAAGTCTGACCTATTTTCAAAGTTTTGAGACCTCACTTTTCCATTGTTGAAATAAGCCCTGTATGAAATTCGGCATCAGCAGAAATTGTTCAGATGGATTATTTTCATTTGTCCCAAGCCATATTACATTTGTCCAAATGTTAAAGGCTGCCAGTGACTACAGATTCCCACAAAGCTTATTAAACACCTCCCAGTGCTCAACTTCGAGGCTGGCAGTCGGAATATAAATGATGAGAAAAGTTGTTGCATAAATGCTGAGGGGTAAAACCACTTGGGTTTGATAATCCTGTGGAAGCCACTTGACCCATTTCCTCCAGCACCAGCCATCCCTAGCACCAATCCACTGGAGTGAGCAGAGAGGCCACTGGTGCTCTGCTTAACCAAGTCTCTGTGAAAGCAATCAATAAACTTCCATGTCCTCCAGGAGCCCCAGACATTTACATAATTGTCCCTACTTCCCTCTCTGTGTGGGACCTGCTCTCTTTTCCTAAAGGTTAAGGCACAGGGCAGATGTCTCCATGCTGCTGCTGTTATTAGCGTGCTTTGGCCATCTCATTTCTCAGCGGCTTTTATCGTGCTCATCTGTTCAGCAAGACTGGGTTTTCCAAGGCTCATTTGCTGGTTAATTGCATTCTCAGATCCTCTAAGATGTCTGTAGCACCTGCTCTCCACTTCACAGACGCCTTTGATCTCTCTAGAAATATCCAACTTTGATTATGTGAAAATCTTTCCCAACCGTACGACGTGCCTGGAAAGCAAGTTACAAACTGCCATTGTGACTATTGTGACTTATGTTAGGATTGAAAATATAATTCTCTGATATAAAAGCCTGAAATGAAAAGTGATCCTATTTGCTATTCTGTTTGTGTGCCTCTGCTGGCTCTGGTTTTTCCTTGCCTTACCAAACACTTAGGGAAAACAGAGCATATAGTGAAATATAGGTTGCAGTGCTGTGACATGCAATTCAATAGCTCTAAAAGTGTCCACACTCGAGCAAATTACCACCTGCTGGCAGGGATTTTTCACTTGCAAATGTGCTGAAAACTTGTTTACCTGAAACCTCTCCATTTGTTTCTATCAGGACGCATTTGCAAATGTGAAATAGGTGGTTTCAGACTTAATTGTCTGTTCTGTTTGTACAGATATCCTTTGGTGGCAACAGAGGTTTGCTTTGTGTACCTTAAAGAGATTGCAACCATTATTGGGGTCTGGTTTGACATTGGTTTCAGAGGAGGAGAAATGTGGAATGCAACATCTCCTTTGTTACTGACTGCATGATTAAATTATTTAATTGATATCTGCTATTAGTTTTCACATTTTTCTACCAACTTTATGAGGCTATTTTGGGATTTGCTTGCTAAAATGTTTTGAATGTGTACAGCACTGGTTTTTGTTGGTTTTTTTTTTACAATGCATTTTAAATGGGTTATCCCACACCTCTTTCTCTTCATGTGTAGAGTTGCACATTTTCAGTGGGAATTTTTAATGAGTTTTCCTCCACGGGTGTTTGCAAAGTTTCAGCCAAGGCAGCAGAGCTGTTTCTAAGGCTTAGAAAAACTGTTGTACATCTTAAAATATTCGGATAATCTAGGTGGTTAACACAGAATTATTTAAATTCCTCAACTAGTCTAGTTGCTCCAATAACTTGAACTCAGCCTTTGGGAGGGGTTGGTCTTATGGAAGAACTAGACATGAGGACATTAAATTCTAATATCTCCACAGAGATTATCAGACATTATGAAGTATACAGAAAGTGGGATATATATTCTCAAATCGAAGAAATTAAGGTTAAGGTGAATTCTAGCACTTCCTGGCTTCTAGGTCTTGATTTTATAAACTTAATATTTACATGAGTCTGTAACTGAGGCCCTTCTGTGTTTAGCATGGATGTTTTGTAGTGGATATTTGTGAACTTGCAGTTCTTGGCCTGTGTCTCATCCTCAATATCCCACTGTACTCTAGACAGCTGTTACAGAATTAGAAGTAAAGATGATGTGTTGGAGGAAACAGTGAGAGGAGTGAGTGAATTCAGCAAAAGTGACTCCTGCAGGAGCTTTAAAAGGCTGAAGGTGAATGTTTTCCTTTGATAAATGAAGGTCAAACTGCCTGTGCCAGCACTAATGCAGTGGCTGCTCGGTGGGATGACAGGTCTCTGCTCCTGCTGAGGTGCAGTGCTGAAGGAAAAGCTTAGACATAACACTGCTCCTCCTGAATTCTGCTGGAAACCCAGAGGTACTGAGCTCAAAGATTCCAGAGTGCCCCCAAAAGCACTGAGCACTAAGATTAGTACCCAGATTTGCCACTGGATTTTCTACCCTCCTCGAACGACTAATTTTGAGCATTTACTGATAATTCAAGGTCTGTTGAACAAGCCCTTCAAGCTGACTTGCGAAAACCTTGTAAATTTACCGAGGCTTGTGCTGCAGAGCAAATTTTTAAAAATAAATAAATAAATAACCCCCCACCAGATGCCACTGAGGCACCAAGTGCCAGAAAATGTAAACTGGTCTGAGGCTGAAATTCATCAGGATGGCAGTGCCTCTGAGCCAGCGTGCAGAGGGCGATTGCTTTCCATGGCCCTTCTGCTGCAAACAGATTTGGACAAGCCTCACTTTAGACTCCTGTGGATACTCTCCCATTTTGATGTCGGTATTTGTGTATTTGAAATTGGGAATGTTCCTAATGCATACTGATTCAGCCTGAGAAGGCTGGATAATCCAGTGACTGCAGGGAAGAGGATGAGAGAAAGTTATTTAGATCTTACTGGCTTTCCTTTTTCTTTTCTTCCCATCTTTTAAAAAATAATTATATAGGAGGAGAGATGCTATGATATGTAAAAATACCATAAAAATCAGCATTCTGTTCTGACTACAGCACTTCACCAACATTGGACAATTTTATCTTCCAGGTCAGGTTTCAAACAAAACTATTTCATAGGCAATAGGTAAACAAAATGCATTTGTTTGAAGCAGTTCGGGAGCTCTGAAATTCAGGACTTTGGGGGAAAGAATTCTGTTGTAGGTTATATTCTCTGAGGGGATGAAGTAATAATTAATTGCAAGTAATCTGTCATATTTAGTGTTTCTTAATCATGAGCAGACCCTGACTCACCCACAATACAAGAAATTATTTCATTATTGAAGTATAAATTTTCATTGGAGACTGGGGTGTTTTGAATTAGACATAGATTTGAGAGAAAGACACAAATAGGGGTTTAATCAAAGGATTGTTAATGTTGAAAAAATGAGGAGAGATTTCATTAAACCACTCAGCTCCTGTGGGAAGGAAAGGGTCAGTAACACTGAGAACCTGCTGCATCTTTCCTTGTGGAGAAAAAAATAGCCTTCTAGAATGGATGTGTTAACCCTACGTGTCCTTTTCCTGCTCCTCCATCCAAAAAATAAGTTGCTTGCTTGGATTCCAAGGTAATCCAGAAAATGGGGCAATAATGGACTTGGCAGGGGTTTCATTTGACTCTCCCACCCACCTCTGCCTCCCTCACCAAGTCCTCTCTGCTTGTGTTTGTGTTTACACTCGTGCTCAATAGCGACCAAAACCACCCCTTTAAAGTCAGCTGTACAGGTTGTAAATGTCTTTCAAAATCTGGTAAGTGATGAAACTAAAAAAATCAGGATTTTCTTTGTCTTTTTCTCCTTTCTTCTTTTCCTGATTATGATGCCAGAAAGAGCTTTTGTCTCAACTTTAATGTGAAGCAAAGACAATTTGCTCTCAGAATACACCCAACAGCCTGGGTTGTTTTCCTCTCAGTATGTGATAGATTTATTGAGCAAACTTGCTTTGACAGGCAGATCAGGTTGGGAAGGGGAGCGGTGTTTTCAGACTGTGAAAGGTTCCAGTTTAACTTGGGAGTTTAACTCCACTGGAGCTGCACTGAAAGGATTTGTCACTAAATATGGGATTCTTATGGAAAGTATTGCACTATTAATTTATAACTTCAACTTGGAACAAGTTTTGAAATCTCAGATGCTTCAAACTGTATTTTCCTCTTTAAAAACACACTGGTGCATCTCATACAGGAACGAAAAAGACACTCAAGTATTCCATAGTCTAGTGAAAGCATGGATTTGGTGAGGAGCCTGGAATCAAGACCAAACTCCTCGAAGCAGCTGGTCGTTAAACATATTCAGTGTCCAGACTAGACACTTCTAATAATAACTAAAGCCAGCCTGGACACTTTTACTGCTGGTTTTGCACTGGGATATTTTCTCTGGAAAACCACTTTGCTGCCCTCAGTGCTTTGTCCTGCCCCTCCCCACCTTGGCACATTTATAGACCCTCCTTATGGCTCCTTGGAGGGGCACTTAGAGATGCAAATATGAAGATGGTTTGAAGAGGCAGGATGCAGGTAAGTGTGATTAGTAGGGCAATAAAATGTTCCCGGAGGGAATGTGCTGATGCAGCACTGGCACCTGCTCCATTTTTCCTTGGGAAACAGAAGACAAGAGCCCTCCACTCCTATTGGATTTCTGCTCTGTGCTGGGATTACAGAACAAAATGTGTCACCCCGAGCCCAGGAGCTTCTCCATGTCTGCGTTTTGATCCTTGCTAAGCTATTAATATTTATAGGATTTGAGGCTGTGTCACACTGATCATGAGGTCTCCCACAACACAGAGGGTGGTTGGCAGGGATTCCCTGGTTGGAGTAAGTCCAGTCTGAATGAAAGGGGGCTGTGACCCAGCAGTATTTTCCTGGCTCAGTCAATCTCTCCAAAGGTTAAAGATACAAGATAAGGCAGTGTAGCAGGACTTCTGCTGTTCTCATTGCTCTCCTGTCCTAGATCTCTTTATAAAACTGCATTTTCTGTTAAAAAGATCCCCTCTGTGAAAAAAGGTGATTTAGCACCTACATAAATTCAGAAGAAGAACAATAAAGTTGGCTTTTTGCAGCTTTGTTTTGTAATAAAGCATATCTTGATAGATATGTTTGAACAGAATTCAATTTCTTTAAAGAAATGTTGAAATTATCTTGTATTGATTTCTGTGATTGCAGAAGGTGTATGCAGTGCTGTAGCTATTCATTTGTTACTGAACAGATTAGGGGTTCTGGGTTTTGGAAGGTTGAAAGTTATCCTGCAAGGCAGATGAAGCCATTCCTGTAAAATAAATAAATGCTGGAATCAAAGCAATGGACAAAGAAATAAGCTGAGGAGAAAGGTATTTATTGTTTGGTGCATAGGCACAGCTAGAGACCCTGCTGTCACAGATCCCACAGGGGCACCTGCACAGAGTCACATCCTAACCCAGGGCCTGGAGAGCTCAAAGCAGACAAAATCAGCAGCTTTTAAAAAGCATGCAAAGGAAGGATTATGCAATCTGGGGGATGCAACTGCAGCCCAGAGAGAGGAAGTGATTTCACCATGATTTACACAAAGGGATTTTAAGGAGAAAGTTTTAATCTGCATCTCCCACAACTTTAGTTTTGCGTGTAATATTCTTGAGGAGCCATTCTACCAGGTAATATTTGCTTTAGAAATGTAAATATATCACTAAAATTTTGACATTAATTATATGTGCTTTTTTTTCCTCTAAATGTGTTGTTTTATGAGAAGAACTTGCTAAGTAGGGAAGAAGAAATCTGTGCTGCTTTGCTGCTTATTATGGAATTATAGAATTGTTTGTGTTGGAATGGACCTTAAAAATCATCTCACTCCAACTATGGAATGAAATTCCAACAAAGGGACACCTTCCACTGTCCCAGGCTGCTCCAAGCCCCAGTGGCCAACCTGGCCTTGGACACTGCCAGGGATCCAGGGGCAGCCCCAGCTGCTCTGGGCACCCTGTGCCAGGGCCTCCCCACCCTCCCAGGGAACAATTCCTTCCCAAGATCCCATCCAGCCCTGCCCTCTGGCCCTGGGAAGCCATTCCCTGGCTCCTGGCCCTCCAGCCCTTGGCAATTGTCTCTCTCCATCTTTCCTGCAGCTCCTTCAGGCCCTGCAAGGCCACGCTGAGCTCACCCCAAAGCTTCTCCTCTCCAGGCTGAACAATCCCAGCTCTGGCAGCCTTTGCTCCCAGCAGAGCTGCTCCATCCCTCTGATGGTGCTGCTGCCTCCTCTGGGCTCTGTGCAGCAGCTCCAGCTCCTTCCTGTGCTGGGCCCCAGGGCTGGGGCAGCTCTGCAGGGGGGGTCTCAGCTGTGGGGCAGAGGGGCAGAATCCCCCCTCCCCTGCTGCCCACGCTGGGGCTCAGCCCAGGGCAGGGGGGTTTGGGGTCCCAGCACACACAGATGGGGCACATTGAGTTTTTCGTTTTCATTGTGGAGGCAACTCCCTACTAAAGTCTGTACTGTCCCAGCCCCAAACTGTGTCTGTGTTGAATGAAAAGAATGCTGAATTTTCTCAAAAGCAACACCCTGAATCACAACACCCATCCCTGACACTGTGGCTCCAGCTCTTCACCCCGTGGCAGGGAGACTGCAGCTTTGGTGCTTGTGCCTGAATGCCAAAAGCACTGAGTGCTACTTCTAAGTCGTGAACAGACACCTGATTGTAACTTCTATTGCCCATTTCATGCAGTGAAACCTGAATATAACTGAAAACCTTTTCTTAAATGAACCTGAGAGTTCCAAAGCACTTGGAAGCCCAGGAAGGAGTTCAAAGTACTCCCCCTAATCCTGAAATGATTCCTGAATTCCTCAAATTCACAAGGACTGTGTTCATGTAAAAGAAAAGTGAATTTTGAGATAGATTCCTGTTTCAGTCATTTTTCATTTAAACATTTCATTAGGCTGCTTTCCTGTGATCCCTTCAGACTCTTACTGGTAATTCAAGTGAGAAGGAAGATGATTGACACATACTTGAAAAAATATAGCAACTGTTCTTTATCCATCACCTGATACTGAAACAACAGCACAGCTGCGGTGCAGTGCTTCCATGAGGAGGTGATCTATTAAAAATCCAACAATATCTTTATCTCCAAGCAAAATGTACATGAAGCCCACATGCATGAAATAACCTTCCCAAGATCACCCCACACAGCACAGAGGAGAAAACAGAAGTAGTCATTCAAATCTATTCTCTCTTCCTGTCCCATTGGATATCCCAGGTAATTGCATCTGGTTTTATCTTCTCTGAATTAACTATTTCTTCACAACAATTTATTGCTCCTGGTCTTCATGTTGTGTTTTTATGGTGGAAAAAAGGTGCAAACACATGCAATAGCCCAGTACAGTCTTTCTGAAAGCATTGATGCTGATGGGCACAGACAGGTATGAAATGAACCTGTTACCTCTGAATTCATGTGCCCACTGGGGGACACCGGGACATTACAGTTTTGTTCAAAAGAAAGATATTTCAGAAGCAATGAAGATGGAAAATCCTCCTCATGCTAAAATACAATAAAAAATATGCATATCTAATTTCTAATCTGTGCAGGTGGTGTGTAATATGTTTTAAAAAGCCTGATCAGTGGCAAGCTCCCGGGTAGGAATGTCAGATCTAAGGAGTTCAAACTGGCCCATGATAATACAGGTTTTGAATTGCAAAGGTAATGGATCATATTTTTGGCATTTCCCACTCATTAAAAATGGTGTCAGAATGATGGATTAATCTGTGGGCATTTTCTGTCCTTGCTGTAATCTTTGTCAAAGGAATGAGGTATTGTAATTATAATGCCTTTTGTATCCTATGAATTATGAGGGCAGGCTTCAGAACTTTGACTTCCTAAAAAGAAGCTTTTTTCCGTGGTGATTAGATAACCTGGTATTTTACCCCCTTTTCAAGTGAGCAACAGCAAATAAAAACATTTGAGTAAAGGCAGCAGCTGAGTTTAGAATGATAAACTAACATGGAGGAGAGTAGGTTAATGGTGTGCAGTCTATGTAAAAAAGCCTTATGTACTTTCCATTAGTATTTTACATTTCACAGATAGATGGCTGCTGTCTTTTCCCCTTGTTGACTTCCCTAGGAATGAGCCTGTAATTTATGTAGCCAGGCTGGGAATTGAGCTGTGCATTAAAGAGGGGAAGGAGGAGCCCTCCTGTGTCTCAGGCAGTTTCTGTTGCATTATTTCACTCCCTCCCTCAGCAGGTCCTAAACGTGGGGCTGGAGACAGGAATGTTTCCCCCACATGTGGCACAACTGATGATAGGGCCTACATTATTATGTCAGCCTGGGTTTAAGTTTACTTTCTGCAAAATATTGTGACAAATTCAGAGAAAAAGACTTCAGAATTCTTAGCAACACTGACAGAAAGGATGGAGAAAAGCAGCTACGGATTTACAAGAATCTTCAGTGCTTTGTACCTTTCAGCCTTTCAAAACATATTTCCAACTTTCTTATTTTAGTCTGGCTTTGTTTCCCTTTGTTTCTTCTCTACTATTCCAGACATTACTCTTTCCTTGGGATGTCCAACAATTTTTAACAACTCCATGTCTGTTGAGCTCAGTTGATCCATCAGAATCATTATTTATAACCAGTACCTGACCAGAAGCCTGAGACAGTCCTCTAAAGCTCTGAGCACACCTCCTTTGTAAAATGATGAATTTGGTGCTGGTTTTAATTTTAAAAATTATGCATGAAGGTCTTACACATATCCCTCGCACCTGAAGGGAGAGACACTTCCTCATTTGTTTATATCTTTAAGAAAGCCACAAGAAATGGCCAAAATGCAGACAAAAAGTTCGGGTGATTCTCTTATCTTTCTGCTTGTCATGTGCTTCTTAGTCTTTTGAAGGCTGTAATTAAGACTTAAGGAGTAATTAAGATTTAAGAGTAACCCATATGCCTGTTACTCTTCATGTGGCTGTGGTGAAAGAGGGGAGCAGCTGAGATTGGTGGTGAAATTGGCTGTGGGAATTCCTAGAAGCCTAAAATAGCCCAGTTTGGATGTTTGGGATGGATCTTGAAAGATCATTGTGTTCAGACTTTCATGGGGAAAGGAGTTTATCTATCCCACCTTCCCATCACATCTTTAAAACCTCCAGTGATGGGGACTCTGCCACCTCCCCAGAGAGGGTGTTCCAGGGAATGGTTGTTTCACTCTAAAAAATTTCCTTTTTACATCAAGATGAAAGGTAAGACATCTTTTCCATAAATTAAGGAACACGTTACACTATTACAAAATTACACTATTTTTGAAGCTGCATAAAATCACAGGGAAATGCAGAAACCATCTTGAGACACAGCATTTGCTCAGTGGTTTTTGCTTTATATTCATAAGCAGAGTATTATGTATACACTCATTTTCTGAGCAATGGCTTTTGTGAATTTTCTGGAAGTTGGAAAAACAAGATGAGTTTACGTGTGATACCTTATAGGGATTATTCTTTTTCTAATGATACCACTTGGAAAATGATATTTTAAAAAAATGCTCTGCTCAGCATCCAATCACTCAAATTATTCAGCAGCATTGTTTAAAAATAGAAGCAGTGAATTAAATATTTGTCCAATTGGAAGTCAGTGACACAGCTGAACAAAGTCAGAACTCTGTCACTTGTGTTGTTAAAAGAAAGTTCTGATAAAGGTATGAACTTGAGTGTTGCAAGAAAAGAAGTATTCAAGGGAAAGATCCCTTTATCTTGACAGAAAATCTAAAGGGAGGTTATATTAAGGAAAATTGGCATACCTGTGAGTAGACCCCAAGACTCACATCACATATTCATGAAAGTCAGAAAACCTCTTATTAAATGCTGCTCTGTTTTTGTCTTAGTCACAGGAGTTGAAGCTTTATCTTTGTTTTTCGCTTCTTATGTCAGTTCTGGGTCCCTCTGCCTTTCAACAGCCTGATTGGTGTTTTAAATCTGGGATACACCTGGCTGACCTCAGTCCTTGGTGCTGCAGGAAATGCACCTTGTCCTTCCAGAGGGAGCTGCAGGAAAGATGGACAGAGACAAATGACAAGGGACAGACTCAGGGAATGGCTTCCCAGGGCCAGAGGGCAGGGCTGGATGGGATCTTGGGAAGGAATTGTTCCCTGGGAGGGTGGGGAGGCCCTGGCACAGGGTGCCCAGAGAAGCTGTGGCTGCCCCTGGATCCCTGGCAGTGTCCAAGGCCAGGTTGGCCACTGGGGCTTGGAGCAGCCTGGGACAGTGGAAGGTGTCCCTGCCCATGGCAGGGGTGGCACTGGATGGGCTTTAGGGTCCCTTCCAACACAAATCATTCCATGGTTCTGTGATTAAATTCATTTGAAACAGCTCATGCCACTTTATACATTTTGGCTGCACCGAGTTTTTCTAAAGAGTCTTTTCAGAGTTTCATTTTTGGGTGAAGTATCTTAAAATTGTTTCCTACTTTCCTGTTGCCTCATCTGTGGCTTCCGTCTTCGAAAGAAGCACAGAGGATGAGAAAGCTCAGGGACTTTGCAGTTGGCTGTAAGGAAAATCTCTCTGTCATGGGAGTGGTTCAGCACCAGAACAGATTGCCCAGGAAGCTGCTGTGTCCCTATCCATGGGGATTTTATGAGCTCGATGGGACAAAACCCTGAAGAGCCTGACCTGACTTTAGGGTTTGTCTTGCTTAGAGCAGGAGGTTGGACTACAGACATCATGAGGTCATTTTCAACCTAGTTTTTTCTGTGACTGACCTAATTTTTTCTGTGATTAAGGGATATTTTTTCTGAGTTGAATGCAGCTCTACAGACTTTTCAGATGTTATTCATTCTTTCATGTTCTCCTAATAGGGAGCTTTAATTAATAAACAAAGAGATGTTAATACATGCGTAGTTTGGTACAAAAAAAAAGGAAGGTGGCACAGTGGTGTATTTTGAAATATGAGAAATAAGGAAACACGAGCAACTCAGAAAAGGCCCTGTGTGTCCTTAGTGAAAACTGAAGAAAGCAGGAGAGACCTTGATGTTGAGAATAGCCACGTGTGGCCTTTGAGCCTTTACTACATTAATCTCTGAGTTTCAAAACCTTGAGGAATAATGACATAGTTGTTATTATAAGCAAAGATCTGTAGTTTTAAGAAAATAAGGAAATTTTTAGCATCCAATAATTTTATCAGTGGCAAAAATGAATCCAGCAGCTGAAATACTCCATACACGTCTTGTACATTATAATAAACACATCTGAAAATTAGAAAAATTAGATTATTTCCAAGTTCAACTATAAACATCACCCAGAAAAACAAATTGAGAGAGAGAGTTTGTTGTCACTTTATTTGTCATGGTGCCTCAACATCTCACTGGCCAGGAATAAACTTTGAGTTTCTTTCAAATGCTCCATCTGAATGTGCTGAAGCACTTTATAACAATGCTAAACATGTAAATGCAGTTTATTCAAATGCCCACATGCACTGGGTCAAGGCTCTGGCACATCATGAATAAGTAACTTTTAGTGACTTTGAAACACCAAACAGATTTAGCTTCAAGTACAGGATTGCCTTACTCCAGTTGGATGATCTCAGGCCATTCCACGAGTAACAAAACTTGCTGCTTTCTGTGGGTTTGAGCACTCTGTATACCCTAAAAAGCAGTAATGGACTTTTGTGACCAAGTTTTTACCATAAGAATGACCTGAAGTAGAGCCCCACATATTTAATCGGTATGGGTAAGTTTTATTTATGTAAGGATGACAAAATTTGACTTTCCCAAATTATAACAGCATATTTTTCCAGGCTGGCATTTTCATTAAAAATTAAATGGGAAATAAAAATGTCTCCAATGTATTTGATGTTGTTCTGGAGTACAAAGGACAGCGTATTACAAAACAAGGATTTCCAAAGTATTTCACATTTTATGGGGGAAAAATAAATAGCCTAAAACACTGCAAAAGATGAGCTAAACTCTCATCCTCTGAAGGCATTGGTGTACACAGAAGATATAGAAAATATTAGGAGAGCTTGATTTAATGCACTCTATTAATTACCATTAATTATTTAAAATGTTATAAAACTCCCCCACGAGCCCCCACTGAGATGCCATCATGTCAAGCAGGCAATTAAAATACAATACAGTTAACCATAAAATAGAAAGCAAAAGGAAATAAAATATTAAAAAGCTAAACAAAGTAGTGGTGTTAACAAATCTTTAGCACTTACAGAAATTCTCAATTGCCTGAAACCAAACCAATTGCAATTGCATCAACTGATTTGTATTTCAACTCTTAAAGTCTTACCTTCTCCAAAAATCTTACATCATAAATTCAACGTTTTTGGGTTTTTTTTCAAATACTGTTATGATCTTTTCTATTGGAACTGACTAATTTATGTCATGAAGAGAAAGCAAGCATCCAAAAAACAGCAATAGGTAAAGAATACTGAATAAGATGGGCTTTTCTTGATCCTAGAAAATGTTCTGGGAATCAGAGGGAGGTGACTGTTAATTACAAAGGGGTTTTGTTTAAAGAGTAAGGGCATGGTAAAGATCAATATGAATCCATTGCTATGGAGCTGATTTGGGTATCAGCAAATTAAAACACAGCTAATTAGACCAGAGTCTGCAAGGACTAAGTTAGGCATGACACTACAAAAAAGGTAGTTATGAGAAAAGCTTTTTATAATATAATTATCTATAGAATTTTCCTTCCCTCTGCCAGTGTAGCAAGAGCCACCATTTCCATGCTAAAACGCAGAGAATTGTTGACTCCTCTGTATTTTTATTGGAATTACATCAGTAGAACTCTGCAAGCCTGAAATTTTCCTCACATTTTACACCTACACCCTGTGTCTGCCTTTGATTGTGGTGATAAATGCTGAGGCCTGGAATTTTGACTCTTCCAAAAAATCCTCAGTCTATGATATTATGTATTTACCAATTGTATCAGTCTAAACTAAGGCTGTGCTTCGCTGACCCTCTTCCCCCTCACAGGACCAGTGTGATAAACTTTCTTAAAACACATCTCACAGATGAGGACTGCAAAAAGTAAATGGTCCAGTGAAATACATTCCTTTTTAATAACCTACCTTCCCCTGTAATTAAAGGCAATTCCAAAGTGCAACAGTTTAAACCAAGGCAAATTCTGCCTCTCCTCTCAGTTGTTAAGCATAAAAAACCCTGCACCCATCTGTCACTTATGATTATTAGACGTGTCAGTGTGCTTTGTACTGCACTTCTTTGAAGTACTGTAGGTTCTAGATGTCAATTTATATTGTGTCACCCCTTACAGACTCAATACATATATTTTCATGTCAGCAGGAGTCTGTTTGCTTTAATGGGCCCCCCTACAACTGTGAAAGACACAACTCTGTTATCAAATGATCACTGCCTGACTGAAGCAAGAGCTCAAACTCCAGAAATTTGCTTACAGTTGTCATTCCAGTAAATTTGTTTGGTTTGCATTGTTGGTTGGTTGGAATATTTAGGGGCCCCATTTGAGGAGTTTGATGATCATTGGGAGTGATTTGTAAGAGTGGAAACTTGTGCATTTTTACACCTCCAGAAATGGTTGTCAAATCCTCTCTCAGAAATATTCCAACGTTTACAGAATGATTGCTAGAGCAAAGCTCTCACATGTGAGACTCACCTGGGGAATGATTTGTGCTAAGCTTTAGTTCTGATCTTGGCTCTCCCTCGTCCCAGACTGCCCCTGCTGGGGCTGCCCATTGCATCCTTCCAGATAATTTGATTTAGAAGCCTCAGGGATTGTGCTTTTCCCACTGTTCAGATTTTGTTCAGTGCAGTTAAGATCTTGCTCCTGGATTTTCTGCAGTACCAAAACACTGCCTTTCCTCCTCCTAAGGCACAGTCCTGAAGAAATAACCAGAGAAAACATTTGAGAATGTTTTCCTCATGAAAAGATTGAGAATTCAGGACCTCAGCAGCCCAGAATTCAGAACCCAGGCGGGCCCAACCTTTCTGTTTCACGGCGGGTTGGGTTTGGGAACCCAGTGATCCTTTATGTTTGGAACAGCTGGGATAGGCATTTATTGCCAAGTGTTACCAGGGCCTGATGTGGCTTTTCTTGAACATCACAGCAAGGCTGTGCTTTGAAACATCTTCCCAAAAAATATTGCCTTCACTGCTGCAAAGTCTTTGATTGTATATTTGATTTTATCCTTATAATTGTGGTGTTCCCGTGAAATTAAATGAGAAGTGTTTACACAATCCAGTCTATTAAAGACACAGTGTTCATAATAGATGCAGGATTTTGGTACCAAAAAAAATAGATATTTAGATAGGAAAAAGGCACTTTTTGTTTAGTTTTATTCTAAAACTCCTAAAGCATGTTTTATATAAATGTATATATGATATTTCTGTTTATTTCTGTCATTTCTTGTTCCCCTAGATTCTTATATGAGTATTTACATGAAACTTGTGGACAAAATAGCAATTAATGAAAAATCCAATATTTTCAGCTACTTCATAAACAGTTTTTACTGAGTGTAGAACTTATTTTTGTCAAAATAAATTAGATTGCATTCTATATTTGCAAGAGTTTTTTTTTCTACTGAAAGATAGATTTAATGGAGTTGTTATTTTTCAAGCATATATATGCATTTGAAACAAAGCTGTTTTATTCTTTAAAGGTGAAACACAATTTCAACAGCAAGTAATTGACTATTTCCACACCTAATCCCCTACTTCACTGGGTGAAAATGCAAGGATTTGCTCCCTTCAAGCAGTTCTCACCTTTGTTTGAGGATGTTCTTTTTTTATTGTTATTACTATGAGTTGAGTATCATCATTTTAAAGCAGGTGCATTAAGGTAATGGAAGATTAATTTGGTGCCTATTAAATCGGGTATAATTATGTTAATATATAATGGTAATGAACTTTGATCATTCAGGAAAGTCGGAAAATTAGTGTAACACATCCAAAATAATGATAGTAAAATTCCAGTAGAATTCACAGAGAAGGGTAAGTATTGCTTGTTTCATCATAAACATAATGGTTACCTGTTAACAGAATCATGAAGAATTTCTGCAACACATAATCAAATATAAAATCTGACTCTAGAAATCCACTGAAAACTCTGAGACATTGTTTGAGAATTAAAATAATTCATTTAAGGAATTGGATATATCTTCTATACATTCTTCTTTTCACTAAAGTAAATATTTTGTACCAGCTCATGTAGTAGGGATAGTTTTTGCTTTATTGTTAGAATTCAGAGATCTGTGTGGACTTAAAATATTCCTTATAGATCAAGGCATCTCCTTTTTTTTTTTCTTTAACCTGGAAATTTTTCCTGAGCACTTTTTCACCCTGAAATTTTTCCTGAGAAGTGGGAAATATGGATAAAGTTATCCAGCATTTCATTCTGCTCTGGATGTTTAAAAATGGGAACTGTGCCTGTGCAGATCAGCTCCACAATGCATGCCTGGGAATGGCAACCCTCTAACAAAGCCTTGCACTGAGTTTATATAGATATAAATATATAAATATACACATATATAAATATATAAATACATGAATATATAAATATGTAAATGTATACATATATGCATATATACAGACCTACCTGTCTGCGTGGACAGCCAGTGTGAGACCCTTGGTGTGGCACTGGCTGGAGGGGCCAGAGAAGGTGGTCACTAGACAGAGGCAGAACTTTACACTGCAGCCAATGAATTCCTGGATTTTCCTGCCCCATGAGATGGTAGAGGCAGAGTATCAACAGGTTTAATGTAGGGTTAGACAAATCTGTGGACAATATCTTCAGAAATCCTAGAGAAGGAGGGCAAAGAGGTACTTTCTCCCTGCTCCAATGCCTGTAGGGAAACAAAAACCAATAGATTGAAGAAAATAGCTAAGCTTTTCTGATTTCCAGAAACATCTTTTACTGCTGCTGGAGACAGAGCACTGGGCTGGATTGTTGGGCTGGCCCAGCACTGCATCTCCCCCAAGTGGGAAAGTGAGATAAGAAAATGCTCCTCTACACCCTAAGAAGAACACAACAGGGGGTTGTGAGATTTTACCCCCCTGCTTTGGCCAGAAGATGTCATAAGGAAAGGACACAGTCGTTAAGGGGTGATGTTTTTAATCCTGTGATTGAAGAGATCTAAAATCTGAGAGGCCTGAACTGCGGTTGTGAAGTGCCTGTGGAGCTTTAGAGGCTGCAAATACGTCAGTGCCCGGGAGACTGATCAACAGCTGCTCCTCTGTAAAGGTCCTTAAGCAAGTAGGGAGAAATTGTCTGAGAATGGGTACCTTTCTCATTGGCCTTGTTTTGTAGCGTTAAAGGCCCTGGGCACTGCCCAGGAATTGTATGGATTTAGTGTAGCCCCCAAGGTCATCACACCGCAGAGAGGACATGCAAGGATTTGGGTCTCAGAGAGCACATGAAGCACTCTGGATACTGCAGCTGGACTATATCTGATGTCACAGGTGGAGCAATGTGTTCTTTTCATTTTGAAAATTGCTGCAGTATGGGTCTCCAAGTGCTTATTAACACAGCAGCAATCATGCTGGGCTGGGACAGGGGAATACGTGTACCACAGCCATGTGCTATCTAAACACGGACAGAAAAGCTTCCATGCAGACACTCCTCTCCTTCAGCAGAAGGCTGGCAAGATTCCTAGCTATAGCTAGAGCAATATTTCCAGCAGGTGCCAGCCTAATCTCTTCTTAGAGGTTTCTATGAATCTGGGCTTCATGATCTGACAGTCCATTCCCCTGTATCACCGCTCCTTCTGCTCAAAACCTTTATTTCCTGCTCTCCTGGTATTTGACTCAAGTGCTCCTTATTCTTCTGGAGACTTTTTCTTAATCCCCAGCCAGTGGTGGGAAAAGCAGGTGGTGTCACCCTCCCACTACTGACTGTTCTAATGTATGTGCAAGGAGCAGTGGAATTTTAAAAAGGTGTGACTTGAGATAAGGTTTTGCAGCCTCTAGAGAGGCCTTGTGAAGAAATCAGTGAAGAGGACATGCTCACAAAATTAAGTCTAAGCTTGCTTGCTGTGATCTATAAGAGAATAGATATTTTCCAGATGTGAGGATAGGATAGGATAGGATAGGATAGGATAGGATAGGATAGGATAGGATAGGATAGGATAGGATAGGATAGGATAGGATAGGATAGGATAGGATAGGATAGGATAGGATAGGATAGGATAGGATAGGATAGGATAGGATAGGATAGGATAGGATAGGATAGGATAGGATAGGATAGGATAGGATAGGATAGGATAGGATAGGATAGGATAGGATAGGATAGGATAGGATAGGATAGGATAGGATAGGATAGGATAGGATAGGATAGGATAGGATAGGATAGGATAGGATAGGATAGGATAGGATAGGATAGGATAGGATAGGATAGGATAGGATAGGATAGGATAGGATAGGATAGGATAGGATAGGATAGGATAGGATAGGATAGGATAGGATAGGATAGGATAGGATAGGATAGGATAGGATAGGATAGGATAGGATAGGATAGGATAGGATAGGATAGGATAGGATAGGATAGGATAGGATAGGATAGGATAGGATAGGATAGGATAGGATAGGATAGGATAGGATAGGATAGGATAGGATAGGATAGGATAGGATAGGATAGGATAGGATAGGATAGGATAGGATAGGATAGGATAGGATAGGATAGGATAGGATAGGATAGGATAGGATAGGATAGGATAGGATAGGATAGGATAGGATAGGATAGGATAGGATAGGATAGGATAGGATAGGACTTTTTCATTTGGAAGGGATGTACAAGGATCATCCAGTCCCAGCACCCAACCAGTTCAGGCCTGACCAAGTTAAAGCACATTGTTAATGGCATTGTCCAAATGGCTTTTAAACCCTGACAGACCTGGGGCATCAACCACCTCTCTAAGAAGCCATTCCAGTGCTTGACCACCCTCTGGGTAAAGAAATGCTTCCTAATCTCCAGTGTAAACCTCCCCTGGTGCAGGTTTGAGCCATTCCATGTGTCCTATCACTGGATCCCACGAGGAGAGCTCAGCACTCTCCTCCCCACGTCCCCCTCAGGAAGCTGCAGGTGGCAGTGAGGTCACCCCCTCCTCAGCCTCCTTTTCTCCAGACCAGGCAAGCTCAGAGTCCTTGTCCACTCCTCACAGGAGTTCTTGCAAGATTTGTAAATGTTTAAAGAACTTCTGCAAAACTAAAAAGTGCAGAATATTTCAGAATTCAAAATGTGAAACGTTTCTGATATATCTAAGCAGCAGCATGATGTGGAAATCAGAGAAAATTAGTCGCACACTTTAGTTAGTTTTCCATAAGAATAGAGAGGAAAGGATCCCACTGTACTAAGACTAAATTAGAAGCATGGATCTGTAGGTTTTTTTACTGGTCCCTTTAAACACTCACTAATTTTTGTTAATGAATATGGAAATTTCCCTCATTGATCACTAATTACAAATGAACTACACTGTAAGATTAGTGATGATATTTCTTGGACAAAGGAAATTGAATTCTCAAGGTTAGTTTTCTTGCAGTAAGCCAAATATTCCCTGGCACTCTGCAGCACCATTTGCATTTCAATGAGTTTGTGGCTCTGTGCCATTAGTTACCATACCTTGCCTCCAGTGTAGTCATCCTGAAAAAGTCCCTGCGGAAAGAAAGAACTCACATTTTTTAGTCTAAAAGTTGGTTTCCTATGTGTAATTTTTTAAAATTATTATTATTTAAGAGCAAAATCAGCTGCTATAGTTCTATCTCTAATTTAAAAGGATAAATCCAACACATTTGAAAGCTTAGTTCCACACATAATGTGACACACATATATTTTTAATGCACTTAAGCAAGTCAGTGATGATACTGGCAAATTCACTGAAAGCTCCCCTCACCTAAAATGAGAAAATAACTTAAGTTTCCAGAAGCAGCAAGCTTTCCAACTTTGTGCTTCAGTGACGTCTTCAACCTGAATGTTTTAATTCATGCTTCTTTATTGTCAGGAGTAGCTGCTTTCTAGTGAATAGCAATGCTTCTGGATTTTTTAATCAATATATAAATAAACAAGCATGTCACATAATTATCTATTCTAGTAGTACCTGGAATATTTCTTTTTTTGCATTTATTTATTGTATTCAGGTCTCTAAACAAGTTTTATACTAAAAATCAGCAGAGAACAACACTGTTAGTTCTGATGAGGGATAGATGAATAATGATTGCTTATATTTCAATATTTGTGTTTTGGTATCCTGAACGGGCCATGTAATGTAAAGTCAAGTCTTCTTCCAGCAATTTCTGGATGCCTAAGAGTCCTTTTTGCTGATGATTTACCTCAAAGACGTCTAAATACAAATTGGTGTGGTGGCCTCCCCATTTGTATGCAGTCTCTGTCCTTGCTGTCCTTCTCTTGCAGAACTGAGATGTCTAAAGCCTGAATGCTTTCCTGTCCCCCCAGTTCTGCACTGAGTAATGTGGCTCTGCTAAATCAGGAGCACTGATCTAGCACAGAGCTAGGGAGACCTTGGGCAAAAACAATAGCAGCTAAGGGAATTATCTCTCTCCAAATTCTTGTCTTTTTGTGAAGCTGGAGGAATATGAAATTTCATATTCTGTGCTTCTGGAATGACACTGTAGACTGGGAGTGGGGGTTGGCACCTGTCACCTAAAACAATAGGTAGGAACTAAATGCATTCAAATTGCCATTGTTCAGATTAGGCAGTGTCAGAGACAATGCCATCATTCCATTGTTCCCACTAAGAGCACATGAAAGACAAATCCAGTGACATATTGTGCAGAGAGTTCGCAAAAGTGACTGGGAAGAGCAGGAGAGAATTGAGTGTCAGCATGTTTCAGGGCTGGTATCAAATGCTCTCCCTCCTGGGCTCTGTCTGACGAGTGTTTGGTGAGTCCTGTTGTTGTATGTAAGTGCTTTCTTTACTTTCCCTGCATTTGCCTTTCCTGATTGTTCCTGTATTGAATAAAGTTGCACTTCCATTAATGTAGTTCTTTCAGCACTGCCTTAGTCACAGCCAGACCAACTCTGGTTATGCCTTTGTTAGATCTCAAACTAAACATGGCCATGTGAATCATCTTTTTAATGAGAAACCTTCCAAATAAACTTCTTGGTACAGCAGTGTGGGTTAGTGGTGACTCAATAGCAAGAACTGTGGGGTACAAGGCAGAGCAGAACTTTTCTCACCTTAATTGCTCCGTGCTGCTAAAGAGGTTGACTTTCATATGAGAAGAAAAATCATTCAATTTAGAATAACTTAAAAACAAACAAACCAACCTGAGGCTTTTTATGTGTGCAAATGCAGCACATTTATCACAGTTTGCAGTAGCTTGTTTGCTGGTTTGTTTTATGTTCCCTTCCTAATGTCATCAGAGTGCTCCTGGGGAAAAACCTCAAACAGCAAACATCAAACTGACAATAGGCAGAATGAGTATTCCCAGACCTTGCATCATCTGAAACAACCACAATAAATAATTAAGAGCAGCCATGGCATCACACAAATGTTTGACCAAGAAGTGATGTCTCACACTGCATCTTAAATGTCACAAAGTCAGGGACTGGTGAACAAGTGCACGGAGCAAATTTGACAGCAAAAAACCTGGAAATGTCCCGTTTCTGTACCAAGTGGCAACACAAGTTACTGTCACTGAAGCACAGCTGAGCTCAGAGGACAGGAGTTGACTGTGTTCATGCACATGGAGCTTATAGAATCATGGAATGGTTTGGGTTGGATGGAGCCTTAAAGCTCCCCCAGTGCCCCCCCTGCCATGGGCAGGGACACCTTCCACTGTCCCAGGCTGCTCCAAGCCCCAGTGGCCAACCTGGCCTTGGGCACTGCCAGGGATCCAGGGGCAGCCACAGCTTCTCTGGGCACCCTGTGCCAGGGCCTCCCCACCCTCCCAGGGAACAATTCCTTCCCAAGATCCCATCCAGCCCTGCCCTCTGGCACTGGGAAGCCATTCCCTGGCTCCTGGCCCTCCAGTTCCTGAGGAATTGTTCCTCTCCAATGAGAATATGTTGGACAGCAAGGCTCCAGTGGAAGTGTCAAAAACTGTGGCTTCTTTTCAGGCCGTTTTTAATGAAACAACAACTTTAAACCCATATGAAAAGAAACTAAAAGCATCTCTGAGCAGTCGTTCTCCCTCTCAGTCTGCCTCCCCATCCAAACATGTTCCTTCAAGATTTTCCACGGTCTCATCCATGTCCCAGGTCTTTTGGAGTGGGATTGTGAAGCCTTGCAGAAGGAGGGAATAGTGTGTGTTACGGAATCCCTCTTTCCAGCTGCTCTGGAGACTAACAGGGAGTTTCATGCTGTTGTGGATGCTTCAGACCCATCTATTTTATGTTGTTCTTCCTCCCTTTGACAGTCTGAGCAGCGGATGCTAATGGACATTTGAAGCACCCTGCCTCATTGATAGTCTTTCAGAATCAATAAATCTTAGAAACTATTTTATTTAGTCTCTGGAGAAGCATTACAGGTGTGAATGGTAAGAATATTGTGGTGATTCAGTACTTTTGAGGAATATATTCTATACTTCAGTTTCTGCTTTAAGGTGAGCACTGAAGTCCTCAGGTGGGGCTGGACAGGGATCCAAGCACTCAGCTGGAGAAGGGAGAAGCTGAACCTCACCCATTAACTGCATGCAGAAGGTAGCAGTCCTCTTAAAATGAATTTTAGACAAGACAGCTGCTTCTGGGATTTTAACCTGTTCAAGGAAATAATTTCAATTACGAAGTGAATATTCTGTCACAATTTAAAGCTCTACTAATGTCATTGAATCTTTCTCCATTTAAAGCTGTTGCACAAGGGAATTTGGAACTCAACTTTCTGCTTTGATCTGCTCGACTCAGATGCTGCAGTGTCAAGTGCGAAGATACATCAAGGCCTGGTTGCAGGGACAGATGAGCAAATTCTTGGCTACCATAAACCAGCACAGCTTTATTGAAGTCAACAGAACTACGTGGAACCTCCTATGAGCTGGAATTTCCTACTGTTCCAGTTTGCTGTGTGAATGTATCTTCTGGAACTTCTTCTTTATGGGCTTCTATTTGTATTTAAAAAAAAAACAAAACAAAAAAACCCATAGCTAGCATTGATGTATCACCTTTAAGCCTTGTGAAATGAATGTGGATATTAACAAGGAATAGATAAATTGAAAAAAAAAAAGATAAAGAGAAAACATTATTTTGATACCTTTCTAAGGTACAAATAAGAAAATGGACTTGTGCCTCTCACAAATTTGCAGTAGACAGACTACAAGAAATCCCAAGGAATTCACACTAAACCTTGGAATGCTGCAGTGGATCTGTTCCTGCTGCAGCTGAGTGCTATTCTGTCAGGGTGTTTGTTCCTGTATTAGTTATGCCAGAAAAGTCCTGGAATCAATCTTGGACACTTTGGTGTTACCCGAGAACAGATGGCTCTGTTCTCTTGACACGATATTTAAGGAGCAACTTTGTGATAGTCTCAGAGTTTTACTAATGTAGGTATTTTGCCTTCAAGGATTCCCTGGCAGTCAAACAACTGGAACAGTTTTGTGACTAAGCTTGGGTACATAGGATTCCTGATAAAATGACAAATTTGGGATCCATTGGTGCATATCTTTAATGAGTTACTTTGCCAATTGTGATATGGCAATGCAAGAACAATTTATTAGATGGAACAAGTAGTACAGAGATGTACAGCTGTGTTATCCCACATGGGAGTGTTTCCATATTTCCTGGTGGGTGTTTCACTAAACTCAGGAATTATGGGATGTTATTACATAAGAGTCTCATTATCTAGTTATCAATAATAATATAAAGACAGTCTAGAAGTTACTTTGCAAGCCAGTGTGGGTTTGGCCCTGATAACTGAAATTATTATTGCCCAAATCACTCTTATAAGATTTAATTTCTTGTACCTTATAATGTGGCTGTAAGTTAGGCACAGATTCTAGTCAGTCACACAAGTGAAAATATATATTTCAGGGAGAAGTGGTTACCTTTCCCAAACATCTTTAAGTGATCAAATAATTATTTCTGTATTTGCATAAATGTCTGTCTCTCCAGATGGTCAGAATCTATGTGGATGTAGAAGGTCTGCTTTTTAATACTGAATTACTCCCTTTTTTTTAACCATCACAATATTAAACATTTTGAGAACGAGTTATCCAAATGGTGATTACTTTTACGTAGCTCTTTACTTATTTTATGAAGAAATCTGTTTTACACAAAATTTGCTCTTTATGATGCTTAATGAGCAGTTGTTTATGCAGCTGAATAAGAGAGAAATGGGTTGACAATGTTCAATATCAATTTCTGTATTGTGCTTATAAGGTAGAATATGAAATTGTTCTTGACTATTATCTTTTCCTGAGAGTCTTAGGCTGCCTATTCCTGAGCTGGTAATTAAACATTAAATGCCACATTTGAGAGGTCATGAACATTTACAGTGATTGCAATACTGTATTAATGGACTGCTAGAGAGAGGTATTTTGAGTTTTAAAGCAGGCAGAGGAAAACTTAATGAAAGAATCAGCTAATTCTGTCTCTTTAGCGTTATTAAAACCTGTGGTTTTTATAGAGCCTCTGTTTTCTCAACTCCAAGATGGTATGCCTAGAGTCAAATTGTAGAAGGATATTCCTATCCTATAAAAAAAGATTGAAACTGATCATTTAAAAAAATCCAAGCCCTTCATAAAACCAGAATTTTACAAATAGATGTCCTTGAATAGTTCAAGATTTTCAGAAAGCAAGATGTACATTGCTATCCCAGTAAGAAAAAAAGAGAATTAAATAGTTGGATACCCCTTAAACCTTTAATGTTTTGTGGATTTTTACTAATTATTATATAAACCATTAGACAGATGACAGCTGAATTATTAATTATAATAATTTTCTCCTTTAAGTTGTTTTCTGTAAATATGCTTTCTGTAAATATTTTACAGAGTGCCTGTTAATTACAGCCCTTCCATGGGCAACGATGATGGAGGAAATTAATAAAATATATGCAGAACTTGATTAATTTCTATGATTTCCACAAGTTGGACCATGTTCCTCAGGGGCTGACATTCTCAGACAGTTCTTCCTGCACTCAGTGAAGTATTCCTCAGCAAAGCAGAATTGGCTCTGCAGCATCCTGCCTGCCAGGACCTCCTCATGCTCTCCCAGGTCCTGGAAGCCACAGGAGTGGCTCTTCAGAGTCCTGTTCTCCTCCCAGATGGCACACAGCCAAAGGTGATGCATCCATGGCCTTCCTCCCCCCCTGCCCTCGGCCCCCAATAGCAGCTGAAGGATCTGCTCCATTCTTGGTCATAAATGTCACTGATGATGAACTGTCATTTCAGACAAAACCAGGAGCTGTCATGCCACTGTCAGAAATGAACTTCACTCTCGTTGTCTCTTGGGGCAATGTCTTGGGGGACTGGTGGGAGTTCTTTGTGTGAAGCCTTCTCTCCTCAGACTGATGACTACTCCAAGATGATTTCAGCCCCAAGCCTTTTCATGGCATGGAGACCTCAGTGTTTCTTGTCTAAAAATTACTGTTCAAACAGATGTTTTATCAGTTTTTGAATCTTTAACATGTTTGGCAAGATATTTGTATCCTGAAGGGAGCCTACAAGAAAGATGGAGAGAGACTGTTTACAAGGGCCTGAAGTGCCAGGAGCCAGGGAATGGCTTCCCAGTGCCAGAGGGCAGGGCTGGATGGGATCTTGGGAAGGAATTGTTCCCTGGGAGGGTGGGGAGGCCCTGGCACAGGGTGCCCAGAGAAGCTGTGGCTGCCCCTGGATCCCTGGCAGTGTCCAAGGCCAGGTTGGCCATTGGGGCTTGGAGCAGCCTGGGACAGTGGAAGGTGTCCCTGCCCATGGCAGGGGGTAGGATGGGATGAGTTTAAGGTCCTTCAAACCCAGACCATTCCATGATTCTGTGATAATGCCATTTACCATTTTGGAGTATTAACCTATGCAGCACAGAGAGGGCTAATTTTTTTATTTATCACCTTCTCCAAGTAGTGTCGTAGTGCCAGTCTGGGAGCCATCCATCATGTCTCTGACATGGTTATTCAGCAAGTCAGAACTGATAAATCTGAATTATCTGGTCTCACTTGTCAGCACAAATGTCATCCTTGAACAAATGCAAAATCAATTCTAAACCAAAGGCTATGCTCCTGCCAACTGTTAACTATTGACTGCAGAATAAGTTACATGTTTCCTAGTGATTAGCAAATTTTGGCAAGCTTCTGGACTCCCAGCTTAGTTTGGGAATTAGGATCATCTATACACTTTGCAGAGGCAACAAGGTAAAGCACATGATGGCTCTTGTATTGTGTTCTGGAACATAATTCCTCAGCTAATTCAGTTTCTCTGCACCCTCATTCTCTTTTCCCATGGTGAAAAAAAAAAAAAGTTATAAAGTCTGCTAAATGTCTAATCAAGCAGTTCCTTAAACTTGCTATTAATTACATGTTCCTGACCATGCAGACAGAATGCTGCTGGTTTTCATAGTTCAGAAGATGTTGGAGAAGGATTTCTATATCTCAACAGGTCTAACTGCATTGAATGCTTTTTGATGTGTTATTCTCCTGTATCTACATAATAAAATATAATATTAAAAAAATTATCTGTGTACCATCTGCCCCAGTAATCCTGGCACCCTGAGTTACTTAAGAAATGAAGAAAATTTAAAAAACCCAAAAAAACCCAAAACAAAAACAAAACCAACCCGAAGCAAAACAAAACCAAAGAAAACCAACAACCACCAAACCCAAACAAACCCAAAAACCCCAAAAGACACCCCCAAAAAAACCATCCAAAACCTCCCAACCCCCCCCAAAAACCCACAAACTAATAAACAACCCCCCCAAACAAACAAACAAACAAACTAGCAAACAAACTAACTAAAAGAAAAAACCCCCTAAGATAAATACTGGAGCAATGTAAAAATAGATAAAAGTTCCAGAACATTCTTAGTGTTGACTTCTTTAATAAATTTTGTGAGATTTTTAATAGAGAGAGAGCATAAGTTAAACGTAAATTAAAAAGTAACTTCTAATGAAGTATTTTTATAGGGGAATATTTTATGCCTACTCTGTCTGGTTTTATATCTTTAATTTGCTGGGTAAAAATATAGATGGTTCTTTTTCTCTGTTTTTAGTAACCCCCTGGAGTTAAAAGCATGAATAGAAGTGTACATATATTCTGTAGTAACTGCTCCTCATTGTAATCTAGAGAACAATGGAAAAATCCTGCAGGTAGAGGGAGATGGCTCTCTCCTACAGCTCCATGCAAGTGATAGGATGGGGGACTGAGATTTTTATTCTTGAGATTTAGAGATCTCCGAACATTAAAAGTAAGTAAGAAGTTTTAAAAATGTGAAAACATCTACTAATTCCTCCTTCAGTAATTAGTGTAAAGTCAGTTGATCAAATGAGAGACTTTTTTGAGATCTAAAATATGAGAAGTTGATACAGTCATTCAGTTCTGGTGTCCCCAACAGAGAAAGGAGCTGGAACTATTGGAGAGAGTCCAGAGGAGGCCACGGAGGTGCTGAGGGGACTGGAGCCCCTCCCCTTGGAGCCAGGCTGGGAGAGCTGGGGCTGCTCAGCCTGGAGAGGAGAAGGTTGTGTGGAGACCTCACAGCACCTTCCAGGGTCTGCAGGGGCTGCAGGGAACCCAGAGAGGGACAATTCCTCAGGGACTGGAGGGACAGGACACAGGGAATGGCTTCCCAGGGCCAGAGGGCAGGGCTGGATGGGATCTTGGGAAGGAATTGTTCCCTGGGAGGGTGGGGAGGCCCTGGCACAGGGTGCCCAGAGAAGCTGTGGCTGCCCCTGGATCCCTGGCAGTGTCCAAGGCCAGGTTGGCCATTGGGGCTTGGAGCAGCCTGGGACAGTGGAAGGTGTCCCTGCCATGGCAGGGGGTGAAGGAGATGAGCTTTAAGGTCCCTTCCAACCCAAGCCATGCCATGACTCTGTGACAGAGTCTATGAAATTCTATAGAAGGTCTACAGAAAATTCTATGACAGAACTTTCCATATCCAGTTTAATTCTTAATTCCATTTCTCATTGATTCATACACAATAAGTGATGAATACAAATATTAACTCAACATCTAACTCATGACTCAAATTCCCAATATTTTGTTTCTAAGAGTTTCTGAGGGCAGCTATAAAATAATGATTTTGATATTTTTAGCCAGTAGATCTTCAGTGGCTTTCAAACAAGGTCTGTGAATTTTTTGCTTCATCACCTATGGGTTTATTTTGCCTTTTTTTTTAGAACAGCGGATCCACATCCAAACTGCAGAACAGCATTTACCATGTGAAATCTGAACAGGATGGAGTACATGCAATGCTGGGAAAGCATAGAATTAAAACTGATGTCCAAGATGTAAAATCACAGAAGGCAGTGGGTGTTCTGCAGCGAGCAGGCAGCCACACTTCATCACACTCCCCAGGCCACTTGTTTTGTAGCCATTTACTTCCCCAGCAGGAGCCCTTCACTCCAGTCACACTTCCTTAGCAATTCTCCACATTTGATCGATTATTCAAATAGCTGACTATGTTTTCAGACCTGCAGAGGTTTTCAGATGCACTTGTGCAAAAAGTTTATGGGTTAATTTCTTATCTTAATATATAATTTAGAGGACAATATTTCTTATTTTGCATATTAGTTTTCATGCCACAGCAAATTACTAATACTCAGATATTTTAGTCCTCTAAAGCACAAGAAATTCTTTGCTAACTTAAATAAACAGGATAGTTCCTTCCCTTCTAATGCAAAAGTCCTCTCACAAATTATTTTTCTCTTGTTAATTCTACTTTTAAAACACTTACTACTAATTGGTCTAGCCTAAAAATCTGCCTTCTCTTCTCTGAGGTTCTTACGTGAAAAGTTCTCCTCCTGTGTGACAATACTCTTCTCTCTAGTGTTGTTTTCCTTTGTACCATGTATTGTTTCTTTAGGGCAACTCTGAGAGTGAACTAATTAAGCTTTCTTCAAGAGATTCTGAAAAATTAACTATTTTAGGTGAGGAGGTAAAAGCTAATCAAGTCTTGGGTATTAAAAATTTGGATTTCATTATAGATTTAGCTATTCTTAATTAGTTGATGTGATGGCTGCTTCTGAAAAGTGCTGCATTGCTCTTGACATATTATGGTGGTTTGTCCTGCATGGTGGACAGTCTGTCCTTGCCAACCTTGTCCTAACTCCAGTTCACCTGCTCCAGAAATTACCTGTCCTTTAGGGTGCTCTTTGGAGGAATAAATCAAGATAAGGAAAAAATTATAAAGATAAGAAAAAAATACATGTAGTTCCACCAAGAATGTTTTTAAAAATAAAAATTGTTCAGCATAACAGGTACTTTTGGCATCAACCTTGATTAAGTAATTAATTCATTATTTTTTATGCTACTAATAATATATGGAAACTCTTTTCTGATCCTATAGCAATATATAATATTTCTTGAAAAAAGTTTCCAGCTTGAAAATCTGGTTTGGGAGGAATTTTTTAACCAGCTATTGAAACTGTGACATCTTTAGCACTGATTTTGCCAGATTTAAAAGGAGAATGCAGTGACTGCAGAGGTGAAGAGCACTGGTTGACCTTGCCACTGGATGTCATTTTACTGGGCATCCCCTAAAGCCTTTGCCTTTTAAGTGCATTCTAAACTGGTCCTAACAGACTTCTCAGGCTTCTAGACAGAGCCAAAAATCGTTGTGTATTTTTGTTATCCATTGGTGGTGTGATCCCTTCAGAATTAAGGAAGTGAAGTTCTCTGTTATGTGATCCTCACCCTTTACATCTCACTGCCAAGCTCTGCACCTATAACACTGGACAAAATGAGCAGCATGTGAACACACACCCAACCACAGGAGGGACTGAGAGGGGCATTTCCCCTCTACTTCAGAGCTTTCAAGCTCTGAGTTTCGCACCTCATCTCAAAAGAAGGAAAACTCACATTTTGACCTTCTAATTTATTTTTTTTAAGTTGTGGCTTAATAATCAAAGCTGACAAAGAGGTGTCCTTAGCTGCGTTATATCCACTGCATTAGTCAGACCCAGGATAAGCTATAAAAACTGAAATTAATTCTAGAAAAAGATGAAATCAGCAATTGGCATCATGTTACAAGACAGGAGCTGTTGCAGAACCCTTCAGCCCATTGTATTTGCAGCTCTTCGGCAGCCTGTCCACGTTATAGTCCTGATGGTGCCAGGAATATCCAGCTCCATTCCCCACTAAAAGGCAGGACTCAGAATAGCTCTCCACCTGTTCCCTCATAGACAAGTCCTTCTTGCAAAACCAAAAAGGGAAAATGCCTTTTCTTGAAGCAATGCATTTGAGAAGTTGTTTTTTTTTTTAATTTAGCTTTTCATAAAAAGATAAAGAGGTTCAGCTTCTTTTTCCCCCCCCACATAGCAGTTCTCCTAGAAAAGATTACTTTTCAGTAGTTCCTCTTATTACCCAGGAAAAAAGAGAGGAAGAATCCTTTGAAAGCTCTCTGGCAGATTTGGGGGCCAGATTCTTTCCATCGATTTATCTCCCATTTATTCATCAGCTTTATCAGCAGGAGACACAATACTTTGTGAGATTGTGATCTTTCTACAGTCATGGAATACTTCAGTAAAATTAAATATTCCTTCCAGCTGCCTCTGTTTTAGAAAGGTCTGTATTTTTTAGTGATTGAATCCTTGCCAGCTTTGGTGGTAAGGTCATTAATAGCATGTATGTTCACAGAATGCTACAGTTCAGTAAGAACTGTACCTGTGCTAAAAAAAAAAAAATTACAGTTTCAAGCTGTGGGAAAGTAGAAGGTTCACCTTTTGCACTCTAAGCTCTCATCAGATTTTTACTGTTCTTTGCTGTTTTGTTCTGTTATTATGATGTTCTCTGAATTGCCTAAGCAGTCAATGGGAGAACTACTTACCTGCTCTCCACAGCTCTTGACATCAGCTAAACAATGCATGAAAGTGTTTTACAGAAAGAGACAGACAGGGGAAGAGATACGGAGAAACTAGAGATATAAAGTGACATTACACATTTTATGAAATGACAAAAGAAAACACGCTGAAAGTCAAAAGCCTTCAGCAGCAGCAGCATTTTTGAAAGGCCTGGTATCACAGCAAATAAGATTTTTCAGAGCCTTTTGGCAAAGAATATAAGATTTTGTCATTGTTCTCTATTGGTAAATTATCCTTGAAAAAAATGAAAGGTGCTTCTAGGAAACAGTAACTAATGCTAAGAAAATTCACTCCTAGCAAACAAGTAAGGCTTTTACTACAGAATCCTATCCAAAGGAAAAGCTCATGACACAGTAGTAGTGGGGATAACATCTTTGAAAATTGAATAAGTGATTAAAAGCGAGAACTTCTAATCAGTTGATTTTGTTCAGTGTTAAAATCTTTCCTTACACAAGTGTTGTGGCTCCATTCTAATTTTCTTATTGTTCTTTTTCTTGTTCTGCTCTGGCAAAATGGTGACTTAGCACTGCATGTTGGTAATAACTGGGAAAATTACAGGCTGCTCATATTTGGCATGGCGAGGATAGGATTTCAAAGAACTTAATTGACATTACTTTTAGACTGTTCAAGTAGGATGATAGAGTCATGGAGTGATTTGGGTTGGGAGAGACCCTAAAGCCCATCCAGTGCCACCCCTGCCATGGCAGGGACACCTTCCACTGTCCCAGGCTGCTCCAAGCCCCAGTGGCCAACCTGGCCTTGGACACTGCCAGGGATCCAGGGGCAGCCACAGCTTCTCTGGGCACCCTGTGCCAGGGCCTCCCCACCCTCCCAGGGAACAATTCCTTCCCAAGATCCCATCCAGCCCTGCCCTCTGGCCCTGGGAAGCCATTCCCTGGCTCCTGGCCCTCCAGTCCCTGAGGAATTGTCCCTCTCTGGGTTCCCTGCAGCCCCTGCAGACCCTGGAAGGTGCTGTGAGGTCTCCACACAACCTTCTCCTCTCCAGGCTGAGCAGCCCCAACTTTCTCAGCCTAAAAAATCAGTAACATGATAATTGAATATCAAATCCCTAAAGTATCACTAATCTGATAACTATCAATAATCTGATAATTTAGATATTTGACATTTTACCTTTATTTACCCACTGAAAAGTTTCAATTCCCTTTCAGGCAGGACAAGCTGTGGCTGTTGGTGTGATTGTTCCCCGATTGAATTAGGGCTGGGCAGTTCAGACGTTAATTCCTGGGTGGGAAGAACAATCCAACTGTATTTTCCAGTACCAGTAGAGAAATATTATTTTACACGATTAAGCTAAACAGTCTTTTGAAGATGTAAATGGCAGATGATTTATTGTCAGATTTGTGCCAGATTTCATTCAGGTGCCTACGGAGTCTGGTTTCCATGCAAATTTTCAATATATTGAACCCAACGGACGAATCTTCACACAAAGTCTAGACAAAGATAATGAAGGATATGCACACTTACCTAAGGTCATAACTGGTATTGTAAGGAAAAATTGGGGAAAAAAATTGTAGTTTAATGGTGAGAGAAGAGCAGTAGGAAGCAGAACTCAGAAATTCTCATCCCAGCTCTGCTACTGCCTTGCTGTGTGCCCTTGGGCCAGGAGTATGGCATTCCTGTTTCTTACTTCAGCTGCTTTAAAAATCAAGTATAATGCTCCTTACAAGTCCCTTCCTCTCAGGGATGATGTGAATCTGAATTAATGCTTAAAAAGCATTTTTAGATCCTGTAATTGAGGCACTGTGTAAGTGCAGTGTATTAATATTTTACTGAATACAATAATTCCTGAATTTTAAGCAGGAAACCCGCTGTTAAATGGTATAGTTGGCATGGGTGTAAATATTAAATTGTTGCATCCAAATTAGACTTTAGATCATGTTTCCTCATGGAAAAGCTAGCATAGCAATCATTCGATTTTCAGCTGGAATCTGCCTGGGTAGGATTTAGTACAAAGTCATTTCTGAATCTGCTGATATCTCTTTAACTTCAACGATACAGACAGCATTTTGTTAGATTTCCATTTGACAGATACAGATGACAATCAAATTATTTTTGTAATGAGGCATCCAGAAATACACAGAGCAGAGGGGCAACAAATGTTGCTTTGAATTAATATTTAAATCTCATTGTTTGAAACAGTCCTCTTGAAAGAAAATCATGACTGATTTTTAATAGCATGGAAGCCCCTAGAGTCCTTCAACTCTATCAGCTCTGTAGTGTCAGTCTCTTTTAATCAGTCCTTCTTTTATCACTAAGCCCTAGATGACAGCCTGAAGTTTCACCCTGAGGTGTAAAGCAGTGAAATATATATGTGACTTATCTGACTTCAACTTTAAAAGAATTGCATGGAAGCAGAAGGACAAATGCTGTCCTGATTGCAATTGGCTTGCTGCATGTCATTGAAAATGGAATTGGCAAAATGGAGAGGCCTGAGAAACAGGAAACAGTAATTTTCTAAATAATGACATTTTCTTTTACATGATAATGGTCAAAGTCAGTAGTCATATAAACCTCCACATTGAATTATAAAATCGTCAAACTGACAGGAGGAGCCTAATTCACATAAAACCAAAGGCAGAGCTCTCAGCTGATGTGAAAGGACCTCAGATGCAGGGACTCACATCACGTTCTGGCTCGGGAAAATGCAATGTCTTGTGGCAAATACCCCAGAGTTGTCTCTCAACACAGATATTTCTTTTTTGCTCTCTTGCACAGCATTGCTTGAACTACACTGCCTCTTTTCATTCAACCAAGGATTGTCTTTAATAGAGATTTTTTTAATGATACTTTATGGAGTTCATAGGGAATTCGAAGATATTTCAGTAAAAATGTGTCACAGGGAACACAAAAAATGAGTTTGCTCAACTTCCTATTGTTATCTCTATTTCTCTCTGTACCAAGATGGGTTTTTAAAATGCAACGTGACCTGAATCCAGTGAAGGGAGTGAAAAATTCCACCTCTTAGGTCAGATACCACATGTAGACCTTGGTTCACCTGGTCTGTAAGTCCTTTGAGTAGTGAACAGCTTTGAACAATATTAATATACAATTAATAGCTGATTTTCAAAGCCCGTTCTGTCATATTACCTAGAAAGGTGACTGAATAGTGATGTTTAGTGCTACGAACCTCTTTGGCATTTTGTGTTGTATTTGCACTTTCAAGTGTTTGCAGTCATGATAAAGACTTTATTCTTTCAGTTGTGTTCAGAGACCATCGATTGTTTTACCTTAATGTAGTGAATAATGCCCCAGAACAGGTGATGAATTATATCTTTAACTGTTAGGTACACTTTGGCTCTATTAAGACAATTTTGTTACTGCTTTTTATTCTTTTTAAGATACCACAAGTGAAATTGGTAAAAATACTCCCAATTTTTTATAAAATGGAAAGGAATGTACTAGCTAGAGACCAAATGCAGATTAATACAGCTACACTGCTTCCTCCAGCCTCTCAAAGCTCATGTGCCTCATGATATGACAAACTCTAGAACTGCTTTACCAAAGCAGAGGTACATTTTTCATGATTCTACTGATGAATCACAAGGGTGTAATATGGATGCAGCAATATATTTATGAAAATCTATAATGCCAATATTGGACGGGGCTTACACTAGATGATGACTTTTGTTCCTTTATGTAACAAGGAAAAACACTGGAAGTGAGTGTAGTTTAAATATTTTGGGTGTATTGCAGCTGTGAATCCAGGAAGTTTGGAAAACTGAAAAATGTCAGTAGAGGGAGCTCCTACTGCATTTTTTGGGAAAGGTTCTTTCTAACCTTTGGTGGACAAGCCGTTTGCAATTCCTGGGAGGAAGCTGCCCCTTGCGATGTGCTCTCTGACTGCTTAGCAGCACATCTGAGGCAAACGACAGAATAACACAAAAAGAAAATGGCTTAATATCCATCTGCCTTGTCATTTTTTGTGGATTATGGATGGATTGCAGGCTACAGACCCCATACAGCACCATTGTTCCACTTCCCTCTTTTTTTCTTCAGGATCTCACATTGAACCTTTTCAGTCACCTCAAATGTCAAGCCAAGACTGAAAAAAATCAATACTCAGAAGAATTTGGTGTGACACGGGGGAATGTAATTTGTCTAAGTAAAAGGGAAAGAGAACAAAACAACGTTTTTTCCTCAATATCCCGTGTCTCCTTGATCAATACGATATAATATTTGCCAGTCTCAGGGCCTAATGATGAATTTCCAATGTTCTGAAACATCTTGAGGGTGTCGTTTACTCATTTTCTCACCTGCCTTTTTCAATAAGTGAGAAAGCAGCTTGAGCATATCCAACATCACTGACCTTCTCTGTGCAGAGTTCCTCAGAAATTTTCTCCTGTGGAATGGTTGCTTTGACAGAAGGGAATTCCTGGACACTGTTCCTAAAGATGAAAGACCCCTGGCAGGACTGGCAGGAGGCAGCACAGGTTGAGTCTCTCTTTAGGCTTCTTCCATTCCCAACTCGGTCTCGTGTCAGGGGCTCAGGGGCTCAGCTCTGCACTGTCACTAAAACAAGGACAGTGGGGCTGCAGTTCCACTGAAGCGATGCCTTTTCCACACTGCTGAACTCAGCTGTGCAATTGGGTTACAAATTTGCCCAATGTTTTTGGCAGTGAGATCTGCCCAAAATGTAATCTCTTGCCTTAAAGCTTCTTTCTGCTCGTTTCTCAGTTAAAGGTGTTGGTCAGGCAGATCCCCATCTTCCTATTTGGGGGAGCAAAGCAACAGATTTTTTGTGTTTTCTTTCGTGTTAAAAGAAACTTCAGCCTTTAAAATATCTTGGGAAATTCATGCTACTTTTTTTTTTTTTTAATATAGATATAGATATATATTTAAGAAAGTAAAATTTAAACAGGACAGTTTTGGTCAGTTTAAGATATTTAGATTTCTGTGTACACATGTAGGTGTTTAATAAGGTTTCCAGAATCATTGAGATTCCTTTCAGCTTTTAAAGCTTACATTTCTTGATGTGTAATGCTTTCCAAGTCCTAGGCTTAAGCGGCTAACGTGGCTGAGTGTCATTCTTAAAGTATTAAACCCACATTTGGTTCATAGGTTGATTCAAATTGCAGTTGCCTTCATGACTGGATTTATTGAGCATCTCATGGTTAACTGACACACCGAGTTCTTGTGTCTTATAGACCGGGGATCAGAAAGAAAGAAGAGTTTACCCTGAAAGCTGTACTTTTTATTCAATGTCTTAATGGATATTCAGGGGTTTTTTAAAGAATCAATTTACTGAATCATCCTTAGTTTCTTTCTCCACACAGTTTAGAGTATTTACTATGAAGCCTCCCACTTAAAAGATAAGTGTTTAAGAAATATTTTTCATAAAATAATGAGAAATGCTGGCAAGTATTTATTTTACTTTGTGCCTAATTATTTCCCTTGGGCAAACCGAGGAACTTTTCAAATCTGATGATTGTTGTATGTGTGTTGTATCATGTTTACAAATCATCAGAAGATTTTAAAATCCATTTTGTTATTGACAATAAAGTATTCAGTTACATCAAAAGTCTAGATCCTTGAGGGAATTTTTAATTTGCCATACATATTTGATTTTGCAACTTTTCAGGAAATAATACATTTCCACTTATTTGCATAAGTTAATCCTTCCTCATTTTGAAATTTTATTCTGCTGAGTTTTGTTCCAGACACCAATGAGGTCAAGTAAATCTTTGTTACAGGCTCAGTCAGCAGTGTGTGCAATGCAGAAATATTTATGCACCTTTCCTCAGTTTAGTCCAGTTGAAAAAAAATAGTGACACGAGAGAAGAAAGGTCAGCTTATGGATTGATCCTGTAGCTTGAAACCATACCATGTGTACTGGGCACTGCAGAGCTCTCATCTTTATGACGTGTATTTTAATAAGTGTTAAGAACTGGCCCATAACACGTGTAAAATTGACACACTGAGCTGTTGGATGACAAACCCACCTGAATAAAGGTGTGGCACAGGAGCTGCTGGCTCTACAGGTGGCCCAGAGGAACAGCTTCCATGCTTTTAAAACCCCTGGGAATCCTGACTCTGAGTGGTGGCTGCAGTGCAGTGCCTTGGAGTGCGCCACAGGATCATGGAATGGGTTGGGTTGGGAGGGACCTTAAAGATAATTTGATTCCACCCTCTGCCATGGGCAGGGACACCTTCCACTGTCCCAGGCTGCTCCAAGCCCCAGTGGCCAACCTGGCCTTGGACACTGCCAGGGATCCAGGGGCAGCCACAGCTTCTCTGGGCACCCTGTGCCAGGGCCTCCCCACCCTCCCAGGGAACAATTCCTTCCCAAGATCCCATCCAGCCCTGCCCTCTGGCACTGGGAATTCACTCCCCTCTGTCCAGTCCATACATACTCTTGTAAAAATCCTGGCCCAGCTCAGCAAACTCTCCAAAATGTATGACTGCAGAAGTGCCATTTTGTTTTTAGAGAGATAAGGAGATAATTATGCTTATATTGTGAGTATTTTTATGCTCCCTGTAAACGTATTGATGATAATCCCCTGGCCTGGGACATTTTATTCCATTTTTGAGTAAAGGCTTTCATATTTTATCAAGGCTTTTCCTGGAGCCAGCCTTAAGCACTAACACGAAAAATGACTGCTTGAGGCTGTCATTTAGCCTCAGCAAGTTAGGCCAGTGTTCAAAGGCACTTAGAGGTTGTGACAGAGCTTTGCAAGACCTAACTCTGGGCATCTGACCACCAGGCCAAACCTCATGGCTCTGAATCCTGAGCTGAGGCTGCTTGTCTGTTGTGCAGGCAGAATCCCGCGCTGAGGTGTGCAGCTCAGAAACAAGAGGGATGTGCTGTTTCTCCTGCTGCCTTTGGCTTTTTATGTGGCTGAGGACCCAGCCTTTTCCACATGCCTGGTGTGAGTGGTGCTGAAAGAGGGATGGAATGAGGATCACAAAAACCTCAGTGGAAGGATCCTGAAGTGCTGACAGCACTGGGAGCTCACAGCAAACCCTCTGTGCTCATGGAATCCTTGGGTGGTTGTGTAGGGTTCCTCAAGGTGGATTTGGCCTTTGGATCCACAAGTAGGCGACCAGTCAGCCATAGTTCACAGCTCCTAGTCTCTCATGAGGGTAGAATTCTAATTCCTTTTAAAAAATAACAAGAATAACTGCCACTTTCGGGAGACAGGTGACATTCCTGTCTTTTAGTCCTTCCCTCTTCCTCAAAGAACTATCCAGTCTTTTGGAAATTTCAGTGCTCAGTTAGGAAGGGTTTGTTTTAACACCTGTGAATGCAATCCCCATTGCACACCCTTTGGGAGAGTTCCATAAATCCCCGACTGCACAGCCTTGCTCATTTCCCCCCCGCCATGTTCAGTTTGTCCTCTTTCATTCTGTTATGTGATGAAGATCAGCTCATGAAACAGAAGGGAGGGAGAGCAGCTCCTCTCCTCCAGAACAGCTTATAACTGTAAAAATTTCCTCTTTGAGGGATCCCAGGAATCTCTAGCATTTGCCTTGACTTTAGGTTTCAGTAAATGTAAAAATCAAGCCCATATACCATATTTCTCATTAATTCAATGGAGAATCATGCACACTGCAGCCTCCTTTGAAGTTAGTTGAAGAGTCTTGGCCTCCATTGACTCTGGTTTCAGTTTTGGTTTGGCAATAAAACTTCAAACTGAACTAGTTGTGGCTGCTGTAATTCTTATTTCATTTTATGGAAAGTTCTTATTGTACCCACAAGCACATAATAAGTGCTGAAAAATGCCTCGTTCCTAGCTCATATTTTGCTGACAGAGAAGATAATTTGCACATGTCAGTACTTTCTGTGGGTAAAGTTAGAATTCCTCAGCTTTGGCTTTTTCCCAGTTGATGTCACAAAACTGGCCATGAAACCAGACAGTGAAGTTTTAACCAGGACATATTTGCTGACAGTTGTAAGATGTCTGACTAAGGACTAGAAGGTAATTGGGATTAGATGACACGAATTTATGATGGGAAGCCATGTTTGGCCAGTGTGATGGCCTTTGACAAGGAAATGACTTGGTGGATGAAGGGAGAGCAGTGGAGGCTGCTTGTCTGGAGTCTGGCAAGGACCTTACGCTTTCTCCTGTAACTTAATAGACTAAGTGTTGGAACACAGACTGGAAACATAGGCAGAGGGGTGGACTGACACCTGGCTGAACTGCTGGGCTCAGGGAGATGGGGATCAGTGACACAAAGTCCAGCTGGAGGCTAATTCTGAGTTATGTAGCCCAGGTGTCACTGTTGTCATCAGCACTGTTCAACATCTCCGTGACTGGCCTGGGTGATGGCACTGAGTGCACACTCAGCAGCTTGCAGGTGACACAAAATTGGGAGAATTTGTTAACACTCCAGGGGGATGTGCTGCCATTCAGAGGGACCTGAATGATTCAGGCCGAAGAATCAAGCTGAGAGAAACCTCATGAAGTCTGACGAAGGGAAATGAACAGAGGCGAATGCCAAGTCCTGCCTGCAGGCAGGAAAAATCCACACATCAGCACAAGCTGAATGAGAGTCAAACAACTGGAGAGCAGCTTTGCAAGGAAGGACCTGCGTGTGCTGGTGCACAAGTTGCACAGGAGAAAGCAATATGCCCTTGTGACAAAGGAGGCAGTGGAGAGTCACCAGCACAGGAGGGAGGTGACACTTGTCTCTGCTCAGCATTGGTGGGACCGACTTGCACTGCTGTTTCCAGTTGTGGGTCCCCCAGTGCAGACATGGACATACTGGACTGAATGCAGGGAATGGCCACAAGTGTGGTCAAGGGATTGGTGCAGTTACAGCTTCCTTGTGAGGGGAAGAGGAGGGGCAGGTACTGATCTACTCTCTGCGTGACTGGGTACAAGACTCAAGGGAATGACTTCCCCTGAAGTCGTGTCAGGGGAGGTTTAGGTTGGATATCAGAAAAAAGTTCTTCCCCCAGAGGGTGCTGGGCACTGCCCAGGCTCCCCAGGGAATGGGCATGGCCCCAAGGCTGCCAGAGCTCCAGGAGCGTTTGGACAATCCTCTGCTGTGACTCTTGGGGATGGTCCTGCACAGGACCAGGAGCTGGGATCAATGATCCTTGTGGGTCCCTTCCAGCTCAGTTTTTTCTGAGACTCTGATGTGATAAATAAGAAGAGGCTGAGGGAGCTGGGACTGTTGAGTCTGGAGAAGGGAGGCTCGGGGCATCTTCTTGATGTGTATTTCAAGCTGATGGGTGAAGTAAAGAAGGCAAAAGCAGACTTTTCTGTTGCAACCAGTGACAGGACAAGAGATAGCAGACACATAAAGGATATTCCATTTACAGTGCAAGTATGTAAAATGTTCTATAGACATTGAATTGTCTGTAAAATTTACCAATGTAAAAATTCAGAAAAACCTAAAGATATGGAAACTATTTACAGAAGAAACACATGTTGATGTATAGAAAGAGTGTGATTGATAAAAAAAGGTCATGTTGGAAAAGTTGATGAGAGGGATGGAGCAGCTCTGCTGGGAGCAAAGGCTGCCAGAGCTGGGATTGTTCAGCCTGGAGAGGAGAAGCTTTGGGGTGAGCTCAGCGAGGCCTTGCAGGGCCTGGAGGAGCTGCAGGAAAGATGGAGAGAGACAATTGCCAAGGGTTGGAGGGCCAGGAGCCAGGGAATGGCTTCCCCGGGCCAGAGGGCAGGGCTGGATGGGATCTTGGGAAGGAATTGTTCCCTGGCAGGGTGGGGAGGCCCTGGCACAGGGGGCCCAGAGAAGCTGTGGCTGCCCCTGGATCCCTGGCAGTGTCCAAGGCCAGGTTGGCCATTGGGGCTTGGAGCAGCCTGGGACAGTGGAAGGTGTCCTTGCCCATGGCAGGGGTGGCACTGGATGGGCTTTAGGGTCCCTTCCAACCCAACACACTCTGGGATTCTCTGATTCTATTCTGTGTTTAAATTCCCTTAGATGATTAGTTTATGGCCTCACAATACATAAAAAAAGAAAAAGCATTGGAGCACAGGAAACATTCTTATGCATCCATCAAAACAGCAAGAAAACATTTGCACAGCCAGAGTACGAGTGGAGATGCACTACTTGTTATACTTAGAGTTAAATAAAAGTGGTGAGAAATAGATCTTCTCTGTTTTCTGTGAAACAAACAGAATTCTACTTTGAATTTGAAGTGTGTTTTACTGTGCTGCTGTTGAGAAATGATTCGTGAAGAGAGGTTATAAGGTGAAACCCAGTACATTCATGTGTTTACAGAAGCCAAAGTCAAGCAGTGCTTGAAAAGACTATTTGGGTAGGGGTATGTATTGCAGGGTGTGTAAATTTATTCAGAAATGATATTCTGAAGAACATTCAATACTGTGGTTCTGAAGGCAGAGGTTTGCTGAGTTCTTAAACTTGAACTGGGTCTTAGGTCAGATAATCTGGGATTAACTACACTAAACAAGGTAAAAGTACTTACCCTGAATGGCTGAGTTCACCTATGAATTTCATATATATTTGGGGTTTTATTCGATATCTCGTGTAAGAATTATGGGCACACTTGTGTGGAAATCAGGTAGTATTTAGCCAAAATATTTAAGGCAATTTCTGGAGCATAATATGATTTTTAATGGCTAGAATAATAACAAAAAAGGGAATATCACGTGATTTTCATGCTGTGTTTTAAAACGAAAATTGTTCTGGCCGTCCTCTATTCAGCTGGAATGTTTCCAGCATTTGTATGGCATTTTCAGAATGTGTCTGCAGCTCAATTACCTTGTGAGGCCTCAGCACATCTCTTGTCCCCACGCTGAGCTCTGCCCTGCTCTGCAGTGCTGGTGTCTGACAGAAGCTCCAGGAGCAGACAGGAGTGCAGCTCTGGCTACCCAAGGTGCTGCAAAGCCAAGCAATGAGGAGTGAAAGGAGCCCATGAATTCCCACACCGAGGAATTGCTGAACTGGCCTTTCCAGCATCACACATCTGTGTTCTTCAAATTGCTTTGCTGGGTCTTCCTCAGCTGTGTCTGTTCTCTGGGATGCTTCACTCCTCAGGAGGTCAGCAGGAACCCCTCAGAGCACGAGGCCACACGTGCACAGCCTTAATGGTTTGAGTTTAGTGAGCAATCAAGCATCCTTGAAGAAGCAAAGTGAATTTAATTCAAGTTTCTTTTAAAATTCTTTTTAAAATTATTTTTTAATTTTATTTTAATGGCCCCTGGTATGCTGAACAGCACAAAGAATATCATGTGATGAATTCTGATTGATAATCAATGGATGCTCTGGTGAACTTATTACATGAAATCACAACAGACGACCTGACACTTCAATGCATATCCTTCCTTTTTGAAGTATTCTGCCTTCCGGGCTGGCATTCTCCTTTTCTGAGCTTCATTCCCCAGGGGACTGGGAGATTGAATTTAATGGTTAGCTGAGCAAGGATGAACTGAACTCCGCTCGTGTTAACTTAATCATTGCTCTCGATGAGAAAACTTATTTTGGGAGTGTTTATGCACCTTCTTTAGTCCAGTAACTGCAAATATAATATGCAAAAAAGGGATTGTTTTGAGACCTCTTACTGATCACATATAATTTTATTTAATGTAGAAGTCCCTGGTTAAGGATTTGCAGTCTTGATGAGTTGCCTTGAGATTTTGAACCACGTGGAATCACACAAGACAAATTTAAGATTGCTTATGTAATAGATAAATCTGCTTTTTAATTGGCATGATTTTAAGTGTCACAACTCTTTACATGATACATTCATGATAGTTACATACATTTAATTGTAATGAAGTGCAGGATTTGGTGCTGAATTCTCTGTGTGAATTCTGCTGGCCCAGGCTGTGATATCATTAGAAGGACGTGCTAGGACATAGGAGTAGTTGGCATCCTTTAATCTAAACTCAAGCCTCGGTGACTAAATTCTGCCAAAGCTAACAGGAACATGATTAATATATACTGTGGAGAAAAGAAACCCCAGGAACTCAGAACTGAACTGGGGTCAGAAGTGCACGCCACTGCTGAGCTGAGGCCTTAAGCAGCCCTTTTCCTTCCCTGTTTGTAGGCATTCCTCTGACCAGGGCCTGTCTGACTCCAGTGAGGGGATTCAAGTCGCTCTCCAGATGCACAAGTTTTCTCACTTTTCATCTTACTGTTCTCTCCCCCATCCTGCTGAGGAGGGGGAGTGGGTAACTGCTCTTGAGGTGCTCAGTTGCTGCCTGACTGGGAGGCAGCACTCCACACCAGTAAGGGGCCAAAGGAGAGATGGGTGTGCATGGCAGGCACCTGAGACAGAGAGAAAAAGGTGTGAAAGCAGAGCAAAGGCTTGGGGTCATCTTTTTCTGGTGATGACAAACCATTCCATCATTTACACTGCATTATCTGACCACATCCTTGTGAGAAGAACACAAGCAAAGCCCAGCAAGAAGCTGAAAAACAAAGCAAATATTCACACAGCTTTGGCTAATAGTGACAAAAATGGTCAGAGATACCCAGTGCCCACCACTTCCTGCAGCAGGACAGGGAATGTGGCCAGTACCACCACTGCATAAAGCCCTGCCAGTGCCTTAGGTCTCAGGTAAACCTGAAGTAATAAATAATACTCAGATGATTGTGTCTGAAGATATACACAGTTCTTCCCAGACATGGAGCCTCAAACAGTTTCTCTGAAGGAGAAGCAGGAAGGAAGTTTCCTTTCCTACAGACTTTAAATGAGCCCGTTATTTCCCAAGTCAAGCTGTATCAGTGAGTGACACCTCCCAAAGTGCAATTTTTGCAGCCTCTGAGAGGGCCTGGTTAAAGCAGCAGTTACCCATTTGTGTAACCTTTGCTGCTGGTAATTGAGAGTGTGCATTGCTCAGACAGCTCGGAATTAGAATTAGGCAGAGGGACCTTTCAAAGAAAATATGTAAAAAGCTTCGTTCTGAGTCCAATTAGAGCTAAGGTCAATCTTCTTTAGCCTATCTCATTAGTGCTCTCTGGAAGCAAAACTTACTTCAAGACTCCAAATATTTGATTCCCAGATATTTTTTTGAATGGACAAGTCAGCTAATAGGGGAGGTGTCATCAAGATGTAAAAAGTCACTTAAGCTAATTATTGTGCAAATAACATGTGTACTTTTACATCATTTTTCCCCCTCCAGTAATGGACTTAATCCTTTCCTATATCCATGCAATGGGTATCCATATAACGGATGTAACCCTGAATGAAGTCGATCCCTTTTTTTTGAGTAGCCTCCATGCCTTTCACTCTGTTGAGAGTTGGTGCAATACGTTAAGGCTTCATGAATACCCTGTTCCCAAATGAGGCACAACTGAAATTCATTGGGAAAAATAAATAGGAAAATAAATCTGGGTAAACACCCCCATTTTGATAAAGACAGTGGAGTTTGAATTCAGGATCACCACACATATACAACTGTAAGTTTGACTGAAACCCTGTGAAATTGAACTCCACGTGTGGCTGTGTAACTGTAGCTACACAACAGAAATAAATACAGAAGCAGTTCATATTCCATTAGAATACAGGGAGAAAAAATGTATTTCCATTCCTGGGTGTACCTAGAATACGTAATAGGATAAAGATCTGAGTACTCATTTATTTCCTTTATTTCTTGCTTTATGTCCTTGCAGGCGCTGAATTATTTAAGCACCTTGAATTCCAGACAAAAATCCCTACAACAGAGTGAGCAACCAGGAGCAATTGCTTGTCTTGGAGTCAATTCCAAACCTCCCAGCTGCATGGGAGTACAACCAGGTTACTTTAAAAATAAGTCCCTTTCAGATCCTTGGTTCCCTCCAATCCTCAGCCAAAACTGCATTTCCTTCCACAGGTATCTAAAGCCTTGGACCATTCCTGGGTGAGATGTCAATGTTTTTTCTTTAAAAGCTGTAACAAAAATCAGGTGATTGGGATTGCCCTCAATCCTAAAGTCACTTGAGGGTTCCCAGTCTTTATATGACATTTCTCATGATGTTTATTGAAGAAATTTCAAGTCAGCGATGGTTTTTCTGTTTGTTTTTTTTGTTGTTGTTGTTTTTAGTTTGGTTTTTTGGGTTTTTTTTGGGGGGGGGTTTGTTGTTGTTGTTGTTGTCGTTGTTTTTTGGTTTTTGTTTTTCTTTTTAAATACGGTAGTTTCAGCAATTAGATAGAAACACTCTGTAAGTGGCTTGTAATGAAAACTCTGAGTTGCAGCTTATGAATCTTTTAAACTGATGTTTAACAAGCATTAGAGTAAAAGGTTTCCGAGGAAGTGAGAAGTGGGTCCCCTCTGGCTGCTGCTGCCGTGTAGGAGCAGTCACCCAGCCTGTTCCAGGTGCTTTGTGTCTCTTTAAACCACATTGTCCTCACAAAGAGGATGGGACTGGGAGAAGCTGCTGGCAGAGCAGATTTGTCTGAGGGTTAGCCAGAGCAGATGTAACAGACCAAGATTTAGCACTTCTACACAAAAAATGTCTTTGCATTAAAGGCACAACCTTTCCAAATCTCATCTTTACATCTCATTTCATTATTGGGCCTGCATTTCCTGTCCCTAGACATGCCAAATTACTGCTTCTAAGATGTAGATGATACAATTATCTCCAAGTGAAATTAAGTTTTCCAAGCAGTCCTTTATTTGACTTTCTTATCTTTACCTTATTTCCTTTCTCGCTCGTTTCATGTCTAAAACTGACACGTTGTAAATTTTGATGGAGGTAGCCTCCCAAAGCAGTCTCGCTCTAAGGGTCACTGATGGCCATATTTTTATATGTCTTTGGAGTTTTATTAGTAATTTTAACTCATTTCCTTTGTTTCGGTAGAAGGAAAATTGAAGAGAATAGTTTAGTGGATATTAAAAACTAAAACACAATGGACCCCATATATCCAATTTAAGTGTTCCAGATATGAAAAGTAGATATATATGAAAAGCAGGAAGTGCCTTTCATAAATGCTTCATGGTTCACATGTTTTATTTCTGTGATTCAGAATGCAGAAAAGCTGAGGTATGGCTTCCAGAGTGGATTACTATTTCGGTAAAACAGATAAATTTCCATGGATTTTACTCTGAATTCCACTTAACAATAACCACAGAACGGTTTGGGTTGGAAGGGATCTTAGAGATCCTCTAGTGCCACCCCCTGCCATGGGCAGGGACACCTTCCACTATCCCAGGCCAACCCAGCCTTGGACACTTCCAGGGATCCAGGGTCAGTCACAGCTGAGTAAAAGCTTATAAATGTAAAACTGTACTTAATCCAATGGAAAATCATGCTAACATGGTCAAATTCTTAAGGAATTGTAGCAAAAAGGGAGAAAAGTCTTGAATATGTAAACTAAATGACTTAAAGACACTTTACAGAAAAGAGGCATAATTGTGAAACAGAGGCTGAGTAGTAACTAGAATTTTTTTTTTCATGTTTTCTAATAATTCCTAGGGGTAAAAACAGGATGATGAAAAAATAGATTAACTTAGATAAAGCATTAGGTTAGCAATTGTTTGTTTTACCACAGGAAGAAGGAACTGTTATGAGGAGTGCTGACAAATTGTGTCTTTTGGGAGTTCTGAGCGTGCACGAACAGAGAGGAGCACAAGAAGGGTTTACTGGGCTTGGAGGTGGCAGCAGAGCTAATTTGTGGGCAGGCTGTGACTGTGTGTGTGGAAGGCATTAGGAAATGTCAGGGCTTGGGTTCACTGATCAGGGCTGTTATCCCCACTGCAATCAGGACTATGAGAGGAATGGTGGCTGCAGAGGTGTCAGGGGTTGTTTTTCCTTCACTGTACAGACAAGGTTTATGGTGCTTTTGCCATTTTTTTCTAATTGTGAAAGCTAAGGGCAAAATAAAAATCAGCTGCTTGGTGTTGGGTTTTCCATGAAAATCTCACGTGCTTCCACAGGCACTGTTTTCATTCTGCTTGTTGAGTATATTTTGAAACAAAGAAATAATATGGTTTTTTTGAATGAATTAATGGACAGTTTAAGGACAGTCTCCAAGCAACTGCAATCTTATGTGTCTTACAGATGAGTGCAGAGAGTATTTTTATTGTTTTCCTGAAGGGTAAAATAGTATTCTACTAAAGAAGCAAAAGGGGCTCTTTCCCTTAATTATAATTGGAAATGAACTAGTGAAAGAAAGACTAATTCTGGAGCTAAAGTTGGAAGCATGGTCCCATTTTGGCCTTGAAAGGGGGTACAGGAGAACTTTTAATTCCATTTGGTCAGGAGGGGAGAGCAGGGTGAGAATTTTGTATCATTCAAAATGTAGTAATAACTATCAGCATAATATGTTACTGATATGCAAATAGGTTTGGGCTCTTGAAAATCAAAAGCAACCTTGCTTTAAGAAGTGTTAGCATGTTTGGCCAATTTCCCAAAGGCCAAAATATCCTTCTGTTTTATATCTGATCTATGTCATGAATGTACTTCACCCTCAAGAGCATTTTGAGCATATATAGTCAATATATTTTGAATTCTCTCAGGGTCTAGCTTTATCTTTTCAAGAAAAGTATTGGCCTGTGAATACTGAACTGCATGAATGCACAAGAAAAAAAGAGAATAATTTGTAATATTTTCATTTGTATTGGGATGTTTGTGAATGACAATAAAAATAATAGACTTATGGATATCATAGAGGCATGAAATAAGGACTTTTGCTTGCATTCTCAGTTTATCTTCTATTTTTTTATATCTACTTATTCTGCTATTCTATATTCTGTAAAATCTCTGTGATCTATTTTTCTATACTTATTTATTTAGGAAACAAAGCAAAATACTTGTCTTATACCTTGCTGTTCACTGAAAATGGTATTCAGAGTTTTTAAAGTGTTTCTTCAATCATTAAAGCACACTGAAAAGGTATTCAACCAGTGCAAACTGTTAGAGTGAGAATTATATGATTAAGAAGCCATTTGCTTCAATGATTTTAAGTCTAAATGTAGGATTTGAAACGAAAAAAAATGACTTCTTATTAAGTAAAATTGTGTAGAAAAAAATTTAGCACAACTACCTCCTGACTCCAGCATTCAAGGACATCAGAAATGCCTTGCAGAAAAAGTTCTTCTAAGGGACTGTTGCTCTATTCTTCATGATGTCAAGATTAATTAAGTTGACTGTACATGCAAAACACAACCTCCCCTATTCTTTGAGTAACCTCTCCCAGCATGCCCAGGCCAAGTCATCACTATGGCAACAAATCATTCCCAAATCCATCAGCACCACAGTGACGTGCATGATCCATCTTCTGCGGTTATTTATAATTTATCCTCGTGGAAACCTCAGTTCTTGGCGTGGGGCGCAGCACTTGGGAATGCAGGGGTGTGGGAAGCAGTGTGTGAGGGTGTACCTGGGATGTTTCCAGGGTATTATTTCCTGTATATCCATTTTTAAAAAGCAATAGCAAAGTTTGGGAGGATAACACTGGCACTGGGAATAAAATGCATGGACTAAGACACAGCATGAATTAGGGGAAAACCACTGTAACATGGTCCTCACACCAACACATCCCTGGCTTCTCACTGGGCTGAAAACTTCTCACCAGCCTTCCTGTGCTTCTTATCCCCGAGAAATGATAAAGTACAGCCTTTTATCGACGCATACAACCCCCTATGAGATTGGCTTCTAATTATAGAATCTGCAAGCTGCAAAAGCAGAAATGGCTGAAACGAGTTTCACATCACATCTTGCCTTAACCCTCCTGGAAATAAAAAAGCAATTTTGATTACTCAAAATACCTGAAAATGTTTCACTTATGCCCTTTATTACTAAAAATCTAATAAACCCTTTCTGTTAAGGGGATTAGTAATACCTGCACTATCTTCCAATATTTTCCCTAATCAGCCAGCAGCAATCTTTTTTCTTTTGTCTTGTGGAGCCAATATTGAGCTAGTTCCTCTTCCTTCAGGATTGCTGTAGTGTTCTCTCAGACATCTTTTAAAAGCCCTGTGTAGTTTCACTTATCCCAGAAGGTGATAATCTGCCTGATTAAAGGTGAGTGACTGTGATTCTACATCAGGTACATCCCGGACTGCAAGATAAATAAGGAGTTGCAGTGACTTTTATGTGGTTCAACTTCCAAGTGTGCGAAAATTCTGGAAATGGAGGTGAGGGGAGGGATTTAATACAGTTATGTACAGATATCTCCTTATGTATCATAAAATCATAAAATGGTCTGGGTTGGGAGAGGCTTTAAAGCCCACCCAGTGCCACCCCTGCCATGGCAGGGACACCTTCCACTGTCCCAGGCTGCTCCAAGCCCCAATGGCCAACCTGGCCTTGGACACTGCCAGGGATCCAGGGGCAGCCCCAGCTTCTCTGGGCACCCTGTGCCAGGGCCTCCCCACCCTCCCAGGGAACAATTCCTTCCCAAGATCCCATCCAGCCCTGCCCTCTGGCACTGGGAAGCCATTCCCTGGCTCCTGGCCCTCCAGCCCTTGGCAATTGTCTCTCTCCATCTTTCCTGCAGCTCCTTCAGGCCCTGCAAGGCCACGCTGAGCTCACCCCAAAGCTTCTCCTCTCCAGGCTGAACAATCCCAGCTCTGGCAGCCTTTGCTCCCAGCAGAGCTGCTCCATCCCTCTGATGGTGCTGCTGCCTCCTCTGGGCTCTGTGCAGCAGCTCCAGCTCCTTCCTGTGCTGGGCCCCAGGGTTCTTATGCATCTGTGATGACTCTCTTCTGTGATGGTGTAAATTGTTTCAAATTGATGTCTTTCTCTTGGGAATTTGCCCCACTCTTAAATTTTGTAGGTTTTTTTCTTTTGCTTTGCCTGCTTTAATCTTCACAGTATTTGCATGAGTGTGAATTATATCTGGGAAGCTTCTGTGGTTGATCAGTGTGTCAGAGAGGGGGCAGGTGAGCATTCCTGGAGCTCCAGCCTTCCTGGTATAAACATCTTACACTAAAAGGTGATTATATCCAGTTTATGTAGTAAGCCCCAATGCCACAGAAGAGACAGAACAAAAATAGCAAACAAGAAAAATTCAGTGTTGCTGCTGCACCAATGGGAGCCACAGTCTGAGGTAAAATATATGTTGGATATTCAGTAACACAATTTAGAGGAATATGTGAGATAAATGTACTTTGTTCAACAGAAACTAGAGCAGCATTTTTTAAAATCCAGCTGACAAACCGTAAGAACATGGAGAAAAAATGCATAAGTCTGAATTTTAGACTATAGACAGATAATTCAATCTTCTAAATAAAGGGTATGCAACAGCTGGAAGCTTTTGTTTGATTCTTGTGAGCATCACAAATGTTGTAGTTTGAGCAATGGTTGGGGAATGGGAATTCTGTACTCAACAAACTCCTGCAAAGCAGACAGAAATGGCCTTGTGCTTTTCTGTCCCTCATCTGTAAGGGAGAAGGGGTTGGAAATGCTCCTTTGACTAAAGGCCAGTTTATATTCCTATGAAGATTGGACGTTGCAGGGGACAGAATAATGTGCTTCACTTCTGAACCCCAGGGCTGTGTAAGGGCAGGACAGATCTATGATGCATTTTAAGCCTTCAGTCCTGTCTTGGACCCAGGTAGAGAACTCTGGATTGTCTCTGTGCTATCTTCTGGTTTATCCTGTGGAAATGGCAAACTCTACAGCAGGAATTCCTTAATGTGCACCTTGGGGAACTGATTTTGCTGCTGCCATCTCTCCTTTTAAGGGACTACATGAACGTGTTTCATAGGTCATAACCTCAAATTGTACAAACTACATTAATCTGACAGGACTCCATGAGTTTGGCCAGTGACTTCCTCTGGGACAGTGTGGTGGTGGTTCAGACTGAAAAAAAAATCAGGCTTTTCAGGAGAAATTAAAAGGACCATTTACCTGAACACCCAGAATTATGTAGTGCAGGATCAGGAGGTATAATGAAAATGTTAATATATGTATTTCCTAGTATACACGATAAAATGTAAAATGGAAACCTATTATCAAAAGGGGGAAAGCAAAGTGCTCACTGAGGTGTCTGTGGAGTTTTATGAATTTGTTTCTACTGGCACCCTCGCTCTGAGGAGCTCCTGAGGCCCCATTCAAATTGTCTTCATCCCCCCTTTGAAATGCCCTGTTCCCTTTTATCCTGGGCTCATACAGGGGAGAATGAATCCAGGTGTGTGGGAGCAGGGAGGCTTTCAGAGCTCTTCGGGTTCTTCAGGTGGCTTTCTCACTCCCAATCTCTTCTAATTGAACTCCTTACTGTAAAGTAAACCTGTATCAAACAGGTGACCTGCTGTGCATGTGAAATTTATAAACAAAATATCCAGAGTCCCCTTTTTCCCTTCCAAGATAAACCGGAGAGGGTAATCTAATAATTTCCTGGAATGTAATTAAGTGGCAAGGTATTTGCTCCCATAGAAGCTTACCCTAAGGAGCTGAGATAAAATGCTCGGTAGAATTGCTTGAAAGGTGATGAATTTGAGCGAAGCAGACAAAGCAGGAATAGAGAGCTAGGGAGAAGATTACATTAATTGTGCTTGTAGAGGGCTTCAAAGGGTCAGAGGCATTGAATTCAGTTGCAATAGGAGCAAATCCTACACACCTAACAGACAAATAGACATTATTTCACCCATGAGTTAAGCATTAATAAATGAACAAATATTTAATCACTGTTCACAGTAAAAAGAACGTGTTCTTTTAAACAGATGAGGAACTTATCAAAATTAAAAAATAAGAAATACTTGGAGACTGCATGTTAAGGCCAAAATCTATATTCTGTAGTCAGCAGCTACCTGGATTTGTAATGAGGCAACAATATAAATCCAATGAATAAATCACTGAGGCAGAAATGGGGTTGGGATCTGAAAATGGCTGGGTTTTGAACAGGATACAGGAAGAGATTCATATAAAAGTACAGCATAGCCAATAAATATATTTACAAAGTTATTAGTAAATATTTTTAAGTGGCTTTTTCCATTTACATGTATTTTTTTGCTAAATCTTTCTGTTTGCAAAGGGCTTTACTCATTAAATCATTATATCACCTTTTCTAGCTGGCCAGGAGTATACCTCAAGGATTCCTTTTAGACCAGAATCTTCCACAATTCCTTCAGTATTTTCACTCAGACTTCCTATTTTGCTTTTGCTTTCCCAGTCAGCATTTATTCTTTTTAGATGTTTCTCTTTTCCTTCTGTCCTTCCATTTCTCTTTTACCTGTGGCTGTTTACGCTGTGAGTCCCACCACAGCTGTTCTTCTGAGAGCTCAGCCTGAGTGGTTGTGACTTGAAAACCTGGATCTAAGGCAGCATTTCCAGCCCATCACACTTTGGGGTTCAGCAGGAACCTCATCTGAGATGAAACTCCTGCAGATAAGCTCCAGGAAGGTGCAGCCTGAGCCTGTCTGTGAGTGCAGCCTGGTCCTGCTGGAGCTCATTGCTATGGCCAGATGTTGGCTTTGCTATTTAATTATTTCCTTGAGCTTTCCCAAGTTCCCTCCATTCCAGTCTGCTGTCACTTCTAATAAATGAAGGCCTTGCTGGGAAGTTAAATGATCAGATTAATGGTGACACAGGGTGGTTTTTAAACACATGATCTAAAATCAGGTACTTTACTCATGGATCCTTAAGTGTTATAAGTTAAAGTGTTTTTTAGAAGTTTTGTTAAAGTTTAGTGTTCTCTTCCTTGTATTACAGTTTTAGATTATTTTCCTCACTTAGGATTTTGGTTTATTTGGAGTCAGTTTCATTTGCACTAATGAAAAGCAATAGTGATTTCATTTCAATTTGGATAGCCCAATGTTTTCGACAAAATAAAATATTTCCCTATTCAGATACTTTTAAAGTAGTACACTAACAAATATTTATATCTTATAGAGCAAATAATTGCATTTTTTCTGTGTTAATGCATTTTCTGAGTCTCATGGACTTCAGTCACTTGCCACAGGACAATCCAATTCAGGCCACAGACAGTGTAAGGACAGTGAAGGATGAGAAAATTATCATTTTCTAAATTTTACTTAGATAAAATCAGTATTATCCACTGACAATAATATCCAGTTCCATAAGTTTTAATACAAAGGGGGTTTGAGTCATGTCCTGTGTGGCACTTGGACAATGTGGGGCTGATAGCAGTGTCAATGACACCAAACTGGGGGGAAGAGTCCCCAAGACAGAGTGACCCTTCAGTGGACCTTAGAAGGGCTGGAGGGATGGTCTGGGTGGCCTGCTGCTGTCCCTTCAACCTGAATTGTTTTATGGCCCCATGATTCTGTGTCCTGTAATGCTCCTTTGTACAAGCTCTGAGTCTGACGGGATTTTCAGAACACCCGAGATGAGCTGACACTATCTCCCCTCATTAAGAGATAGATGGAGTCAGCTGGTCCATTTTGGAAGTCTAATCAGAAATGCCACTCATTTAGCCCATAATATTTGTTCATTTTGGGTTTTTTTCAATGACTTCCACAGTCTTTGGTTGCAGTGGTGAGGCCTTTCATTTGGCTTGTAAGCTGTGAGAACAGCTAGGAATCCTCTGGAAAAGCCCTGGGAAGGACTTCTGTGGCACAGGCAACAGAGTCAGATGACATTCGGATGCTTTAATACAGACTTCCTGAAGTCTGTATTATTATGTAAACCAACCTTCCTGATTCATGAATCTTCTGCCTCTTTCCTTATTCGTTTTTCACCTCCTACAAGTGGAGCAGAAGTCCTATGAACATCATCCTTCAGTGCATTTTAATCAAGCAAGTCAACAAAATACATCACGAGTGCTGGAGGGAATAGTGGGACAAGCATGCAGGGTGCCACAATCCCTAATGTAGATCATTCCCAGCCATTGGCTGCACAGAGTTTACTGATGGCATTTCTTATGTGTTACAATAGCACCAGGATATGGAATGCCAGCGTTTGTGTTCTTACATTTCAGGAGAATGAGCTGGACTGTGAGCACACGTGGATTCCCAGGGCTGTTATCACTGAGATAACGTGTTTGGTGCACTAGGGCCATGCTGGCCATGGAGGAAGCAGCAGATCCTGAGCAGCCAGCACAATGAGGTGTCATCCACACACAGACAATGAGTGTCACACACAGCAAAGTGGAAGTCATTCATGGATTGTTTTCCAGGATCTAGTATGGAAAATTTTTGTTAACAAATAAAGGTGGGGGTGTTGTTTTTATTGTTGTTGTTTTAACTTCCTATCTTATGCCTTGTGCCCTCCAACCTGCTACTCTTATATTTTCTCTGCCCTTGCTTCTCTCTCCCTTCTGATAACCCTACACACAGTGCCTAATTCTCTTTACACTTATATATTGTACTTAGAGACTTTCCCTGCTCCAAGTTTCTTTCCCATTTCCACCTTGCTTTTGATCTGCTCTGTTTCTCCACTACAGTCCTTTTCTTCAACTTACAGGATTTATTTCCTAATTATTGCTTCCTATTCCCATTATTTTACATTGCTACTTTTTGGTATGCACCTCTCTGCCTTTTAATTCATCAACCCTAACCTGCTGTACAGATCTCCTTGCAGAAATATTCCAGTCTTCCTTTGTCTTTGTTCCAAGTCCTTGCCTCTCTCCAACAATTTATGCCAATTTTACTGCTCCAAACCTGGCATCCTTGGCTCCACACCTTTGATACTTACGGCACTTTGATATTAACCCCTCCATATTTCAGGGTTTTTTCTTGCTGGGAGAAGTTGAAAAGCATGTTGCTTCTCCTTCGATAAAATAGCCCACTTGACCTACAGTTATCCAGAGCCATAATCTTTGAATTCTTAAAGAAATTTAGGTTTGAGGAACCAGTAATTATCCGCTGGGCATAGGAAAGCTGCAATTTTCAAAGGCTAGAACTGTCAAACTTGGGTGACTTTCAAGAGGATGGCAAAAAGTGCACCCTTGACATGCACAGCAACCTCTGCCAAAGCTCAGAATCATAAATGACACAGATGATGGAAGATAAGGTCACCGTAAGTTTTATAACAAGGGGAAAGGTTATTTTCCTGACCCTTATTTTTAGAAACTGATGAACTAATTCTGATAGACATTTTTCAAAGAAAATGGGTTATTTCAGCCCAGACTGAGTACAACTCTAACCCACACAAATTGTTAGTAGGAATGTTGGGCAATTTACCCATGCTGAGGGTAACACCCTCCCTTCTTCCTTAAGTAAACATCCACTGGAGTCAGCCATTACCCCTGTAGGATTAAAGGATTATGGATATGAACTATAACATCTCTTTAGGAAAGCATTCAATCTTTTTCTCTATTTCACTTTACATTTGATCCAGATGAAATTACGCTATAGTGTGACACTTTTAAACTATTTGTTTTAACCAACTGATTAAGTAAAAAAAAAAAAATTATCTGCCTCAAACCCACTCTTTTAAAATATATGTCTTTACAAAATGAAGTAACTGCTAAAGAAATAACTTTGAATTTAATCCAACATTATATACCAAGTGTTTCACTTTCATCCTGTCATAACAATAATGATATAGGTGTTCAAAGATTTCTGCTGAGGAAAATCCATCATAAATGTGAATTTAACTATTCCTCTGTTTAAGAATCACAAAGTAATTGGTAATTTAAAGAGCTTTATAGCTCAAGAAAAGTTTAGGAAGCAGGAATCCTAACCCACAAATCCTGTGCTATTTCTGTAATTCAGTTTACGTGTTCCAAAAAGGGAATTTTCCCAATAGGAACAAGGAAGGGAATTGTGTTTCATCTCAGGACAAGATAGGTCTCTTTGATTTAATAAATAAAGTCTAAAGATATTCACATTTTCTTGTGTTTGTCCAGGTGAAAAAATACCCGGGCAGATTAATTTTCAGTTAACAAGTGGCACTGAGGAGAAGTAACCCAGCCTTTGATGTTGATTAGCATAACAAAGTAAAAATACAGATGATGTTTCAGATTTCTTTTGTAGCCAAATTAGTGTGTCAGGTTTGGGATGATAATCAGGAGTGATTAATAGGATCACTGTTATTTTGGAACATGGTTTGAGGCAGATGGGATCGAAAACATGACGGCAGTGTCAGAATTTTTCCCTGTGGAACTCCAGGATGATGCTGTTCTCCAATTTTGCTCTGCTGTGTTGACTTCTAAGCAAAAGCCTTTTCCCCATGTGAGCAGGGAGAGCTTCAAAATCTCTATTAATGGGTGGCTGTGGAAAATAGAGCTTTTGAGCCACAAATCCAACCTTCCATCAAATATGTATTTAAAGGGGTTTGTTTTTATTTGAAGGCATATCTTTTCTGTCTCTTTCCCTTGGCTCAGTAGTTTTACAACAAGGTCAAAGGTATGCAAAATAATCAGAGAAAAAGAAACAAATCTTTTTGAAGCCTGTAAGCATTTCAAGTTTTGTGTCTTTGCTTCATGACTGTTACTAAATCATTTAGGATTATCATCCTACTTTCCATAGGCAGCCAGGGAGATTTTGTCCCAAGTCTAAATTAATATAAGATTTTCAATCATTCAAACTGATTCATATCGGTCATTTTACATAGATTACAAAAGCACAGAATTATATCCGTGCTGATTATATTGCTACCTGTTGAATTGAATGGTATTTTAAAAAATGGTCTTCAAAAGAAAGATGAAATTATATTTTAAAAGGAAAACATTCAAATCTACCACAGGAAGGTTAGGACCTGATAAGAACAGGTCCTTAAGTAATTTTCTTCTTTGTTCAATTCAAAATCAAAGTAGTCCATATAACATTACACTAAGTAAATGTGATTGGATAATTAAAACAATTTTACAGTTCTTCACTTTTATTTAAAGGATGGTTATCTCTTTAGAGTAATCTGAGTGACTGTGTGCATTTTACAGCTGACATTTTCCCCTATTGTTATATCTTTCACATAACAGGATTAATTTTTCTTTAATGATTCCCTGCATCATCCCTCAGCCAAGGAGAGCAGGATTGGCCCAGCCTTGTCACCTCTTCCAGTACAGCCAATTTAATGGTAATGAGAGTTGCTGCTGCAGGAGGCAGGAGGTGATGCAGTAACTCCTGAGCCACAGCTGGGGAGAGGGAACAGCAACACCCAGCTCTGCTGCTGAGAGAAAACAGGAAAAACTCCCCAAAATCTCCAGGGCATCCTCTGCTGTCCTCTCCAGCAATTTGCCCAGCCCCTGAGGGGCTGCAGCAGGGTGAGGGATAAAGAAAAGTGCTTCTTTCAGCATCCTGCAGGGATCCTCGTGAGAGGGTGGGCCGGGCTGTGAAAGGAGATGAGAGGGGTTCAGGGATAGAAGATGGACTGGAAAACTGGAAGAGAAAGAGAAGAAGAATCTCCAGTGCTGCCCATAGATCTGCTGTGTTTTATGGCCTCTCACAGCCCCTCCCAGCTGCTCTTACTGCCCTGGGACCCAACAACATTGCACCGTCCTTCCCTCTCTCTGCCTCCCACCAGGTCCTGGTGACACTTCCCTGCTTCTCTGCTCAATGCCACAAATCGAAAGTGGTTTAAAGAACTGAGAAGTGCTGGATGTGCTGTGGCACATCTATTGGCCGTTGTTACCTGGCCCTGATTCACATCACACGGGAAATTTAAGTTCTGCTGGAGCTCCAGTGCCAGCCACGGATGCAGAGGACAGTGTGGGCATGTGCACACAAACCCCATCTCTCTATTGATATGGCTGTAGGAACAATTTGATAAATGCTTCCACATCTTCAAGAGATCAGGAAAATATTTTTGCGAGACTGAACTTGGAATTCAGTAATGTTACTATCCTGGAAGCTACTGTTGCCAGGCAAAGCTCATTTGTCTTAAAAGAAACAGAGTTGGTTTGGATCTAAAATTATCTTTATATGAAAACATACAGGCTGTGGTAAGAAGAAATCTTTTGCTGAGCAGTACCAGCTGAAAAATGCACAGTGCTCTGGAAAACAAGTACCAAAGCAGGTAAATAGTAGGAAAATCTGTAGGAAATTGTGTGGGATGGGAAGTTATCTTTGTCTTCAAAATTAATTTTGCACTCTCCACTGTGTATCTATTTTATCTATATTAGTGCATTAGCAAAATTGTTGATGGCAAACTTCCACTTAAGTTTAAATTCTGTGAAAAATAATAGTTTTGATAAATACAGACTTTTGAGAATCTGAATACATAGGAGGGAAATTTAAATATCATCTCAATAACAGCCTTATTAAATTCAGGAGTATTGAATCATTGTGACCATTTCTTTGGGTTACTCATCTCTTACAAACCAATACTTGCTGACTTTCAAGACCTTTATGGGCAATCTGATTGAAAGTTTGGTTATTAAAACTTTATCTGAGTTATGTAAGGGATATTAAGTCCTGCTCTTCCCTGCACGCTCTGAATCAGTCTCTGATTTTTGCACAAAAGCTTGATCTGAAGCTGATCAAAATAAAAATTGATAGCTAAATGTGTTCTCTGCATTTAACATGATATCATATGATTAAAAAAACCCAACCTTGGAACAATTGCATATTGTGGCTTTCAGGGAACAAAGACTCAAGAGGAACAAACAGAGGAGTGAAACTGAGGTGACCAGCAGAAGGGATGGCTCTATAACTGCTCTCTGTAGCTTAGCAGGTTACACAGGACAGCATAAAACAAAAGAAAATAGTAACTGTTCAATTATTTTAGTCACTTTGTTGCCCACTGGACGTTTGTTTTGTGTGGTATCTAAAAATGTTTTAACAGTCCAGACTCCAAAATCCTGGTGAGAACTCCCCAAATAAGGTATCATGGTATCTTCAGGGCGTACGTCCTTTTGAAATTACTGATTCTGCTAAATAAAAATTAGAAAAATGATTCCTGTTTTTATTTTAAAAATACATTTTTAATTAGCAATTAAAGAAAGAGACATACGATTTCCTTTGAATTATGCTCTATTTACTTCAAGATTACTTGTGATAAAGAATTGCAGTTCTTGATAGGTAATGGCTCCAAGATGTGGCTGGGGACATCGAACCTTGAATTCAGAGGGTGGTTGAGATTACAATCTCAAACCAGAAATGCAATTTTTCTTTCTTTTAGTACAGTAGCTTTCTTTCTGTTACAGATCTCCTGCTCTTGCATACAAAGTTATAAAAAAACAGGCATCACATCTTAAACTCTTCCTTTTTTAGGTGAGATTTAGGAGTAGATTCGGAGGGATATTGAACACCCTCATTTTCAGACACAAACGAGGGCAAATTTGTGGAACACCCACTTGACTGGGGCATGTTTTTATTATTCTGCTTGTATAATACTTCATGTTTTAAATACATTTATAAATCAAGCTGAAGTGATTGGTAAACTAACTGAAAAACAGTCTCTGCATCATTATTGACTAGAACCACTGATTACTGAGGTGATTGATCCATCCCGAAAGTCAAAATGATCACAGAATTTGTTGCTCAAATCATATGTAGATTTTGCTCTTGTTATAATTTTTGTGTGACAGGACTGAGTGATGAAGGAGTTAGAAAATAAAAATTCATTGTCAGGCCAAAGAAAGCTTGCCAAATAAGACACGCTGTAACTGGGAAAAGTAAAGCCTTATAAAATATTTTGTGTCATCTTGACACATTTCTTAAAACTACTTACACATCTTTGACAATCCAAAGAGCAGGCTGTAATACCAAAAAAAAAAAAAAAAGAACAATAAAAAAAAAAAGCCCAAGGAGTACATGTTTTTGCTAAACTCTGATTTTTAATCTTGAACACAGTGGGATTAAAATGTCCCCATCTTAAATTTCCCTCCAAAACGCTTTAAATTATATAAATACACTTACAAATTTTGTTGTCACAAAATAACTTAGTATTTCTTGCTCCATATTGTAAATCTTTTTTGCCATCCAAAAATATGTCAAAGTATTACAAAGCCATCATTCAAGTCAATTAATACCCTCATGTCACAGCCTCAGAGGGATTGTTCTTTATGTAACATGACTTTAAGCATTCATTTCCCTTCCTAGACAGAACTTTCTGATGGATTTTGAAAAAATCCCCTGTGAAAGTGATGAAGTTGAAATACCATTCAAACAGAAATATGGGAAATGATCCAGCACTGAGACGATGTCAGAAGAGAGGAGAGGGACAATTCATCAGAAACTGCAGTGACAGGACAAGGGGGAATGGATTCACATTGAAAGAAGGGAAATTTAGATTGGATATAGGGAAGAAATTGCTGATGGCAAGGGTCATGAGGTGCTGGAATGGGATTCCCAGAGAAGCTGGGGCTGCCCCTGGGTCCCTGGCAGGGTCCAAGGCCAGGTTGGCCATTGGGGCTTGGAGCAGCCTGGGACAGTGGAAGGTGTCCCTGCCCATGGCAGGGGTGGCACTGGATGGGCTTTAAGGTCCCTCCCAACACAACCCATTCCATGATTCTGTGATTTTATGAGAGACACATTTTTCTGCCACTGCTGCAGCTGAGTCTCCTGTCAGAGTTTTCAGCAATGACTGATACCATGTCCACCACAGGCAGAAGTCACTTCTAGTCAATATGAACAGTATCTTAACATACATTTGAATTTATATCCATATGGAAAGCTTTTAATTGCCCAGTGTAAAACTCCTGCACAACCAAGTGATTTATTACTGCATCCAGTGGATATTTTGTCACCTTTACACAAAGTCTATGCACGTCCAAAAGCTCTAAAAAATTACATTCTCTCTTCCTGTGGTATTCACATCTGAGATAAATATCGTTTCAATGGGGAACTCTTTCTCAGTGAAGATCAAGCAACAGTCAGAACGGTGTTAGGCAGTGGAGCCTGTGGGTGGCTCTGGTGATTACTGTGGCCATGGCTGGGACCTCATTTTTAAAGGAAATACCCATTGGAACAAACAGCTTAACAACATCTGGTGGCTCTTAGATTAAGTTAAGAAAATAAAACTGAGGACTTACTGATCAAAGAAAAACAACAAAACAACCCTCACCTATTTTTTTTTTAATAATAAAAACACAGGAGTTTTCTTGTCATGGCAGATGCTTTACAGATGGACAAAGCTTTTATTTTTCTGCTCATCTAACCAAATGTCACCAATGTGTTTGTTAAGAGATGAATAATTATGCTAATGTAAAGAGTAGGCAGGTGCAGGAGCAAAATATTTTAATATCATTTATGCAGAAAACTATATAAAACTTCCAAATCATTACTTTTATAGCTTTTCAAACACTTGTTGTTTGAGATTTCTGAGTAACACCTGCTACAGGCAAAAATAAATTTGTTCTTGATACGGTGAGGGGAACATTTTCAGTGGGAACAGCGGTGTAAGACCCTTCTCCAGCACTAATAAACCAATAATAGAAAAACTGTGGAAAGATTCCTTTTTTCTGAGGGTAGGGAATGGGAGCTGCAGTTCATTTGCACGGAAAGGACAGGTCCAGCCAAGCAGGAGCACTTTGGCTGGAAAGATGACATCAGTTGGCTACCAGGAATCTCTTCCTTGGCACAAGAGGTAGTTGAATTACAGCCTCAAGAACGAGGAGACTGCTCAAATAGGGGTTTTTTCCCCCTCTTCTGTCCTTGGAATCCGAGGTTTGCGTATTTTTCCTCAGCCAGTAAATCACATTGCATGGATTGAGTGGATTTATTTTCTAATTTTCCTATCATTCAACATCTGCCTCACATGTTATATGTAATGATTACCAAACTTTCCTTCCCAGTTAATTGTTGCTCCCAGCAACATTCATCTAAGCCAAAGGTTCTATAAATTTAAGAACATTTTGCCATTAGCATTTGGAGGAATTTTGCTGATAATTTTTCAAGATTACTTTACCAGTGCCAAGAATTATACAAGGGAAAAAATTCTAGCTGTGATTTACAATATGTTATAAAATGTTCCCTAACAATTGAAACGGAAGAACATTTCTTATTGTAGCACAGTACAAGAATGTAATTTACAGCAGACAATGATCAGGGCCATTTACTTGCTTGTGTTAATTAGCTCAGACCAAATTTTGATTTTAAGTGTAGCCTGCAGCAGTAGTAAGGGAATATCCTTTAGGTCACTTTTGAGTTTTTCCCAACAAACAGTAATATTATGTTGATAGCACTTCCTTTTTCTTATTGACTGCAGTGTTCCTCATTCCTGTTTATCAGTAGTAAATGCAGGAGAAATTTTAAATTTGGAATCCAACAAATAAATAAATAAATAAACAAATAAATAAATAAATAAATAGCAAATGTAATAAGGGAGAAAGCCTGGTTTTGTGGGAATGAAAGAAATCTGAGAACCTGAGGAGCCTGATGCTTGAGAAAAGGCTCAGCACAACATAAGACTGAGCTACTTTGAGGCAGCAGAAGATAAAACTTATTGATCAGTTCAGTTTGGCATTATTGGTCACACCCTGGTTTGTGTTCTATTGATCAGTTCCATTTGGCATTATTGGTTATGTCCTGGTTTGTGTTCTATTGATCAGTTCCATTTGGCAGTATTGGTCACACCCTAGTTTGTGTTCTATTGATCAGTTCCATTTGGCATTATTGGTCACACCCTGGTTTGTGTTCTATTGATCAGTTCCATTTGGCAGTATTGGTCACACCCTAGTTTGTGTTCTATTGATCAGTTCCATTTGGCATTATTGGTCACACCCTAGTTTGTGTTCTATTGATCAGTTCCATTTGGCAGTATTGGTCACTCCCTGGTTTGTGTTCTGACCTGAGAGATGACAGACGTCAAATGAGCTGATTTTATCCTGCTCTGATATCAGTGTGATTTCGTGCTGTATTTTAGGGTATTTCTGCTGTAGTTTCTTGCAGCCTTGAGCTTTGTGAAGCTGGCAGGAGAAACGTGAAGCAAAATTCTGGGATGGAATCGGTGTTTCTGTTTTGGTCACAAGCACCACTCACTGAAGGTCTGGGGGGAAGGCAGAGGATATTCCTGGAAACCAGCTCATCCCTTTCCTTGTCATCACAAATTCTCTGGAGAAAACACTGAGTGCTGGGCTTCAGTCTACAGGGGGAACAGTGGGACTGATCCCTTTCATTACAAGGTGGTAAAAAAGGAAACAAACCACAATTAATTAAGTCTATCTAAGACCTTATTCCTTCACTAAAAGCAGACTGCTGATTTCAGCACATAATTACCAGACAGTTACTTGGCACTTGACTTGTTTTTTGGTCAGGATGGTGTTTGTTACACATACCTGACATATTTTTTTTATTCCGACATTGTCTGTTTTACAATATAGAGCCTGATAATGTGTTTTGTCAGTCCCTAGGAAATTAATAGCCAGGGGTTTCATATTTTAACAAACATATTATCTATATTGGCTGCTGAATTATATGAACTTTTTGGAAATCTTCGTATTACAAAACAAATAAAAGATGCATAAAATTAGCTTATAATAATTCATTCATTGTTTTGTGAAAACCTTGAGACTGGTGATTACTTGAGATTTGGGATTATTTTGTTTTCCTTTCATTTACATACTGATAAACTTTTTAACAGCATTAGTTAACTTCCATCCTTCATTTTTAATACTCTTTTGTTTCTCCTTTCAAATAATTTTCTTAGTGTTTATCATTTTATTCACATCAGCTCTGCAATATTAAAATTTATATCTGAGAACAACAATACCATGGTCTTCTGCAGCCTCTTATGGATTGAAACTGCATTTTGAACGAAGACACCATTGCAGTTGCAGCCTGTGATATAAGTAAGGAGAATATACTGGAATGTGTTTGCAGGCCATCCAAGGAAGCAGCGGGAATGAGGGAACTTTGAAAGTCTTAAAATTTCAGTGGAAACTGCACCCTTCATTATTAACAAGGGCTGGAGGGCCAGGAGCCAGGGAATGGCTTCCCAGTGCCAGAGGGCAGGGCTGGATGGGATCTTGGGAAGGAATTGTTCCCTGGGAGGGGGGGGAGGCCCTGGCACAGGGTGCCCAGAGAAGCTGTGGCTGCCCCTGGATCCCTGGCAGTGTCCAAGGCCAGGTTGGCCACTGGGGCTTGGAGCAGCCTGGGACAGTGGAAGGTGTCCCTGCCATGGCAGGGGTGGCACTGGATGGGCTTTAAGGTCCCACCCAACCCAAACCATTCTGTTATTCTTTGATTAAGGGTAAATAATCATGATCAGCCTCGTTAGTTAGTCCCACCCATTCATCACACATCTCTAACACCTGTCAGTGTTTCAGCTCCATGAAAATGTGGGTTGTTTGTTGGTTTTACTTTCATTCCAGTTTAGCCTGCGAACCTCAAGGAAGAATTGATGCTGCATTTCTTTGGTCATTGTTGCTCAAGTGGTGTGAAGGGAAATCTTTTGGAGAATGCAGTCACTGAAATGTTCTTTTGCAACACTGTGGGCTAAAGCTCTCCCTGTTCCCTGTGCCAGTTGGGTTGTAAATAACTTTCCCAGGGAGATAGGTGTGGATCCAACATTGCCCTGCTGCCAGCAGTGGTGAGCTGTGTGATCACCAGTCACGTCACCCTGCTGCTCATCCATTGCCATTTAAACAGCACAGAACAAAACAGGGAGGGAGCTGAAGAGGTTCTGCAGCAGTTCAGCAGTTTGGCTGATTGACTCCCCAGTGTTCTGAGATATATTTGTCCTGTATTTTTATAAGGTCTGCATGTTTTATGTAGCATTTGTTCTTCCCTTCTGATTATGCGGCAAGTTGATTCACTCATTTCATCTTCCTCACTTTATGCATCTTTTACAGATTTGGTTTCCTTTTCTTTTCCTTGAGATTTGAAAAAGTAGAATTGATCATGGGTTAATTCCAGAAAATCAGTTTACTCACTTACTAAATTTCCCACATGAATTTCTGTACGGATATTATTTCCAGGTAATGTCACCTCCAAAATATTTTTTCTTCCAAATCATTTAGGGTCATATGTTGGTAGGGAACAAATTTTCCTTTGGTAAAGCTCTCCAAAATCTATGACAGAATGATGAGGTTTTTTTCTGATTATGGTGATAATTTTTAATGGGTGAGAGAATTTTTAATAAAGGTTTTGCAGAAACTAAAGAGAGACTGAGACATTTTCTCTCAGCCAAACCTAGGAAGGGAGAGGGTAAAATCTAAGCCATTTTTAGTGTTCATGATACTTTCACCTCAGATTCTTTAAGGAGGTGAAAGAAGAAATCTGTGTATGACTGGCTGTGCTACTGTGTAATTCTCAAACATGACTTACACATATCAAACTGTCAAATATGCCAGGTTAATCAAAGTTATCAGAGAACACAGAAGGCTTCATTTAGATTTGCTCTGCATAGGAATGTAGAAGATATATTCAAGGAAAAACTCGAGTTACATCCAGTCTGAACAGATTTTGTGCAATTGTAATTTGCTGAAGTAACCCTGAGCAGTATGGATTATTCTGTGCACTGTGTGGGCTCAGTGCTGTAATACTAAAACACTCCATAACAAGAAAAAAACCCTCAAACAAACAACAAAATCATAATTCCTGCCATCTCATATTTCCTTTATTTCGTTGGCACTTGCTCTTTTAGTGCCCTCCTGCCTCCAGTTCGTAACACTTCTCTTTAATGATCTTATTTATAGAATACCCCCGCTGGCAATTTGAAAACAGGTTTTAGTGATAAATTCTTTTTAAAGAGTAAGTGTTCAATTAAATATGTAACCAGATGTTAGTGCTATGTCTCCTTAGGCGGCAGCTTTTGTTTTACTTCAGCCACTGGGGATACCATATTTTCCATCTCACTCTTATTCAATTCTATCAACTATTCGGATTTTACAACCATTACTTTGACTCTTTCCTGGGCCAAGTTTCTTACATACTTATTCACACAAAAATGTCTAATAAGGCCTTGTTTCAACTGGAATAAAAATTAGCATTAATGTCACCGAAGCCCAGGGTGGGTGAGGCTGGAGGGGCCCCCAGGGGCTCCTCTGGTGCCACCTCCCTGCTCCAGCAGGGCCATCCCAGAGCACAGGGCACAGCAGTGTGTCCGTGTGGCTCTGCAATATCCCCAGGGAGGAGACTCCACAGCCTCTGGGCACAATCTGTTCGGGGCTGGGCACTGCCCAGGGCAGAAGTTGTGCCTCCTGTGCAGGGGGAACTCGCTGGGCTCAGGCCCTGCCCGTTGCTCTGGGGCCATTGCTGGGCCCCCGGAGCAGAGCCCGGGCCCTGCTCGGAGCCCTCCCTGCACACGGGGACACCCAGGCCTGAGGGCCCCTCTCACCGGGGCTCCTCTCGAGCCTGAGCAGCCCCAGCTCCCTCGGCCTTTCCTGGGCACGGAGATGCTCCAGGCCCTTGCTCAGCTCCGCAGCCTCCGCCGGCCCCGCTCCAGGAGCTCCCTGGCGCTGCTGTGCTGTAAAAACTCTACGAATATAAAAATTACTGTAATTGTTAAAATCTTCTTTACTTTCTGCTCAGCACGTAAACTGAAATAGTTGTGGGAAATAAGTCCAGCTACAAATGTCTCATCTGTACCAGCACTCAGAACTCCTTTCTTCCGTTCTGATCTGCAGCTGCAGGGAAGGGGTGAACTGAGGGCCTTTTCCACACAGATGTAGCAAGAACAAGGAGATTATCTCCATTAACAGATGTGTTTGCTCATCTCCCCTGTGGTCCTTACAGTGGAAAAGTCAAGTTCGTCAAGTCGTCAATCACTTAAATATTAGTTTAAAAAAACGGGGGGAAAAAAAACCAAACCAAAACAAAACAAAAAAGCCACAAACTAACGGGCAGGTTTGAACCTCTGGGTGATCCACCTTTCCCTTGGATCCTCTCCTTGCTGGCCCCAGCTCTGTTTCAAAGCAAATGCATCTGCTTGCAGGCATCTGGTAACCATTCCAGTGCCTGTCTCAGAGGAGAGCACTGGTGGGAAGGAAAGTGCATCTGTGCACATCATGGACACATTGGAATCTGGACGGATTTTTCCCTCTAGGTGAGGGGAGCACAGCTCCTCTTTCCCCAAAACATTTAAACGGGCATGGAAGAAGTGCAAACTTTCTTCAAACTGGGTAATGGAAATGCAATCTGCAGCATTTAGCAGAAACTTCATTAAAGAGAATTCAATAAAAGATTAACTTCTAAACTCATTTCAGCTCAAGAATGACAGTGAAGAGCCTTTTCTGGTAATCCCCTTACTGCAGCATAGGTGCTTGCTGATAAGTAGAGGAATTTTTGTCCAGGTGTTGCACAATATCCTGAAGTAAAGTGAGCTTTGGAACATTTTGTCTTCACAGGTTTGCTTTAGGAACAGCTCAAATACGTTTTATAAAAGTTGAGCAGCACCTGAAAATTTGTAGCATCATGCTTTAGAGGATTTAAAAATATCCCTGATATTTTATTATGAAATTAAAATACAAAGACCTATTAAAGATGAAAAGCTGTTTGAATGTCACTTGGGACATATCTTCTGGTAGAGCAAATTTTGCCTTACTGAAGCCTAAAACCCAAAAAAGTCATATGCTGAGACTTTCAGATAAAACATTCTCTGCTTAGAGGCTTCATTCTTGGTGATGCTGAGCACATTTTAGAGGTGTTGAACTTCAGTCAGGAAAGTCCAAGGCTGCCAGAGCTCCAGGAGCATTTGGACACTGCTCCCTGGGATGCACAGGCTGGGATTGTTTGGGTGTCTGTGCAGGGACAGGGGCTGGATCAATGATCCTGGTGGGTCCCTTCTATAATTCCATGATTCTATGACTGGTTTGTTGGTTTGTTTGTTTGTTTGTTTGTTTGTTTTCATGGCTGCCAGATCAAGCATTTGGATATCCTTATCCTTCTAAAGAAGCCAAGGAGAAGCTGAGGGAACAGTGCAGGAGGGCTTACAGAAATCTTACTTTTAGCTTTTTTTTTTTTGTAGTAGCACTCAAAAGCTCCTTTCAGTGTCCCGTCTTCCACTATAATAAGTGACATATCTCTCATACAACAAGAAAAGATCATAAATAGCCTCACCTCCTTCCTTTTAGCCCACTCTGTGCTCCTGCAATGTTCTTATCTTCCCCTGAGAAGCACACTGCAAGAAGCACAGACATTTTGCAAAAGGTGATCAATAAGAAATTATTCTGGTTAGGTCTATTCCCACTCTCCAAGAAATGCCAAAGTGCTCTGTTTTATAAAGTTTCTCATTCCATAGCCCTTGCACATCACAGACGTGTTGATATTTGTTTCCTTATACACCAGTGTAAATGAAGAATTCTGGTTCTGTAATTGCAGTTTTGACTTTCCTGTTCTGTGAAAGCACCACTGGCAGAGCAGCATTCTGTAGTTGTTTCCTGAAGCTGAACAAAGAGCAATTCATGGTGCCTGGAAATCTAGAATTTTCTGTGGCATCTTCTGCTTTTGTTCTCTAAGTTAACTTTAGCTGCTCTTCACTGAAAATGGAAATATTTGTGCTAGAATTGTAGTTAATTGGTTGCAAAAGTTATGAAATTTTGGGTTAACTCTATATTTTTTGACCTAAAGGAAAGAGAAAGAACCATTTTGCTTGGAGTGATCAATCATGCATTACTTCTTTAGATTTTGGAAACTTTCAGAATGAAGGAAGTTCAAATTTTTTAAAGGGCTTGTATTTCAATCTTTAAAATAATACATTCCCATAAGGGAGGCATCTGCTCAACTGCATCATTTCCAGAATGCAAACTGCTCAGAGTTCTTAAGTTGATAATATGTGGTAAATGCCTCCATGTATAATATATGAATCAGGATATGATCCTGAATTTTGTGGGAGGTTTCCTAAAGTTGAAGGTTAATTCAAAGCGGGAACAAGCAGCTAATTGTGTTTCTGAGTTTTTTTAATTGCTTAAACTTTGAATAAAACATAACATAGAGACCCAAACCACACAGTTGAGTAATCCTTTCAGTTCTGTTGGGGCAAAGAGATCACTAAAAATTAAATATGAATAAATGCAGCACATCAGAAATTGTTATATTTAAATATCCAGTGTAAGAGCTTTAGAATTTAGAGAAAAATTAACTAGGAACTTCCTTTTTAAAAGCTGAAAATATCAACCCCAAATCCTGCAGCATTAGAGAAAATGCTGGGAAGAGTCAGTCTGTGAGTGCAGAGTTGAGATCACAGCAGGGCCTGTCGCTGATGCTGCTTCAGGGGCTTGGCTGGGTGCTGGGAATGCAACATCTTTGGGGTATTGATCGAATCCCGGAGTGGTTTGGGTTGGAAGGGTCCCTAAAGCCCATCCAGGGCCACCCCTGCCATGGCAGGGACACCTTCCACTGTCCCAGGCTGCTCCAAGCCCCAATGGCCAACCTGGCCTTGGACACTGCCAGGGATCCAGGGGCAGCCCCAGCTTCTCTGGGCACCCTGTGCCAGGGCCTCCCCACCCTCCCAGGGAACAATTCCTTCCCAAGATCCCATCCAGCCCTGCCCTCTGGCACTGGGAAGCCATTCCCTGGGTCCTGGCCTTCCAGCCCTTGTCCCTCTCCAGCTCTCCTGGAGCTTTTTTAGGCACTGAAAGATGCTCTAAGATAAAGGCAGGGTAGATTCAAACACTGGGAGGTGGCCATTTAATTATCTGTTGGAGGTAGAAGGAAGCTCTTTGTTGTATCAATAAACTTCTCCCCATCAGCAGGAATGCCAAACTGATGTTTTCACAAGGGCATAGAAGGCAATATTCTATAATATCATATTCAAATTCTGTCTAATTTTGATGTGTTGATGTGGCAGCATGTGACTATGTTTATACTTCTGTTCATTATGGTGAAAGAAAACATGATTTTCCATGAAGTAGTGTCAAAAATTAGAGAAGAAAGCACGGGAGATGGAGCAAAGGAACACCTAATAGCTGAATTAAAACAAACTAATTAACCTCCTGGATATACAGAAATTACTTTTTAGTAGTTACTAGAATTGATCCTTTAAAAATAACTCAACTGAGAAAAACTGATAACAAGAAATACTTGGGATTTTTTCTTTTATTTTAAGACTGCCTTACCTCAGAGGTGATACCATGTGAATTGCTTTTAGTTTTAAATAATCAGCAGATGGTTGACTAATGTCCTGACAGAGGTAAATGCTCAGAGGAATTTGAGGTGCAGTGTTTTTTGTTAGAAATAGAGTTTTGGTGTCATTTTAAACAAATCCTTCAGTATTCTTCCCAGTTTCCTGAACTGGGATGATTTCGCCCACTAATGTGTTTACTTGTTTAGACTCTGTTATTAGAACTAAGTGAAAAATTCATATTCTTTCTCCACAAATATTAGAGTATTTCAGCATGTCTTTTCATCCTAAATTTTAACAAGTGTCGTAGTTAAAATATTTTTATGAGTGAAAATAGCTGAATGTCATTTGAGAGATCTCAGGTTTGTTGAACCAACAAATCAAATTGATAAAAATAAACTTCACTGTCTGATATTAGTGTAGTGTTGGTTAATGTGTGCCTTTGCTCTTTTTGCTTTTTTAATTATTATGAAAATGTCACTCTTTGTAAAAGAATGAAGGCTGGCTTCAGGTTTGGGGAGAGCTGCCATGACCCTCCTTTGACAAAAGGCAGACTTGTGAGCAGCCAAGATGATTTCAGTGTTTCAGATCAGCATTCCCTGGCTTCTTGAGCACCTGACCTCTGTACCATGCCTGGGAATGTTCGAGTAACCATATGGTGCCATTTTAGATAATCAGCTCAGAGCAGGTTGCAGCAGTGTCCAGCTGGTTAATTTATGACACTTGAATAATTTAGAAGAAACTCCAAGCAGTTCTAGAGCTGCAGGTGCTTTGATCAGCAGTGCCTTAGAATTTGAGCCTTTTTCAGTGCAAAATTGCCCGAATTCAGTTCTTGTACCATAGACAGTTGTGGTCAAGAGTTTCTGTCTGACTGGTTCATCATCTCAACAATTCCTGTCTGATTTATAATGACATTTTTAAACAGCCCTTCTTCAAGGTATGATTAGGTCTGATGAGCTGCTATTGATCAGGGACTGACATTTACTCAGAGCTGTGTATTCACAGATTCAATACTCTATAAACACAAATAACAGTGTTCATGATCGTGCAGCCAAGGCTTTTAAAACACCTGAGGAAGAAGCCACTTCAGGGATCACGCTAAAGGGACATTAGCTGGTTAGAAGATGAGCTGAGATGCTACCAAGGAGGAATTCCAAAATTCTGCACTTCGAATAAAAATGGAAACCCATTGAAATAGCTACTGCTGTTAAAATTCATGGAATTCATAGAATACCCTGAGTTTTGAGGGACCCACAAGGATCACTGAAGTCCTGCATGGAGTAGTACAAGTCCTAAACCTGCTGAGATAAAGGAACCATTTTTCAAAACACAGAGCAGAATTTGTCCCACTGGAGTCACCACTTCCTTTACTGCTGGGGCTTTCTGTTTAGATTCTTCTTCTATTTCTTAGTTTTTGTTACGCGAATTGATGGCAGCTCTTGGACCCTAAATTGTGTTGTGTTTTGTTGTTTTCTCAGTGTAATTTAATCCTGCCTTGAGTTGTTTGGACTACCAGGTCTTTGCTTTGGCTTTGAGCTTGCCAGATTTCCCTGGGCAGCACTATGAGCTCACTGTGAGATAGCAGCTGTTCCCTCTTGTGTGAAGTCAGGCCACTCCTCATTCCCATAGCTAAAACCAGAAATATTTGTGCCCTTTCTTCGTTTTCTGGGAGTCATGTGAATTTCTTGTACACTAACTTTACCTTTTCTCCCCTCTGGATGAGTTTGATAGAGTTCTTTCTGGTCCATCTGAATATTCTTTTGAATATGCTGCTGTTCCCATCCTTGCTGTGCTTGCTCTACTGGTGCTCCTGAAAATGAGGCTAAACCAGCACCAGAAAGGCTTTTCCTGAATGTCAGTCTGGCAACATTTGCTGCAGTGTAGCTCTGAAAGGATCAAAGTATTGTTGACACTTAAGCTTCATACTGACTTAGGTAACTTCATTTATCTAAAAAATCTCTGATTGCATTGTCAAGGATTTGTTTTGGGGCTTGTAGTTGTGTTATGTTTTGTCACAGATCTTGGTTAGGGGTTAGTCCTTTCATGAGTGCCCAGTATCCAAAAGATGAACCAAGTGGTTATGTTTTGTTGTAAATAATTCCCTACATTTTTAAGATTGTGACTGCAGTTTTTTTGTGTATGTTTCTGCCACTTGGGGGTTTATTATTTGGATCTGTAATTCTCCAGCTCTGCCTCAAGTTTACTTAGAAGTAAGGGTTTAGTATCTGCTTTGTCAGTGACAAGGAATGATTTTGACAATTTTATCTTTCTTTCTCTGGTATTTACTCCTCAGAGATAGTGCAGTGTGCTAGTCAAACCTTTCAGCTGTTCAGTGTGCTACAGTTTAAAGTTAGGTATAATATTTTTTGTAATTCCTTTCCTGTGCTTGGTTGTGGTTTAGTTTCTTTGGCAGTATTTTGTGGTTCAATGTGGCTCAGCACCATCCAGCACTTTGGAATCAGAGGTTTGCACTTTTCCTAATGGCATCATGGTATGTGGAGTTTCATGGTTCTTCCACAGCAAAGCAAAGCTTTTGATTTTGTTATTTTTCTATAGAATATACACATCTAACTGAAATATGTGGTTCTCATTCCCAAGTTATGCAAACTCCAGTAGATGCACCTGTTTTTTATTTTATTTGCAATTTCATGATGAGTTTTGTGCTGAAAGAACTGAGCTGTACAAGCTGCATCCATTTTCCTCTCTCAGGTACTCCATGCAGAGGAGCAGAAGAAAATGAAATGCCTATTGGGGAGCAGGGGATGTGTAGAATTACTGGAACCGTTTTAATCCTAATTGCTTCCTAGCAGCACTGGCACATCTATAATGATTCATCTCACACAATTGGATACAACAACAATAAAACAAGTAATTCCAATCATATAAGCCTGGCAGCAGTTTTGAGGTCATTTTCTGCAAGTCGATCAATAAGAAGTTCACATCCTATAATCCACACTGAATTTATTCCTGTAATACATCTTAACTTCTAGTGGAGCAGTGGTTAATTGCTAATCCATATTCATTGAAGAGAACAAATGAGGACAGCAAGGGTAGAGATCAGTGCACCATCACATCAAACATGGAACTTCTGAGCTCAGTTTTCCACTCAGATCTCTCGTGTTTGTGTAGCCTCTGTGCCCACCACTTCACAAGGTCTTTGGAGATTACCAGGGAATTTGGCCAGCTGCAGTTGGTGCTTTTGTTGACAATGCCTGGTATTTGCATAGATGTTAATTAGATATTTCGAGTTGTATAAATCTTCTGGAGTGCAGCTATTGTTGATCACCAGAATGCATTTGCATTTTATGCGATTGATTGTACTTTCATAATTATTCTTCAGAGCCCCCTTTCAAATCTATATTTCTATCATCTGCAATGTATTAAGCTTGCAGCGGGAGCTGCTGGGTCGTTCTTGGCACAGCAGACATCTCATTTCAAGGTTCACCTTTGAGCACAGCGTGCTAAGTTTATCATTCAGTTTTTAGGGCTTAATCGAAAGCCCATGAGGTTGACATTAAAAAAAACCCCCTGTCTTTGAGTCGTCAGCTTTGGATGATGTTCCTGGTCTTGTCCCTTATGCGTGGAACTCTCAGACTGATCTCAGCTGGGTAAGGTTTTATCAAGTATTTGCCAAGGAGTTTATGTATTTCAGTAAATAGATTAGTTGCCACGTATGGGGATGCATGAATCACTTTCTGAACTATTTTTTGTTCACTCTTGCTGTTGCTTGATTTGTAACAGAACAGAAAAAGTTTTCTTCTTGGTAATGATCGGAGCTTTTAATAGATGAGGAACAAGAAATCAATCACAGTAAGCCATAAGCAAATAATGAATATCCTTGTAGAAATACTTTTCCTCTGAAGAAAACACAGGTATTGATATGAAGGACTGCATTCTCCAGAACTGATTAAGAAAATAAAATTGATTTATGTGAATTTATGGGGATCTCCAATACTGATTGTGTTTGTGATCCATGTACTATAAAATTCGCCTTCCATTTTATCAGTACATCTTTCCATTAAGAGAAACTGAATTAAATGGAATACTGTTCATGGAATTAAATCCATTAAATCCACATGTAAAATGAATCCAATATAATGAACTTATAATAAAATATGACATAAACTGATATTTATATTTAAAATATTCAACATTTGATTCCAAAAATCCTAGTAGAAAAAGAGACTTCTTGTTTGGACAAAGAAATGAAGAGCTTATTTTCTATGGACAGGTAAATAAGAAATGTAAAAAAAAAAAAAAAAAAAAGGACAGCTTTTGGCAAGGGGATTAGCAGAGGCTTTGAGGATGACATTTTTAAAAAATAAACAATGCATTCCCCTCTGAGTTTAAAAGAGAAAATGTTTTTGTTGGAAGTGTTTCTCAGATTGTCCCTCTCCTGGTACTCCAAGTTTAGGAAACAATTCTTTCTTTCTGTGACCAGAAAGTATCAAATATCTTTAATGATTACAGTAGATTTGTATAAATATGATTAAGAATTAATATTCACCCCACCTACTGTCATCACAAGGGGAAATTGTCAGGTCCAAACTTGGATTTAGAACCTTATTTTGCTGCAGCATATTTCTATAAATATTCTGGCTCAATGCCTAAATTGCAGTTTGGGCTCTGAATCTCACTTGAGCGGGCTGTATAAAGCAAATCTGGAAACCAAAATTAACCAGATTTCACTTTACTTGAACTAATCTAATAGGAAGTGTAATTGTATAACATTTCCTCTACATCTGTGACAAGACACACCTGAGTTGGGAAACGCTGATGGGAGGGATGGGGGCTGGGATCTCTGGGGGCAGAGTGCAGGTGGACGGGTTTTAGGGAAGGAGGAACCCCACAGAAGGCAACCCTCTTTGAAAGGCTGCAAAAGATCTTGGAGAAGAGGAGGCCCACAGGCACCCTGTAAGGAAGACTTTGTATCTCTTAGAAGGGATTAGAAGGGAATATTTAAAATACTGATTTGATACATTGAATACTCAAATTAGATAAGGGGAAATTTAGGTCAGATAGACAGAAATTGTTCCCTGGGAGGGTAGGGAGGCCCTGGCCCAGGGTGCCCAGAGAAGCTGGGGCTGCCCCTGGATCCCTGGCAGTGTCCAAGGCCAGGTTGGCCACTGGGGCTTGGAGCAGCCTGGGACAGTGGAAGGGGTCCCTGCCCATGGCAGGAGATGGTATAAGATGAGTTTTAAGGTCCCTTCCAACTCAAACCATTCTGTGATTCTATAATTCTAATATAAGAATCCCTTGATTGAATAAGGATGGGTCTGACAAACTGGAAGCTGAGTTTGCATCGCCTGCACCTCTGAGCACTTTCTGAGGGCAGGAGGAGCACAAAGTTTGTAACACAAAGTTATCGTGTATTTTCATTTGAAATGCTAGTTCTGAGTAAAATTTCCATGGCTCACGTGGATTCTGATGAGGGTTCCTTTTCCCTGTTTTTGTCATACAAAGCTTTGAATGATTCACTAGGTGTCTCGAGTTTCCTGACCTGATGGATATCCGAATGTGTGCTGTGGTTCAGTCAATAAGCAGCACCACAGAGCAAACCACAGAAATAAAATAGCATGATTAAAAAGGTTCCTGTGTCTTCAGATCTGTAAAAAGGTTAATGTATTTGTCATAATACAGTGTTCTGACAGGACTTGTGTTGGCATAACTTGAATTTAGCAAATGAGAAGAGCTCACAACCATCTTTCATAGAAACAGTGAGGTTATTGCTCACATTGTGCACTTTGCCTCACAACTGTGCACATAAATATTCTGGGAGCATAAAATGTACCTTGCCTAGGGATGGAGTGTTGGATGGAAAGATATTTTCTGTTTCAAAAGGTTATAAGTGTTTAGTGTCACTATGATCAAGTGGATTCATTGCATGACAAAAGTTTTAACTATTGTTTCTTATAATTCCTGCACCTCAGGTCAAGTCAACCCTGCCAATATTTATAAGTATGGAGCTGCTGAAAAATTGGTTTTAAATGAATGGTACTTCTAATGTTTAACAGAATTTCAAATTTATTTTTCTTTCTCTTGACAAGTATTCAGAGTGGAAGCAGACTGTATAAATCGAAGAGCCTTGTTTATGAAGCTCAATAAAAAAAAAATTGGTTAGACTTTTGCCTCACTGCAAAGCAAATTATTGTGAACTTCAAAAATATTTTTTAGACTTTTCAAAACCCCAGTTAATTGTAATTGACAGTACTTGGTTTTGACTGAAAAGAAGGAAACACGTATTTTAAGATTTACAAATAAAACAAATATGTTGTTCTATTTTAAGTAGAAGTAATTTGGGGGGTAGGAGGACATGTAGGACTAATTGTAAGGCTAATCTCTTTTTCACTTCTTGTATGAAAAGGACCCTGAATTTACACTTCCAGTACAGTGCATGAAATGAGACTCATACACAAAGTTTTTCATTCCAGTATTCCTTGTTTTTTAATGACTATCCGTACTGTTAGAAGATACTGAGTCTATAAACAAAGCAAATGGAAATGAAAAATAAAATCACGTAACACTAAAAATGTCAATATAAGGCAACTTGCTCTTAACTTTCTCAGCATATATACACATTGCCTGCTCTGATTTTTAGTGCTGTGAGATGAACTTTACCATGGGAAAAAATATACTATAAATTAATTTCTACAGAAATGATCATGAGAATAAGAATATATTACAAAACTTGTCCGTATTTCCATAAAACTACCATCTTGTGTAACAACAATTAACAAAATAATGTAGTTGTTGTAGTCAATTGAAAGATGTGCTACGTATCTTCAGAGTGAGCAAATCATGGAATCATAGAACATCCAGGGTTGGAAGGGATCCCCAAGGATCAACAAGGATCCCCCAACAATCCCACCCTGTGCCTCCCTGGGAGCGGTGTCCAAACGCTCCTGGAGCTCTGGCAGCCTCGGGGCTGTGCTGTGAATACTAAAAGCCTGGCTGCAGAGAGATTTCTCAGTTTTCTAACAGTGTCTGTGTGAAAGCCTTGCTTTCTCATCAACACTAAAGGAAAACAGTTGGAAGAATGTGTAAACTGTAGTATTGTTTTTCTTACCAAAAGGAAAATTATCTGAAGTAGGTGTTGTTGGGTTCAGCCAATCCCTCTGGTCAGGGTCAGGCTGGTCAGTGAACCAGTAACCTTAATGTCATCTCGGGGCTAAGGTATTAATGAGTGAGTTTTGTAAATAAAATACGTCGGTTTGTTCTCGTACCAAATTGTCCATGTCTCTTTTTTACTTGGTCTCTGCTCGCTAGCGACACTGTGCCCATTCCCTGGGGAGCCTGGGCAGTGCCCAGCACCCTCTGGGGGAAGCAGAACCTTTCCCTGCTCTGCAGCTTGAGCCTGCACAACTCCAGCCATTCACACAGAATTATTTTAGATTATTAGAATAGATACTTTTATTCCGCCATTAGTAGGACTGCTGCTGAACACTGTTACACCTACTTGGTATTTCTTTGGAGTGACAGTTTTTGTACTACACAGCGTTTTTTTCAAAATAAGAAAAAAATTTGAAATTTCAGATTTCAAACCTGCTACATCCTCTTTGTCCTTCTCTTTACATTGAGATGTAATGAGTGGTTTCAGTTTAGCGGAGAGTGCTCAGCTCTGCTGTTGTGAAATCCTGGTGGCTTTATTTTCTGAATATAACCTGTGTTCTGTGCTCCAGGGAACAGTGGAAACCACCAAGGTTTTGCTTTTATAATAACTTTAGTGATGTGATAATATTAATAATACAGTGATAAAGGTCCATGTGTTTTGCTTCACCCTTTTGTGCATTCATCAGTGCCAAAATTACATTCTTTCCTTTCCCAGCACCTTCCTGTTTGTTTCTAATGTGTTCTTTCAAAGTAAAGATAAAAATTGATTACTGGGCCTATCAGACTTTGTTTTCACCTGCCAAAATGGAATATATTCTCAACTCTTGTCTTTCTCAGAAGACGCTTTCATAATGGCATTAAACCCAGCACACTCAACAAAGTGTGTGACCTGCATGTAAATAATCCAGTATGAATTAAGAATACAATTAACACTTTGAAGTCTCTGCAAATTAAAAGTGTAAACCGTCTTCAGACCTTGACAAAACATTTGTAATGAATTGGGTCCTTGACTTTATTTTGAGGAGACATTTCTACATAAAAGAGACGGTTTATTTATAGTTACTCAGTGGAGCACAGTGAGGTGATGAGCTAAAATTCTGCTAAAGAGGAAAAAAGGTTTAATGAGTTACTAAATATTTACAATGAGATTTGAAAACAAGGGATTTTCTTCTTAGTTTTGTGGGTAGGAACAAGTAATTCAGTGGGTTTTGGTCTGAACCTCTGTCTCTGGTGAATGAAATTAAAAACAATGGGCAAAATGATGTGTGATTCGTGTAAAGAGCAGCTTCTACAAGTTATAGATTTCTGTTGGACAAAAAAATCTTTATATCAGGTTCACATGTTAAGCAAATGCTTTTGAGAAAATTCATTTTGTCAAGAAAAGAGTAGTGAAGTTACTATGATCCAAAACCTCTTCTGAGTTCAATAGGGATTTTTTATTCTTTTCCAATTCTGCCTCATATTTCTGCCTGGTCTTGCTGAAGAAGAAAGGATCAGTCTTAGTCTTTTATGGAAGCCTAACACTGAATTGTTGCTACACCAGAAACCATGACCCAGAGAACACAGCTGGGACACTTCTAGCTCTGATTACTGCAAGGCAAATATTCCTTCAGCTTATTTCGGACTACGTTGCCAAATAAAACCAAAAGATTTCTAAAACATATTATCTTGATTTATCAGAAGGAAAAGTCTTGCTGATCCTTCACAAGAAGATATATTTGCCATCTCTTACTCTAGGTCTAGAAAAGACCATTCTGCTCGCTGTGTTACAGCAAGATTTGAGATGTCAGCCCCCAGAGAAGATTTCTGTGGCATTGCCTAAAATACCTTTTTTTTAATTCTACTGAAAAGTGACAAACGTGATGCTCTAGTATAATATAATGGATTAGGGGAGTTGTTTGTGTATTTAGAGACCAAGATGTCCTTTCCTGTTGAGAGAGACCCATAAGTTCCTGTTTAGACCAGTTTCAAAGGGAGGCCCTCTCCAAGTGGGAATGCAGACATTGTAAGCAGCTGATGTGGTGATTTACCCAAATATGCCCACCTGTGCACCTACATCTTCATATGGACTCCTTCCAAAATTCTTTGCATGTTTTCAGGGAAGTAAATTCTTTTTAGGGAAAAAACCCCAATCAAACAAACTGAAAAAACACAAAAAATGTCTAGACTTAACTGGGGAAAAGATTCTGCTACAACAGCAAAGGCTAATCCTACTAATGTACTTACCTAAATAAATATTTAATATACATGAGTGGAAGAATGTGCATAAATTATGTTGTCATTATCATGCACAAAATATTCTTCTTAGATTTTTAAGGGGAAAATAGGTACACTGGAGAATTCTGTGGGACTTTTTTCCCCTTGTCAATAAGGGAAGTTCTGAAGGTCCTTTCTGTGATAAAAGAACTGCTGCTGAGAGGTTCTTGTTGTCCAGCTTTTTGTGAGTTAGTTTAGTGCAAGCCAGAGTCTCTGCTTTTCCAGATTAGATATTAGCATGAAATTCTTTTTGACACACAATTTTCTTTTCACTGACAAATTTCACATACTTTTTACCTGGTGTTTTCTAAACAGAGGTGTCATTTAATTAGAGCTGTTGAATTCTGCATGACCTTGCTTCACTTTTTCTAAATATTTGATGCAATTTTTATAATAATCTTCAAAATGTTCTTAATAGAACACTGCAATCTGAGTAGCAATATAAATTCCTTTGGTTTATATTTGGGTTTTTATTTACTGTAAATAATTTGCAGTCATGCTTTTGTACACTATAATGCTTTCACTGCAGTGGAGCTCCATATCAGGAGTCTTGGGTTGCTTCTCCACCAGCAAAATACAATCATAAGAAGTAGGACTCAAAGGAACTTCATGATAGAATTGAGCAGATTGATTCCTTATAAGGGTCAGCAATATTAACACATTCCTGGCAGGTGTTTGCACATATTCTGTACCAAAGGATGGACGTGATCTCCTGAGGCTGTCTGGTCTGGTATTGCACTGAAAACTGCACTGTCAGTAATCTCTGCTGCTTCAGTATCAGAAATTTTATTGGTGTTTAAAGAGAAACAACCCCAAATTCCTTGCTGCACTTTTTTTTTTTGCATTTTTTTTCCTTCCATAAGTGCTGGAAGAGTGTATGCCCTACTCCTCCATATCTTTGATCAGTTTTTCTTTGATACAGTCAAAACTACAGTAAGCAGCTACAACAGCCACAAAACTGCAAAATGGAGGTTTCACTTCAACCTCTGTATGAAATGATTGAATTCAGAGTTTTATAAACTGTCCATTCGTTGCTGTGGATCCCCTGGACTGGTACCTGTCCCTTTCCTTACCCTTCTCCCTCAGCCATTTGTGCTGAGCTCTCTCCACATCTCCGCTCTCCCTTCTCCACCCTCCCCCCTGCCCGACCTCTGTTTCCCACAATCAGCAGATTTCCTTCCTCCTTGCTTCTTGTTTCTCTGGGGTCACTGATTAAATAAATCAAACAAAAGCAGCCTGGTATTGATCTTTAGAGCACGCTGTTAGTATTTTCCCTCTGCTCTGAAGTGAATTATTTTATAAGCACTTGTCTTTAATAACTGAGCCGGTCCATTATCCACTCCAGCAGCTCAGCAGTGCTGATATTATAATCACTCCCCTTACACACACCATTGTATCAGATTGCTCCAAGATCAAGTGAAACACGTCTGTGACTTTCCTTCTCTAAGTGCTTTTGTCCTTGTTGTGTGACCCAGAGAAAAGTGCCCCCTCATACAAATCTTTGAAGTCACTGCTCGGGGCTTTCTTCATGGGTTTGGTTTTAAATTCAGAATAAGAAAAATAAGCATTTGTTCCTTTTATTTTGCACTGGTTAAAGTTTTCTTTCTTTTTAATGCAAGTGGTATTTTGCTTAATGCAAAGGAAGAAAAGTTAAGGGGTTTGTTTATTCATTCCTTGAAAGAGTCAAAATCTCAGGTAAGGAGCAGCAGTTTCCCTGTACATCTCTTTGTTTTTTTTAGTATAATGGCTTAGAGGCAGTAAGGAGAAAAGAAAAGTTGTTGGTAGAGAATTTGTGCTGCAAAAGCACCTTTTTTGGGATGCAATGCTTCTGCCCATAGGAGAAGGAATAGAAAGCCTGTAGAAATTCTTATTCACAGCTTTAGTAGACTCAGGCTTGGTGTTCACAATAACCGTGGTGGTGGGTGATGTTTGTGTAATGCAGCTGTAACTGTAGGCTCTGTGTTTAACTTAATATCTGATCATCTGCCCCCTCAAATTAATTCCTTAATCCATCAAAGAGCATAATTGAGCCTGACATTTCCAAAATAAAATCAAGCAATGACTAAAACAAAGAGATTAAACAAAATGCTCTTCAACTAGTACCACTTCAATACAGGCACAGGTGTGAATCATATTTCAAGGGGAAAATTTGATTTTTGATTCACCTTAAAGTGTAGTCTAAATCTTTGTGTGTTGTTGATGGCTAAACGATATTCCAGTTTGAGATCTCATGATCATTTCTAGGAAATGTTGTCCTTACTTTCTGAAATCAAGCTCTTTTTCTAGTGGAGAAGGATTTGGCTTCAAACATGTATTGCCCAATGAACAGAATATTCTGGTGATATATTTGATTATATATCTCCATGGTTGTTTTATAGCTCTGAAATGAGCTGGATTACAATAAACAGACTGGGAAACAAAAATTGGATGCCAGTATGCTATTGGTTGTTGAGCATTAACATTGCTAACCCAATTTAACAGTGCAAATTTAGTTTATTAAAAGAAAAAGGGTAGCACAGACAAGGCAAGAATAGTCTTAAATTATTTTCTATAGCCTGTTTTCTGTGTTCCCTTTCTTTCACTGCAATTGATTCTATGAAATGAAGACATTTTCTATGTACTGTACCAAGCCAAATCATATTACAGAAAGCAGAATGCAGTTAAATGAGAGTTAAATTACTCTCAAATGACAAGGAAATGTTCAGCTATAAAATGTGTTGTGAGACTAATGTGTTGTTCCAAGTCAGATTGGTCAGGAAAAAAGAAATTAAAATAAAAATCTGGGCTTTTAAAATAGAGATGTGATTTCCAAAGAGGTCTCTTCTGGGAGAATCTGGGAGAGGGCCTGGTTGGCAGGATTTGGACGAGTGAAATTCTAATAGAAACAATCAGAATTAAATAAACAAAGGGTTGATGGTCAGAATTTCTAAGTCCTGGTGTTCCATGTGCTGTGTCCTGGTTCCAGGCTGGGGCGCTGCTCCCACAGCTCCTCAATCCCAGAGGCCTCACTGGGCTCTGGGCAGAGCCCTGATGTGGCCATGTGTGGGCTGTGAGCAGGGCTTGGGAAAGATCCAGGGTTCTGACAGGTTGCCAAAATCAAATTTTATAATTGAAATCACAGATGGGAAATCATGGCTCTCTTTAGTTTAAAACTGCCAAATTTAAATGGCATTTCATGGGACCAGCAAAACACATTTATTCAACGACCCCAAAATTACCTTTAAGACAGAGTCCAAAGCTTTGCTGGAAACATTCAGTTTTAAAAATCTTAGTGGATAAAATTACATTTATTCATTTTATGATGAGAAGCATTAGGTGGCTTAATTTGAACTGTTACCATTTCTCAGACTCCCACTTGCATTTTTATTCTTCTCAGCACAAGTTTGCTGTCTTAGGCATCCTGAAACAGGTGAGTATTAAGAAAGGACAGCATTGGAGATGCAGCGCTTTGCAGAATCCTCCTGTTTCATTTCAGGAGAGCTGGAGGAAGTACCAGGTCGAGAAGGGTGAACTGGAAGCAAGTGCAGAGAGGTCTGAAGGGATCCATCAATGCTCTGTCCCTGCTGGGAGGACAGGGGCTGTGCATAACCGTGGAGAGAGAGGGGGCAGACTGGGAAGCAGGAACACCTCTGGGTTTGCCTTGGAAGAGCTGATTCCTGCTGATGAAGAGGGAGAAGGGAGGTCAGGAGAAGTGGTGATGGAAGCCAAGAGGGCAGGAATTGAGCATGAGTCTGGAGATCATATTCTATCTTGTTTTATATTCTTATTAATTAATTCAGCAGAAAGGGAAATTTAAAACAAAGAGGCAAACAAGATGATTTCTGAGCATTTTCACCTGAGAAATTCTGCTGGAAGAAAGCATCAAAACTGAGTGAATCCCAGTTCTATAGGAAGAGTCAGGGAGGGATCAGATAGTACAGTGTTAGGAATTGAACTTGAGTGATAATGAACAGCAATGACTATGGTAAAGTCTGGAGGTGAGAGGAGCCTTGATTTACTCTGGAATTCACTTCTGCTCATGTTTAAGTTGATGGAAAGGTGTGCCAGAGCAGGATACACTATCTCGATACAACATAACTAATTTTTCATCTTTCTGCTGTTGATATATCAATTTTTATATTTCTTATCAAAGCAATATGGATATTCTTTTCCTTGGAACAGTCATTAAATTTAATAAGGTTGATCACTGATTAGCAAAATCCAGGTCTCATGAATCAATAGTACAGGTCTAATCCAGCAGGTTTTGTTAAAAATCAATAGAGTTACCATTTGATGCTCCATGAGCCGGAATAGTCACATATATTTATTTTTACATAAATCATAAAATCATGGAATGGTTTGGGTTGGAAGAGACCTTAAAGCCCATCCAGTGCCACCCCTGCCATGGGCAGGGACACCTTCCACTGTCCCAGGCTGCTCCAAGCCCCAGTGGCCAACCTGGCCTTGGACACTGCCAGGGATCCAGGGGCAGCCCCAGCTGCTCTGGGCACCCTGTGCCAGGGCCTCCCCACCCTCCCAGGGAACAATTCCTTCCCAAGATCCCATCCAGCCCTGCCCTCTGGCCCTGGGAAGCCATTCCCTGGCTCCTGGCCCTCCAGCCCTTGGCAATTGTCTCTCTCCATCTTTCCTGCAGCTCCTTCAGGCCCTGCAAGGCCACGCTGAGCTCACCCCAAAGCTTCTCCTCTCCAGGCTGAACAATCCCAGCTCTGGCAGCCTTTGCTCCCAGCAGAGCTGCTCCATCCCTCTGATGGTGCTGCTGCCTCCTCTGGGCTCTGTGCAGCAGCTCCAGCTCCTTCCTGTGCTGGGCCCCAGGGCTGGGGCAGCTCTGCAGGGGGGGTCTCAGCTGAGGGGGCAGAGGGGCAGAATCCCCCCTCCCCTGCTGCCCACGCTGGGGCTCAGCCCAGGGCAGGGGGCAGTTTTTGGGATGGGGCATATCCACTTCTCACCCACCAGCTCCCCCAAATCCTTCTCCCAGGGCTGCTCTCGATATGTAAATCTTTTTATATTACAAAGATAAAACAGCAGCTTTCAATAGTAATCAGTAAAAAAAGAATTAATTCTTGGGAGGAACATACTTCTTATCCCTAAAATACCCACTCTGAATTTCTCTGGAACCCCTGGTTCAGCCTTTGATAGTTGATACTGTCAATCAACACCCATTATCTCATGGCCAACCTGGCTGACAAGCAGTTGTGCTCCATCTGACACAGTGTGACCCACTTCTATCTGGCTTATGTGAAAAGAATGCATTAGACATCTGCTCTCCCATTGGATTGATTTATCATGCACTGTGAAAGTGCTTTAAAAACATGCTGAAACCCTTGGTAATGTGCAGGGAAGTTAAACTTAGATCGCCATTGTTCCAACCTTTCTGAATTACTTATTGGAAGCAAACCCAAGTGATTCAGGATATGAATTTTAAAGAAATCCCGAAAAAGGAATTATTTTATTTTGTGCTTTATTACTCATTATTGATTTATAAAGGCTTGAATAGTAACATTGTGGTGTGAGATGTGGCTTCATGGTGAAAGCTATGAAACCATTTGGCTTTTAAGGCAGTATTAGAAATTAGATCACCTACCCCATTAATTCTTATGTGAGAAAGCACAGCTCTGGTGCTTCCAACATAGAATGGACATGGAATTGTTGGAACGAGTCCAGAGGAGGCCATGAAGTAGATAAATGAACTGGAGCCCTCCCCTCGGAGCCAGGCTGGGAGAGCTGGGGCTGCTCAGCCTGGAGAGGAGAAGGTTGTGTGGAGACCTCACAGCACCTTCCAGGGTCTGCAGGGGCTGCAGGGAACCCAGAGAGGGACAATTCCTCAGGAACTGCAGTGACAGGACACAGGGAACGGCTTCAAACTCAAAAAAAGTAAATTTAATTTAGGGATAGTTTTGCTTACACCATTAGGCTAAAAAGAAAAAAGGCAATGTAGAAAGACGTGCTAAACCATCAGCCTGGGTTCCAATAAACAGTATCTGTCCACTTTGCACTTCTGGAAAAGAGACATCTAAAAAGCTAAATTAGCTCCAACACTGTAATTTTTACAGTTTTTAACTGTCAGTACAACAAATGAAAGGCCTTAACATACTTTATTTTTCCTGACTGATGAAAACGTAAGCAAATAAAGGAACAATTTCTTTAATGATCTGTTAGAATTAATAATGAATGAGTTTTACAAGAGGTTTTTTTTTGGCAAGGCTGTTGTTTTGCAAAGCAATTTGCTTTCCTCCTATTTCTACTGTAAGTATTTCATCAATGATGTGATTTTAAAATAGAGAATTTGGAAGAGTGTTAGTAGTCTTCTCTAAGAACATTATTCAGCTGCTAATTCTTTTGCCAAATGGCTGCTTCTGTGTTGATGCTTTACACGAGTCACTAAAAATAAGGGCAATTAACTTGTCTCTGAAACTATTTCCTGTCAATATTTTGATATCGTTTTTGCTAAATATAAGCAATAAAACTACCCCTGGGGTTCTTTTGTCACCACAGATGGGATGCTAGGATTTGGTCCAGCCAAAGGAGCACAACCCTACCAAAGCTACTGTTTTCTAGCACTTAAAGGAGAACGTGTAGATGTCTTTGACAAGGCACATGAGGGTGCAGTCACATGTTGTTTTTCTCCTCCATTTGGAGTGAAGAAGTATGCTACTGATCATTTTTGGGGGCTGACTTCTGGCCATCAACTTTTTTCCTATGAGAAATATAAAAGAATTGTCTGGCAGCTAATTATTCCTCAGGAGAGTTCAGTTTAAGACCTTCTCTAGAATCCACTAATAAGATTTTGATAAATAGCTAAGATACTTTGTGGTTTTAAACACATAATCCTGTATTCTTCCAGTGATGTCAAAAGAGAAGGTGTGAGATCACTTTTAATGACTATAAATATCTGGGTGGCTTTTAGAGAACATTTATAACCCAGCTCATTGGTTGGAAGCTGACAGACAGTCTGACCTGCCAACAGATCATGTTGGAGGAACAAATTGTGCAGTTCTTGTGCAGAGTTCCACACTGTGAGGGCACACAGAGAGCGCGACACAGCGCATAAATCACAACCTCCACGTGAAGGATTGGCCAGCTCTTACACCTGACTTTTGGTGATATATTTAATCTCAAAGATCTTTTTGACGTACTGGAAGATAGTGAATTGTTGCTGAGATTTGGAGTGGAAGAAGCGGAAGCTGAGACGTGGAGGCGGGGTGGGTCCTGCTCCAAGTGCTCTCTGTGGCAGAGGAAAAATAGGAGAAATTTCCTCTCTGTAGGATGCAACACATAACTGTATTCTGCAATCTGGTCTTTTCTGGTGATTCATGTCATCTTTGCAATACTTGCTTTGCACTCTGTGTATCCGAGCCTCCTGTTCTTTGAATGCTGCTCCTGGATCAGCAGAGCTGGATTTTCTTCACTCAGGAGAAAGTCCCTGTTTCCACCATCTCCCAAGCTGGTGCAACCCCACCTCGTCAGGATCCTTTGGCACTGCAGTTCCCTCCCTGTACGAGCTCTGGAGAGCTGGAGATGTTTTTGGGGCTGCTGAGCTCGGGGCTGTCCTGTGTCCCTGCAGCCTGAGAGGGTTGGGCCTGCTGGTTTAAATAAGGGAAGGGAAGATCGTTTTGATTTCTATCACATTTTATTGACTAGTGCTTCATGTGCACCTGGTAGAGAGGGGGAAATATGGGAGTGATTTGATTCTGGAATTACTTTTCTTTTTCTTTTAAGTGCTAGCAAGTGTGCTTAGATGCTTAGAGTTTTTATTTCCCTAAATAAAAGGTAAGTAAATACTTCTGGAGAGGACTTTACTAAATGAAGGGTGCTGAGATTTAAACCAAACAAACAAAGCCACAAACACCCAATATAACTTCAGTGTTCTGCTTCAGTTTCAGTCTACATCAAATGATAAATCTTTCAGACTACATCCAAAACCAACAGCAAATAAACAGCTGCTTGTTGCTGCTGTCTTTTCAAATCCTTCATCTCCTGTAACAGGCGCAGGCTGATCCCTGATTCCTGCCCTTATTTCAGCAGTGGGCTTTACAAATGTTGCTTGAACACACCTGACATAAATCCTTAAAAAAACCCTCCAAAAATGAAAATTCTTAGCAAATTACCCTGTACTGAATATGCCGTTTGTTCAGCCTCTAAGTCAGTAAAAGGATATTCCTGACCTGCAGTGGAAGGAGATAAAAAGGTGGGCAAAAATATATATACATATACACCACCTTTCATTGCTTTGTACTTGAGACTTTCTTTCTATAGAGTTGACTATTCATGAAATGTTCATGAATATTTGAAGGAGTGAAATATAACTTATATGTAAAACCCAAGTCCAAAAGTTTCATATTATCTTCTAAGAATTTCTTTAAAAAGTTATTTGCATGCTTCAAATAACTTCTCATGAACTTCACATTGGCTTTGAATGAATTTCAGCAATACATGCCTGCATCACTGTATTGCTTTCTTTTGCAGAAAATTTAGGGAGCACAGTAAAATCTTGTGGTAGCACAATTCTTAAAGCATTTTTAAAGGAATTCTGAAAACTTTTATCAACTATAGGGCTGACACACATCTACCTTAGCAATAGAAACATGGCAATTTGTTACTTATAAACCTGCTGGAGTCTCGTTGGGGTTTTTTTTTTGTTTTTTTTTTTGGTTGGTTGGTTGGGTTTTTTTGTCCCCAAGTGAGAAACAAAACTCTGAGATCTGTGGGAACCAGGTTCCCCATTTTCCAGGTCACAAGATGAGGCAGGTCAACACAAGGCATAGGTTTGTAAAATATCATCAGATCAAGAGAAAGAGGTAGAGATGCTGTCTCTTTAAACACATGATTTTTAAATTAAAATAATTTACCCAACCTCTGTGAGCATTTCACTTTCATTTATAATTTTATGGGTAATAAAATTATAGAAACCTGCTTGTATTTTACAAAATAAAGCCATTAAATACTCCTGACTGAGATATTATAGCCATGACTGTTTCTGAACCTGTTTCTTTTTTTTCTTAGATTTTCAGGGGATGCTATAACAAAGAGCTAAAAATTGTACTAAAAATTTTATGGAGCTATAGTGGAATATCAAAAATTTCATGTAGAAAAATATTTATTATATTTAAGAGGAGTGCCAGGAAGGATTGTACTATCATCACAAATGTGAACAAATGGCCTGTGCCAAAATTTTTCTGACATGATATTTTTCCGTGGGATATATAGATGAGATTTTTTTTTTTAATTAGCAGTTGCAGTATCTCAGGTTGTCAAGGTTTAAGAAGAAGACTTAACTGCAAAAAAAACCCCAAGTGCCTCAATTCTTTGTGCTTGAGCTATAATTTGAATTTAGACTTGTATGCAGGATAAAGCAAATTGAGCTGTCCCTGAAACACACTCAGATGCAACACTAAAGGAAGATTATTTAGGAGCAAATCCTAAACCAGTGCTGAGGAGGTAGAGGAAGTCAGGACATGGGAAGTTAATTAGTTCTCTTCAATCCAGCCCCCCCAGCGAGCCTTTCAGCCTTGCAGATGGACTGATGAGTTCTGTCACTTGGAAGAGAGGGGTATGAAACTCTCAGGAAGAATTGCAGGAGAAATTCTGTGTTAACTTGTGTTAGCAGGCTCAGGAGCATCCTGCCTGAGGAATGAGGGAGGTTGGCCATGGCCAAAGCTTTGGGATCATTGCATTTCTGTGCTGCTGTGCCATGTTCCAGGGACTCTCAGCATGCAGGGAATTCCAGCCCCACCCTGAACTGAGGGGTTGTTTTTCCCGCAGCTCTCCTCACGCCGAGGTTCGAGCAGAGCATGGCTTTGGGTAGGCAAACCCTGGCAGCAATCAAACATGGCAAAGGGGCCACCAAGGCACTGAAGGGGAAAATTGCCAAGCTGTGTTCCAAGAGCCTGTCAGGGAACACAATTAAACATTGGCAACTGTCCTGTGTGTAAGCTAATTTATTTGTTTGGTTTTTTGTTTGTTTATTTATTTATTTTAAATGCAGATTATTGGTTGTGCGAGTAGCAAAAATTAAAGCTAAAATATCCATAGGTTTTCCTAGGTATATAAAGACAGTGATTTTCCATTGTACAGTCCTACACTCAACACCCCTGCAGCAACAGCTTTTCCAAAGGCTTTTCACACCAGTTATGAATTAATTTTGTTTTTCCTCCAAATGCAGGCAAGCCAGTAGGATGTGCATCTCTAACAGACGATGCTCCCTGATTATTTTCCTTCACAGGACCATACTTTTGGCACTTTGCTAAAAGTTGTGTGGGATTTTTTCCCCTCTTCTTCACATGTTACCCCAGAGGTAACACCAGTGTCACTGATGGGCTTGGCCCTGGCCAGGTCCCTCTTGGAGCCAGCTGAGATTGGCTCTCTTGGACACAGGGGAAGGAGATTCTGGCAGTTTCTCACAGAAGCCACCCCTGCAGCCCCACCACCACCCAGCAACACAATGCAGTCTGAATAATGAAAAATGTGGAAGGAAGGAAAAACCTCTGAGAATATGTGGATATTATCTCCATCAAATATTTATTTATAAATGACACGTTGTTACTTTTTAAATTGGTATCACTGGGCAAACTCAGGTGCTTCCACGTGTGCTTTTTGTGTCCTTTTCAGGTCTTGTTCTTCATTTACCTTTATCTTTGGGGACTCTTTTGGAACATTTGTGTCTTCCTAACTTCTCTTTAGTACCAAGGGCATTCAGCAAATGCTCAAGACTGTTTCAGTGTCATTTAACTAAAATATCTTTATTCAGTCTATGGTTTTGGCAGTAACATTATCAAGATGCTCAGTTGTGCCTGAATATTCACCTATAATATGCTATATGTGAGGAAAAGATATTTGTATATTCATCAGTGCTGATATAATGGACAAATTAGAATATCAACCTTCTATTGCCAATAAAATCAGTTTTAAAAAGCTAAATATTTAAAAGCAGGACATATTTCCCTTTATCAAATATTGGAAAGAGAACCTTCATTTAATTTTTAGCTGTTTTGTTTAGCAGTGCCAAGTTATAGGTCCACGTGAAGCTTTCCAAGGACAAGGAAAGTGTAAATGTTGCATAAGCAATATATCTGTTTCTGGGCAGTTTTTCAAATAGATCTTTTCTTTTTCCTCAAGAATATTTTCTTTTCTTACGGTGAGGTTTTAGTGCTTCTGCTAATCTGTCTCTTTTTGATTTGAAAAACTCTTATCTGTCCAACAGACAAGGCGTTGCTGGGAGAATCAGACATCAGGGATTGGCAGTTCATTCCAGAGCATTCAAACAGAATCTTTATTTAGGACAGCATTTAGTATAAAAAGTTAGAATCTTTTCAAGGCAGAAGTCAAGCGTGTTTAACTTGAAGCGCGAAGTGAAGCATAAGTGATTCTGAAGAGAATTCACTATCTGGCAACAGAGGAATCGGGCCACTGAGAGGTATCCAAGTAAACTGCACTTTGAGATTGTTTTAAGAAGAATCTATTAAACAAAGAACAACTATTGAATGAAACAATCAAACACAAAAAAGAAAAAAAAAACACAGAAAAATAAACCAAACAAAACCTTAAACTTACAAAAAAAAAAATCCAAAACAAACAAACAAACCCCCAAACAACAGAAGGGTCCTAAAATGAAGAGGGAACAGGCAGAAAATCTTTGTCACTGCAACCAAGTATATGATGGGAGGGTTTCAGAAATATCTTCTGCAAGTGGAAGTGCAGGTCTGGTTGAGCACATTAAGAAGTTACAAGTTTTAGCCACTATAGTCTAAAAGCTGGGAATTAGGAGGGCTCTGATGGAATTATGTCCAAGAAGCAGTTAATGAGAAGTTAAATATTTCAGACACATGCAGTCTGTGAAAGAGCTGCTGGGTCTCTGGGCTGAGCAAAGAGTGAAGGGAGCACTTAAGGTGAAGAAGGTTTCTACTGCAAAGCTAAGTGATTTGGAACTCTTTTCAAAAAATGTAAATTAAAATGTCACAGGAGGCACTTGAAAAACATTTAGCAGAAATAGAAGGGGTCCAGAGAAGGGTGACAATATAATTAGAGACCTCGGATGGCTTTGTAAGAGGATAGATTTGGAATTATTAGAACCCTCTTTGTGGAGCAGAGAGCAGTGAAAATAATGAATTTAAAAAACACATTTATCACTTTTATAGCTGAATATGTACTTTTTCACTAAAACATAGTCTGGGGAACTCACTGCCATGAGCTTTAGAATATTGGGTGGTTTCTGTTTTGGGTGTTCTGTATAATGAAGATCTTAAGATGCAATAGAAAAAGTCAAAGAGTTGCAGAAATTTCAGTGTATCAAATATAGCAAGATAATGATGAAATTTATTTTAAAAATGGCTTATTTTATTACAGAATTTATAGAAATTTCCCTGAAGTACCTACGAGTAACTCAGACAGAGGAACAGATTAGAAGCAATATTCTACCTCATGTGCAAACTCCATGTGGGAATCCAGAACTCAGCATACAAGAGCCTGGCAATTCTGCTTCAGTTCAAACAAGCACTTTAAGAATGTATTTGTAGTTTGCTAATATGTTTTCCTAAACTGGTTTTCAATATTTTATTATGTATTTCTTTTTGCCTACAATGCAGTTCTACAACAAAAACCAAGATGAAATTCATTCTTTCACCTTAGCTTTTTATATGTGTGCTGTATTTCATATAAATTTATAAATGGACATTACTGTAAAAGAAAACAGCATCTGCATGATTGAGTTTTTAGCATTCTCCTCTTGTAGACTTCCCTGGACTTATTGGTTTCTGGCCAAGTTTCATTAACTCATTTTGCATTCCATCAAAGTCTAAACTCTAAAGGCTAATGCTTTCCCCTCCCACAGAATATGAGTTAACATGGAAGCAGAAATTATTAACTGTTAGGACTTGTGTGAAAATTCACTCGTTGGGAACTTAGAAGAATGTGAAATGCAGTGCACAGGAGTGGTGAGACCCCTCATAGTCTTAGGTGAAGTGGAGGAAATACGAACAATTTCTGGTTTTTTCCTTCTTGGCAAGTAATGAAACTATTGATGTGAATTTACCATGTGGAAATCAAAATATCTTGGTTAGAATTTGTCTTTTAATAGAGCTTTTTCCGGTCTGGTTTGTGATCTAGGGGCATTTTAGTTTCCTCCTGCAAACATGTACTGACAGTGCAATGAAATTATTTACAGAATTACTGAATGGGTTGGGTGGGAAGAGACCTTAAAACTCATCTTATACCATCTCCTGCCATGGGCAGGGACACCTTCCACTGTCCCAGGCTGCTCCAAGCCCCAATGGCCAACCTGGCCTTGGACACTGCCAGGGATCCAGGGGCAGCCCCAGCTTCTCTGGGCACCCTGTGCCAGGGCCTCCCCACCCTCCCAGGGAACAATTCCTTCCCAAGATCCCATCCAGCCCTGCCCTCTGGCACTGGGAAGCCATTCCCTGGCTCCTGGCACTTCCAGTTCTTGTGGCCCCTTCAGACCCTGGAAGGTGCTGTGAGTTCACACAACCTTCTCCTCTGCAGGCTGAACAATCCCAACTCCCTCAGCCTTACTTTTCCTTACAGCAAATTACATATTGTCTATATCCATTCTGCTTCCTGAATCTAAGGTTTAGGAAAAAAAGGTATTTAAAAAAAAAAAAAAGAAAGGAATATTCAGGAATGTCTAATGAGATGGTTTGGTTAATGAATTAAGTAATGTCCATTTCTACATTTTAATACAGATAGTTAAGTTCCAAAAATTTTAATCCTGTTCAGTCCTGCACCTCATGGAGAGAGTGATTAACTAAAACCTTATTTATCTCTGGGTATTGTTTTTTCACTTTCTTCATGTTCTTCACAGGAGTTTTTGTCTTAAGATTGATCACTGGATTGTTTTGTGATGTAAATGCGCAAATACAACCGTGAGTTTAGTCCTGGGCTGGTGACTTGGTTCGCCTAATTCCTGGCAATGAGAGACACTTCAGCATAAACCCTTCACACGCACTCTTAAAAAACCATAATGTTATTAACAGCTTACCCAGCCAGAAAGAATTGCTGAAAACTTGGAAAATATGTTTTAATATGAAAAGAGAAAAAGCCAATAAAAGTGAAAGCTGACATGTATGTCTGACTGTCATGGAAAAGGTGCAGTCCCTTGGATGACTCCGGTTCTAAATGGAGCTCTAAAAGTGTTCTGGGGCAGGGCCATGGAATGATTTGTTCCTTAGAACAAACTGAAATAGACACAATTATGCAGAAATGTATTTTCTTGATAGCAATGGTGTTCTACCTCTTCAAAGACATGAGGTAAGAGTTACTGATATAAATAATGATGTTAAAATACTCAACCATTGCTTGCCAGAAATAGGGAATAGAGACATTTATAGCTTGGTTGGGTTTGGGGAGATTTTTTCTATTTGGAATAAAATCAGACATGAACCTAAAACCTTGTGGCTTCTGGTATGATGAGAGCTTTTAATCTAACATCTCTATTTTGGCTGGAATGTGCACTTTGTACAGCTGGCTGAGGATTTGGGCAGGGGATTCCATTTGTGTGTATCAGCACTTCCATATAAAAGCCATCAACTTTTCCATCGGATCTTTCTGCCAAACCTTGTGCTCAATGGCTGCTGTCCATGTTCTGTTTCAAATTTAGTGCTGACTCTAGAAGGGCATAAAATACTTCTGAAGACAATGAGAAATGTACCCCTTTATTTCCCTAAGGGATATGCTATATATAGCTCCAACTAAAACTAGTTTTATAAGGAGAGAGAAACTAAAAGTTAAACTTCAAGTGCAACAATTTCTTTTTTTTCAATTATTTTTCTAAGAATTGATTTCTTGCCTTCTGGTAAGTGCCCTCCATATATTTATATATTGGGGCCATTGTGTTTTTAAAGGAATATCTCATGAAAGAAAAAGGCAGCATCAGGTCTAGAGTGTTCTGTATGACCCTGTAATTAGCCTCAGCCTAGAAAACAACCATTTGGAACAATTTTGCATAGATCAAATGAAATAAAATAAGTGCAGGCAAATTCAGCTTTAGGGCCAGTCTCCAACATGTATAAAATTGCAGCTCAGAAGTGCTCTTAGATCTCATAATTTTCTGTAGTAACCCAGTATCATCTTTGGTTCATGGCTGCCCCCAGCTCAGCTGCTAATGAGTAGAGTTGTATTTTTTTCTTTTTCTGTTCATATAAAAGGTGAGTTCAGCCAGTTTGCCTTCCAGGTCACCTCCTTTTCTTCCTTTTGTTCTGGCTAAATCCACTCACTAATTCCTCTTAACTAAACTATTACATTTTCCAAATCACTGCCAGTCCTTACTTGTTTCTTTGTCTCGTGTGCTTTGTACATTTTTAATCACACATCATGTGCCAAGAAGGTTCATACTCTCAAACTCCACTTACAGATCTTCTTCCACAGATTAGAGAGTACAGCTGTGAGTGGCACAGGGATGGTGTCAGTGGCACAGAATGGTGTTAATTCCTGCTCTTGTTCTGAGTTCATGAAATACTGGTTGGCACTGGGTTCAGTGAATGAGGAATTTTTGTGTTGGTCCCCCTTCTTGTGTCCCAGTCCCCTCAAGTCTGAGGGAAAGAACACCTCAGGTGGAAGGGATGGGAGCTATGGAATGCCAGTAACATGGAATGTGTTTTCATTCTCCTTACCTGATTTAGGGACTCTCAAGAGGAGAATCTTGAGGGCAGAGATCTCATTTCTTTCTTACTGGATAGGACACTAATAGAGATATTCAGATCAAGGCTGTCCTTGTTCTGGAGTTCTCAGCAGTGCTGATAAACAGTGATAAGACACAAAGGAGAATGATCAGATACCACTTCAGGAAATATTTCAGGCTCTGAAAATGAATATATTTCCTTGAAGGAACCCGAAAAACATTATTTCTTATATCTCTTTCCTGAGAAATGAAAACTGAAAGACTTCTCCCAAAGGAATTTTTCTTCAAATACCCTGGAATTCTAAATGCTTTGGGGCTTATTTGAAAGCACCTTCTTTAGCATATCACTTATAGACTTGTATTTAAAAATTTGGCAGGACAAGTGAAAGAGTGTTTCTTTCTATCAGGCTCTAATCTCTCTATGTTTCTTTTGTCTACTTATTGTCCCACTGTTTGGTGAGTTCATGGTAAATCAAATCAGAGGGTAGAACAGATGTTGGCTAGTCAAAATGTTTTTTCTGCCTTACAGTTTTGAGAATCTCTTTTAAACTTTGTAATCAGCATTTATCCAAATAATTGGGTCAGGACAATGTTTAGCATTGTTTTTCACCTCAATACTTCACATGAGCAATTGTTTGACCAAGAAAGGTATTAAGGCCATGTTAACCTGTTTTTCTAGTTGAGTTTTGGATTTTTTACCTGCCTCATGAATGCTTCAGTGGACTATTAGAACAGCCTGGCATTGTCTCAGCACCAGATACTTTTTGGATGTTACTTATTTTCTTGCCAAACATTTTTTTTTCTTATTTACTACTTCATTTTTCTTTTTTGTAAATCTCTGCTACTTTTCCTTGATAGGATTTTATTGCTGATTTTCTACACTACTATAATTTTAGAGGTCACATAGCTTTGTTTCTTCTTCACACTATTTTTGTTCACCCAACTTCATATTAATGGAGTCTCTATTTGCAAGAACTTCTAGTTTTATTTAATCTGGTGCACAAAGCATTCTTGTGAACACTAATTATTCCAAGATTAGGCCTCCCTGTTAAACATCCTGCCTTCCTTAATAGCACGTGAGAAGAAAGGAGACAGCAAAGGATGTAATTCCAAGGAGCTCAAAGGGAATGTGCGATGATCTGAATTAGCTGATCACTTCTTTGGTAAACCAACCCAATCCCTGGAAGTCCCAGCATATCCAGTCTGCTTCCCCTTTATTGCTACATTTATCTCAAAAACTACCAGTGATTTCTTGGCACAATCCAGGCTAAAGAACCTACTTTGCTGAGAGCGCTTTCTCTCTGCTTTCACTTGAGTTTCCCCTCAATTACCAGCCAGTGTTGGAGCACTTTTGAGGCTGTCATCACTCAAATTTCTTTGAAGCCTCCCAGATAAGGACTGTGCACCATGCTGTGTCCCTGCTCTATAAATACAGCACAAAATAAAAGTTTAACACTCAAAGAATGAAAGGAGGATTACATGTTTTGTATGGGAGATGGCAAACTAAGCATAGCAGCAACCTTCCTAAGGACACTGCAGTCATTAAAGCAGCCACTAAAAATAGCTTTTAAAAAGACCTGAGCTTTCCACAGGGAGGGGAGGGATGTCTCTTTTCAGAGGAAGAAAATCCCAGTGTGTTGAATTAATTTCTCACCCATGCTGAGAGTGGGAGATCTGCACAAGGTAAGCAGGAGGAGAAACAAAATGTTTGAAAACTGCATTGTGGTGTGGAGCCTGAAACTGGTTCATGCAGCAGTACAGGATTCTTCCAAGTTTATTGGGGGTAAGGGGCTATCAAAGGCTCTGATGGGCTGTGGGTGGCAGCAGGGAGAGCAAGAACACATAACCCAGCTGAGGCACCAACCGAGCTGCACTTTGTCCAGGTTCTGCAGTCTTGGATTAAGTTGACAGTACCTCCAGAACTGAAGCCTTTGGAAAATTTGGCAGCTGTTCTACTAAGTCCTTTATCTAGGAGTTAAAAGCCCTTATTGAGGGAAACTAATTAATAGTGCCTTGACATCCAAAGGCATGGGCAGGATTTAGGATTTGCTGTGTGAGACAGGATGTGTGGCACCAGTTTATCTGCACTGAAATAGGGCAATGTCAAATACCTCTTAGTTATTGATATATTTATTTCATCCTCTTATGGATGCTTTGTATATATAGCTTTAGTCCCCACTTAACAAAAGAGGGGGGACGGCTTTCTGGGGCACTATTTTTCCTGTTAAAAATGATGAAAAAAAGGCAACATGATTGTGTCCTGGTAACTGGTAGGCAAACTTGGAAAAGAAAATGGGAACCAGAATGAACTAATGGAAAAAAATCTTAGATTTTTATTTAGCTTTTAATTTTAATATTTCTTGGTCGATTTTTAATGATCTAAAAGAGAGAGAAAAACCATTAAATCAATCAAGGAGACATAAATTAATCAGCAAATAGAAGTTTACTAAATCAACTAATTATTCTAAAAATATATGTTATGTGGTAAACATTGTTAAATGAACAGATATTTCTGGTTTAATTGCAGCGCAGTTATTTCAGCATCCAGCACACCACTAATTTGGGGACATGAATAACTCAACATAACAAAGTGCACTGCAATATTCTTCAGCTGCTCCCATTTCCACACAGTCCATGTTTTGTAGTCAAAGGAGTGACCTTGCTGCCAGGGAATTCATGGGACAGGAAGAGAACAGTGAGAGCCATAGATAATTTACTCTGATTCTAAGCCTGCTCAAATCAAAGGAGATTTTCCTCTTTACTTCAGTGAACTCAGGACCCACAAGGATTTTAAGAATCCTGCTGATATTTTTGAGGACATGTGATGTTTTCAGTCTCATTTTCTATGAGAAGGCATTTCTGAGTTTGAGCTCCCTGTAGCTGCATCTGCATGTTTCCATCAGACTGCTGAGTCATAAACATCTGAGAGGCAACACGTTAATAAAAATCAGGTGCTTTCTTTAACAGAATGCACATGGAAACCTCAATATCTACAGACATGCAAAGGCAAGATATGCTCCCAAAGAATGAAAAAAACAATATCCCTTAAAGTTAATGTGGGATTACACATTTCATGAAATAGAAAAAAAAATCACTAACAGCAAGTGTTCTAAAATGACTTTGATTCTGGTTAAATATATATGACGTGGTTCTCTGGAGATGCCACTAAGCTGAGACAGATTCACATCTCTGCCGCGTGGGGAGCAGAGGCACAGGGCTGAGGAACGGGGTCAGTGCCTGCAGCTGATGGGATGTGACTGCAGCAGATGCTGTGATGCCAAGGGTGCCACGGACACAGCCCTGCCAGGGAGGGCTCTGCTCTCAGCTCAGAGTGCAGCTCTCCAAAGCATTTGTAATCAGAGGAGCTTCTTCATCTTAGTGCTCTTTAAAGGAGTGGAGGGCAGGGAGAAGTTGTGGGGAATTGATTCAGCTGACAAACAGCTACAGGAGGAAGAAATGGCTCTTCCTGGCAGGCTCTGCCCTGACTCCTCTAGTCCTTTATGATCTCTATTGCACATTCCTAACCTCCCTCCTAGAGAGAAATCTTCAGTACAACTTACCTTGGCTCTCCAATGTATGAACTGTGGTCTTCTCTCATCACTCACCAGTTAAAATAAATTGCTTGAAAAATACAAATTATTTTTATCAGCTACTTCTAAGGGCTAGAATTATGTTAAAGTTGATGTTTATTTAGGGAATTATATTACCTGCAGTGCAAGTCACTGTGAGCGAAGTCAGAAAACAAGACTCCAAGCTTGTAGTATATATTCTTGGACCTGTAAAAGGAGGGAAAAAGAACCCTCAATTTTTATTTCTGAAAAAAAAATCTCCAGTCCAGTATACGTCAAAGTTATTCTAATTTACCACTGAGACTTAGAGGCAGTGTTTCCATGTAATAATTCATTCCTGTTCTTCATCCTTACTGATCAGGTTTCTTTGTGTCAGCCACTTTAACTTCTTTCGGTGAATAAAAGATTTCTTAGCAAATAAAGTTTGAGAATTTTCTTGTAGATCCCAGTGCTAATATGAGTGTGCTTGCCTGAAATACGGAGTATCATCATTGCATTACTTTAATTTCCAGAAATTGCATTTGGAAGTAGTGCAGTTGGGATGTTTTGGTCCACATCCTCACCTACACTTGGTTAATTTTCTGGATGAGGGAGCGTTTGGACACCGCTGCCAGGGATGCACAGGGTGGGATTGTGGCGGTGTCTGTGCAGGGACAAGAGCTGCACTGGATGATCCTTGTGGGTCCTTCCAGCTTGGGATATTCCAAGAGTACTTTGCTAACACCCAGGGAGGATGTAGCTTTTCAATTCTGGCAGCAACATCCTGAGAATTATGTCACTGGGCTTCTCTGAAGGGTTCTGAGACAACAGAACAGTCCTACAATGGTTTGTCTATTGAGCAGGAGTGAACCTCATCCAAGAAATCCTTGGAGAGAAGCACAGTAGAAGCAGTATTTCAAGATCTAAAAGTTAGATGTGCTAAAAGTTGTCTTCAAAAAGCATATTTTGGTAGTGTGCAAAAGGAGAAGGAAAAGAAGGCAGATGTGTGAAAGTTCTTTTGTCCTCAAGGATGGGGGCTCTCTGTGTGCAGAAATACAGCATTTCCACATGAGATAATTACTTTATTTTTCCCTTCTTGCAGTTAACATTTTGCGTAAACTCATATTTAAGCAGGAGTTCTTCTGTCCACTTGGTGATAAATAGCAGGTTGTTCAACACACACAGCAACTTTACCTTAATGGAAACAAACGTTAACGGAAATAGGGAAATCTCTTGACTGCAGCAAATGTGCTCCTTCCTAATCAGTCTCCCTTGTGTATAAAATACACCCACATATTAGAAAAAGCTCATAAAGTGAGAGCTGGAAGACATCAGTAATAATGTATTTTAGCTGCGGAATTCAGTGCAGAGTGAGTGTTGTGCACAGTTGTTATCTGAGACCATTAAGCCCAGCCACAATCTGTGCTGATGCCAGAGCAATCAGACCACTGTATTTCACCAGGACCACTTATGGAATCTGTCATATTACTCAGCTGCTGCAAAGATGCCTCTGGTTTTCCCCCTGCAGAACAAACTCTTGATGTTTAGGGCTTTTAAGCTGTTTTTTAATGTCTTGATTCTCCGGGATGGTTCATAACACATAATAATAGCAATGGATGTAATGGTCAAAGTGGATATGGATTGGTATTAAGCAACCCTCAGAATCGCTTGCAGGGTGAATCCAAAGCACATTGGCTTGTAGGGATATTCTCTTCACAGCACCTGCTTGCTGTTTTCATTTGCAGTTCTTGAAGACAGGGCCAGAGAAAAGTGGCAATGAGCTACTCACAGATAAAACATAATAATAATAAAAATTGAAATAAGCATTATGTAAGGCACAAACAGCACAGTACTTCAGCTTTTGTACTTTGGTGCTGGAAGGTGACTTTTCCCACTCTAATCCACTTGGAGTTGATATTAATATGGATTCTGCAAGTTAGGGGCAGCAATACCCATTTGAGTACAAAGATTAAGTTCACTTACACACATCTCAGTGCTGACAAGGAGGTTTAAGATGGAAATTCATGTCAGATGCCCACCAAAGAGTTAAGAAACTGAGTCTTTCTGGATATTATGAAATTAAACCATCTGCTCTGCTGAGAAGTCCATGCAAGATCCTTTGCTATCTAAAGCCAGCATCTGTTGGAAGTGTGCTGTATGTATAGAGTGAAATCCAGGGGTTAGGGGAACGGTAGCTGCTCTCTCAGCCCTTGGATCTATAACATTTGCTAAGACACCATGTGGATTATGGAGTGGAGAAGGGTCTCTCTCCTACACACTTGCCTGGGCTTTGGAACAGAGAGAAGTAAATTTCACTCAGAGCGAAAGGATTGAATAAATCCTGCCTTGATGAATCCCTGCCGAAAACAAGGCCTAAGTCTGTTCACTCAAATCATCCTTCCTAACGTTCAGCATTTCTTGCCCTCCACAGTGGGAAAGGTCATTTGTCTCTTGTGGCTCCCCCTTTCTTTCCCCTTCTGCTTGTGACCATGCTGTTCCCCCCTCGCTCCCAGCCTCACATTTGTCCCTGTGTGCTGTCCCTGGGACGTGGGGATCTGTGGGAGAGGCACCATCTGGAAGTGCCAGGGGGTTGCTTTTCCCCCGTAGCATGTCTCGCTGCAGCTTCTGCCACTCGATGTTTCCAGATGACAAGTGCCTCCCAAACTGAGCCCTTCTGTTCCCATGGCATAAGGAAAGAGGAAATCCTCCCCAAGTCCTGCACTTCCTCCTGGCAGTAATTTTGGGAAGTAGAACAGTTCCATACTTAAGAATTCTGACTCCTACTCGAGTGGCTGATGAAAGGAGATCCCATTCTGTTTAGCTTTTGGTGGGAAATGAGTATCCTACTATCCTTGTCCAGACAAAGAGGAGGAAAAGAGCTTTGGATCTTTTTCTGAAATCAATTTCTTGGAGGAAACAAACCCATCAATGTTGATTCCTGACAAAATAAAATCTCTACTCCAGTGATAATTATTACTAATCAGTTCTGTACTGCTTTTTGCATTTTTCTGAGGAAAAAGTCGGTTGAATTTACCTCTAACATGGACTAATCACTTGGGCTTGTTTTCAGCTTATATTAAATGTAAATCCAGTTTATTTTGCAGGCAGGTGGAACTGACCTTGTTCTGGGCATTACTCAATGGGGTGATCACTAATAAAAACTGGACAAATTATTCTCATTCCTGTCTCTCTAAAGTTTGTTCAAATATGAGAAGCTTCCTTGAGAAAGCAGTGCATGAACATGATCTACACTAAGAGTTATGAGAATGTGGATGAGGGAGACAATGGAAAAGTCTTTATTAAAATTCTTCATCACAGAAGAATGTTATGCCCAGTTGCTTTTATGAAAACAGCAGAATCAGTGCGTACATCTGAGTAAATAGTGACTGTGAAGAGAGGGAATCTTCATTGTGGTGGATTAATTCTCAAGCTTAGTATAAATAAAATTTATTAATTTATTCATATTTTGATAAAAAATATAAATACCTATATTTCAAGTATAAGGGGAAAGCAACACTGCAGTATGATAGAGCTGGATCAACCTTGTAGTTAAGGTATTGGTGGTTTTTTCAGTGTTGTGAATAATTAATTTTTTGGAGATTAAAAAACTGGTGAGACAACCCTTGCCCTTGTTTCCCATACGGCATATTAAAAAATCCTTTTGAGGAGGTTTGATTGGCTAATGTGGCTTGGAGCTAAATGTTTGCACAATGCAAGGTCATCAGTGAGCCATAAATCATAAATCAGCAGTAACTGTAGGTATGGAAGGTAAGGGTTGTTACTTGACTCCATTTTAATGTATTTTTAAATACAGAAAGATGGTCTCTTTACTACTTTGTTTGCTTTTAGTCCCCTAAATACTTATTAGTCATTCTTTTTCTCCTGAAAAAAGGAATTGAATATTTCGCACATAGGTTTCAGAGGGAACAGCCACAATAACCTCAGAATTTGGATTCATCTGGAATTTTAAACACAGCATTGCACAAGATGATATTTTTAACATGTTGTGCAGTATTAATATACTGAAGAAACACATGATGATCATGGAAAGTGCTTAATTTGGGGGGAAATAGGATCTTGGCAAGAGGCTTGTGTCAGTACAGACAATTATTTCAGACAGATCAGTGTACTTTTAAATCCAGACCTAAAAATGGGATAAATAAGGATGTCATTCTAATTAAGGTGGTTATTAACTTGTAGAACTGAACATGAGAAGTTCACTCCAGAAGATATTCTAACATGTTTAATTACAACCTCATTAAATTTTCTTAAAGTTCTAATTAACTTGAATTAAATGAAACCTGGATATTTTTAAAGAAACCCAGAGCTTAAATCAATGGAAGAATATACTAAAACAGCTTAGAATTTTGGGGTTAAATGAATATATATAACACAGCCAAGGTCAAACAATGACTATTTTCAGTGTGTGCTGTGCAATTGCAGTGTTCTGGTGATGAATGTGCAGTATCATTTCCAACGCTCCCACCTGCAATCACAATGGGGATGATGTGGTTGTTAATGACAGGGAAGTGTCCTGGGCAGGAACAGTCTCACCAAAAACCCCTCTGCAAACCTGGGGCTGCCTCATTAACAAGGCCAGCTTGTCTGGATCATTTCCCTTCCTTTTTGCCTGAGGAAAGCTGTCCACCATGCAAGAACTTAAAATACATTTGGCACCTAACTGAAAATTTTCAGGTGAGATCATATTTGTAATTTAAAAGATAGACAAATTTTGAGATTATTTTTACGATTTGTTTGAAAATTTTCAACAAAATTAAAACTCCAAGGTCCTCCTACAGTGAAAATCAAAGTAATGCTTTTTTACTTTTTTAAAAAATTATTTAAATATTTACCAATTTCGTTGTAGCAGAGATACTTGTGATTTTTTTAAAAACAAATACACTCAGTGCCAAAAGTCTTCTCAAAAGATATAGGGTTGTGGTCATCTTACTCCTTACACATTCTCCCACCTGCCAAAAAATTTACCCCTAAAACAACGAGTTTCCTTCCCATTCTGTGCTGCACAGGTATCTGTTGACAATTTTTCTCCTCACTCTTTTTTGTGTGAGATGGGGCATTTCTTTAAAGCACCCCAAGACAAAAGCAGATGAAGCAAATGTTAAAATTAAAGCTTTGGCAGTTCTGCTGCAGTTTTTCAAATCGGGAGAAATGGAGTAAGGATAGGGAGAGCTGGGCTCCCCTTCTGTGAGTTTTATCACAGAGCTATTTTCCTTCTGTGGATTAAGCTTCCAATTTCAGTTGTGTGGCTCTGCCTCCTGGCAGTTTAATCTGTTGGGGCATGCAGGTTCTTGCAGATGTATGAGATGTGAAAAAAAACCAAACACCATCAGTAAAAGTTCATTCATAATTGGGGAGAGCTGAGCACAGACTGCTAGACTGAGTAGCAAAGTTAATAGGAAAATATTTAGAGGGAAAAAGGTTACCCAAGGTGTTGGAATGGATTTCAGGAAAGTCCAGCTGATTGCGTGATTTGGGCACAGTTTTCACAGAGTCACAGAACCATTGCTCTGGGCTGGGTGATGAGGTGGGGATTGCCACAGGTTGGATTTGATGGGCTTGGAGGGCTTTTCCAACCTTAACAATTCTGGGATTTTGTTAAAAAATATGTCATTTGCAGATGTTCTAATTGATACATTAATAGCATTTTTTCTCCTTGTGGATCAGGTTGTGCTGTTGATGGTTTCACAATGCAATTTCTTACTCCTGGGTTCCTGTGCTGTTGATAGCCACAGCACAGTGCAACTGATAAGCACACACAAAAGGAGCATGTGTTTGTGTATTTTAGCATCATTTGGGAATGCCTGATTCCATGCAATCCAAACACTGCCTGCTCTTGGCAGTGGGTAGCAGGGCTGGCTGTGGGTTTGGGGAGCTGTGTTTGTTTTTCCTTCTGACAAACCCATGAAACCACACTCAAATCAGTGCCTCAGGCTCTCCATTGATCACCTACCCAGGGAAAACAGCCTTGTTCATCCTGAGTCGGTTCTTGCTCCAGCTATGAGCCCTCAATCGGCTGGGACTGTTGTTTCCCCTTTCCTGCTCCCTGCAGAAGGGGAATTATCCCCGAGTCGTGGTGGGGAGCAGAGAGCATCATCCCTTCTGCCAGCACTCCCCTGAGCCATGGGCAGGGCCACGCTCTCTGCAGGTTGCTGGCAGCTCCTAATGACCCCTTTCACAGCAATATTCACAGAACTCTGGCAGCATCACAATGTCATCAGGAATTTCAGTTCAAGGCAGAATCACTTTATTTGTCCAACTGTAACATTTTCCCTGCCTTTCCTTTTTTTTGCCCCCTTCCATGGTTTGCTGCACTCTGGTGAAGAAATTCCCACTGGTAATTGATGGAACACCAGGGACTGTGGGTTTGTACTGATGAGATTTTGGAATGTAAACCTCAGTAACAAGGAGAAACCATGTGCAGAGCAGATAAACCTCTAATTTTTTGCTATTTGCCTGTGCATTTCTAAAACTTTAAGGCAGAAAAGAGCTGCAAACAGGAACCTGAAGGGAAAAAAAAAAAAAAAGGCCAAACCAAAATAGCTGGAGGGCGTTTTCTGCTCACTTACAGTTCTTGTACTCTGAGAGGTTGTCTTGCCTTCGTCCTTCAGTCAGCTGAGATGGCCACTGAACTAGCAATTGCTGTTACAATCTGTTAAGGCATATCTCATAAAAAAGGTCCTGGACATCATTCCAAATGAAATGGGTTTAACCAGCAGGACAGAAAGATTTTGACAGTGCTGCTCTACCAGATCTGTCCTTTGCAGGGGACAAGTTCTTCTTGCAGATTTATGCTGTGCTGCACAGAATACACTGACAGAAAACACTGACATCTTGTACCCTGTTCTGTGCTGCTGCTTTGGATCAGCCACGTTGCTGTGATGTGTTGCTGATTGTGGATTTAAATGGTGCAGGGACTAAAATTTGGCCAGGGAGAAGAAGAATGTCACCTGTTAAAGCAAGGTGTTATCCTTGGACATTGTTTTCCTAAAATTAAAGGAAGAGGGAGAAAAAACCCTACAAATTTGGCTGATGGCAGGAACTGACTCGTGGAAAGCAGCTGACAATGTAAAGTTGGTAATTGTTGGTTAACAAACTCACAACACAGGTGAAAGTACATTCAGAAGTTTTAGGAGCTAAAGGGAAAATATGTGGAGAAAGACATAACAAACCCACCTATTCCAGTTACTGGGGCTGTGTCCATCACTGTGCAATACTGACATCTTCAACATTTCACAGAAAATTCTCTTTTCTTAGAAATTTGTAATGGTTGGAGGGGTAATCCACTACAGATAACACAGATAATGACACTGCATTGCCCCAAGAATGTTCATGTTTATGAGTTTCTTTCTCTTTCCCTTTTTAAAACCTCATCTTTTATATGAAGGCTAATAACCCAAACAAGTCTCCCAGAGTTCTGAATTCCTGCTTCAAATATCTTTAATACAGATGGCTCATGCATTTTCCCACCTGTGCCAAGCAAAGTAGCATTTCACATATATAGAAAGAGGCAAAGAAAAACTATGGGATTGAGTTGATTTTATTTCTGTCTTGTTTAGTTCATATTCTGTTCGGAGTCTAACTCCATCAGAGACTCAACCCAGTGGTTATCAAATGCAGTACCTGTCACAAGACTAATTGTTCATTCACTTAAGATTGGAATTGTTCTGTTTGTTCTTACTGAATATATTTGAAATTTGAATAACTTATGCAAGATATTATTGTCTTAAAACTCTGTTTGGATTATTGAAAATGACTTGAACAAATAGCTGAGGTTGTTTATTTCTGAGATTTTTACATTTAGCCTGTAACACCTGTCTCTCTCACAATCCAGGCATCTTTTTCCCACATCATCTATTTTTTAATTATGTATTTCCAGCAACATAAAAAAATTCTTTTGATTTATAAGAGGGATTTGATGAATTTATAGAAAATGCATATAGAATATCAACCACCTGTGAAACTAAAATTTGTTCCCACTTCTGCATGCAGATTAAAATGCTGTGTTCAGACAGATGTGCCCTTGGTGATCTATCTGGAGTAGCTTAAGAAATTAAATTGCAACAAATCTTTGTTTCCATCTTCCCATCATTTACAAGTTCTCTTTTCTTGTCACATCAAAATGAAACAGATTACTGCAAAGCCACCCCCAAATAACCGTGTTGGAGAGGAAATGCTCAGGTGGTTTAAAGTGTCATTATTTTTGTACGTCTTTCATTAGGAAAGAGGAGAAGAAATTAGCTTATAGCTAATAAAGTTTCCAGCAGGTGTATGTCTAAAAGGAATGGAATATTCTGTTTGTATTGTTACACTGTTATGAAGAAATAATTTTGCAGGTATGTTTTTTCAGCCTTGTGCCAAAGTAAAGGAAGAGAAAGAGTACAGAGAAATGTGGCAAGATGGACTATTTATGCTGACTTCTCCATCCCAAAAAGAATCTGCAGTTCAAATCCCAGTTGCAGTGAAATGTAAAGAAGTTAAAAATCTGTATTTCGTCGTGCCTTTGACTTGCTAAAGAGAGGGGGGAATGACTCAAATCATATACTCTATTTCACTTTTAAGCTAAAGAGAGATAAGCAGATTTCTGAACTATTAAAACATTTTTATTAGTGTTGAGCAGTGTCACAGAGTATAAAGCAGCTCTGCAGACAGCTGTTGCTGCAAAGCTCCACAAGGATGCTGAAGGTTGATGCCTTTGCTCGCCTTACACGTGAGGAAAGCAGCTGACTTCTGTGGGATCACCTGCTCCTCTCTGGCTGCAGGGACCTTGGCGTTAGCCAGACTAACTTTTCTTTGGATGTTAATCTCTGTCTGGGGTTATCAGGGGGAAAAGGCTGAGTGTGCCCAGATGAGGTGACAGCTAAAACCAGTCACGTTCAGGGGCTGTCTTTTTGTGTCCTGAAGCTTGGTTTAGAATTAGGCAGTACATGTGCCATGTCAGAGATTAGAAATCAGACCTCAGTGAAGCAGCACCAGCAGCACACACATCCCTTTTCCCATTCCCTGGCCAACACCCAGTTCCTCTTTCCAGCTCCAAAAGCCAGGTTTCCCAGCCAGAAAGGAGAACTTAAGGACATTAATTGAAATGCATCCCAAGCTTACAATTTCACATCTTGAGACAAAGTGTGCTGAAGCTGAATGAAATCAGAAGGGAATTAAACAGCGAATTTTGTAACTGTGGTCTCATTCATGTAGAAGAAAAATTCTGAAGTGATTTGGAAAAACACCCTTGCACTGGTGAGGAGAGTGTACCTGACTCCAGCTGCAAGTGACCTGTCTCTTCCAGTTCACAGCTAATGGCTTGCCAAACAAAAACATTTATTGGCTTTGCTTTGCTTTGCTTTTAAGAGGACAAATGGCAATGCAGTGCAATTCTGGGCAGTATTTATTTGCCTAATTTGAGTTCTCCCCTCTTCTGCTGGTTTGGGCATGCACACCTGGTTGTATTAGTAATTCCTAGATTGCCACAATTTGTGTGGAACACGCAGATCCTTTAGGATTTACAAGCAGAAAGCAAGTGCACTGCGTATTTTGAACTAGAGCTCACAGCATCATAGAGAATAAACTGGATTCTGAAAAAATATGTTTGTAGTTCCCTGAACTGGAAGAGATTAAACAGGACAGATCTCTGTCAGATTCTACTGTTATCAGCCAATATTAAATTATGTTTGAATTTTTAGTTCACCTGCCTTGAGGTGAAATTAAGGCTAAAAAAAGAATAATCTCCCTTTTTTTTTACTTCTGAAAACATTAGATTGGGAGGCACATCTAGAAAACGAACAGCATTCTGTATGAAGGACTGAAGACAGTATGACACACATTTCTTTTAAACAGACATAAAAATTTATATTTTCTTCTTTTTACTGTACATACAGTTACCAAGGAAGCATTCACCTATTTTTTAAACAGATTATTTCGAGCAGTTCCTGTTGAGTGATTCTTGCATCTTTGTGTGTGACAGACCACCCAGATGATATCAATGTTTTTCATGTCAGTCTCTGCACAACCAATCCCTTTTCTTCCTGGATCTAGATTTCAGCCAATTTTTAAGACTTTGGGATAAAAATCCTCCCCTGTACTATATTTTGACGGCATGAGCATAACTCATAAAATGCCCATTTGTCCTGCTGTGTCACTGTTACAGCAGGAATTGTCTGTTTGCTTTATCATATCAGGAAACTTCTGCAGAACAGATTAAAAATCTCCCTCAGAAACATGAGGAAGATAAATCTGATTTTTGCCTCAGACAGACAAGTTGCGTACCAGTTAAGTTAGCATTTAAAATCATTAGAGAAAGCGGAATTATCAGGAAACCTATGATGTTTCAGCTTCTGTCATCCCCCTAAGTTTGGGGGTTTTTTGAGTAAACCAGGACACCTGTACTTGTCACATCACCATCATCCAAACAATTGTAAATTTCAACAGTTTAAGAGGACTTTTCACTCTTTTAGAACCACAAAATAGTTTTTAAAAGAAAATATTGGCAACAAACAGAAGGTGATTAAGTGAGTTACTTTATTCAGTACTAATATTTATAACTCTTGTATTTCTTTCACAAAATTGTGTATTTTTTAGCAACTTTCATTTGCTTATTTTTTCTTTTTAAAAAGGATTCCACATGTTCACAGATGAACAGTTTTGCCAACATTCAGTTATCCTGATACTGATGATTTTTTTCCTTAATGTACACTCTTATTCTTTGTTACTGTAATTTACGAGCATTGCAACTTCTCTGAAACCCAAAACTCAAGTAAATATCTTTTTTTCCTTTAGCTGTCTTAGAATTTAGATTTTCTCAATGTCTGATTTTCAGTATTTGTTTCTCTGCATTAACAGGGCTATTATTTCAGTTTTTCTTTAGGATTAACAAATTATTATTTTCTAGACCTCCAACCACTCTGTCTCCTCTAGATCCCTTCCAGCTGATTATCTTTTCACAGGATGATGAGAGTGCTGAACAAAGTAAAAGAATTGTTTCAATAGACTTGCATCAAATCTTACTGATCTAGTAAGATATTAATCTATTAAAAAAGGAAATAATAGGGATAATGCTGATTTTCATTTAGCTTGTGGATTACTGCAAGCCCACTTTTTATTCATGCTGTTTAACCAGTTGTTCCTGGTGTTCTGTGCAGCAGATTATTTCTACCTAAATGTGATCCCTCACACTTTTCCATATTATAATGTACCTTGCTGGTTTATGTCTGTTCCTTCAGTTTATCAGGATCATCTCACCCTCTGGAATGGTTGAAACCCCATATCATCTTATCATGTTTTAGGAGGAAAGAGTGTATTTTTCATACATATACTTGTTCAAAAACTCTGTATATCCCTCATTCCGGGGTTTATTGGTGCTCTTGGAAATGTGTCCACTCCATGAAGTTGTTCACTGGGGACGTATTTCACATCTGACAAATGCTCCTGCAGTTTGCCATCCCCTTCTGATGTGTAGGGGGTGTTTTGCACAGTGGATTCTATAATGGAGCTTCCAGTGATTTGTAGGATGTTTCTTTACTGACCAATTTTGCCTTTTCTGTATTCATGAAAGTACTCAAAAGTTTTCACCACTTCTTATTCAGCCTGAACACAGATTTTTGGGCTTCGCTCTGCCCTTAAATATACCACTAGTTTATCATCTTGTAGAAACATAATTCCTGAAGTGTTTTATGATTAATCAACAAAGTCCTAAGATTCCTTTTTAGTGTCTCTACTTTCAGGTCCTAAAAACTTTCTGGGAAATGTGCCAGTGCTATTATATATTCTCCATAAACCCCCCAAAACCTAAACTGATGGTTTACTTATGACAAACCAGAGTGCGTTACTGCATGTGTAAATACAGCTATGAATTTTTTGTAGGAATCCTTTCCTCACTATTTCAAACCCTTTTAGGTTTCACAAGTTTTTCTCAAAGAATGTGCATTTTCATGATGGACTCGTATGCAGCTGTCCCACCTTGAGCATGTGGTTGTGTTGAGTTTGGAATTAGACAATGTTTCATCAGAAAGCTGAACATCTTCCCATCATGGCAGCAAATTATTAAAGAAATACTGCTTTTACTGCTGTGTTCAGAAGATCACAGAATCATGGATTGGGCTGGGTTGGGAGGGACCTTAAAGCCCATCCAGTGCCACCCCTGCCATGGCAGGGACACCTTCCACTGTCCCAGGCTGCTCCAAGCCCCAATGGCCAACCTGGCCTTGGGCACTGCCAGGGATCCAGGGGCAGCCACAGCTTCTCTGGGCACCCTGTGCCAGGGCCTCCCCACCCTCCCAGGGAACAATTCCTTCCCAAGATCCCATCCAGCCCTGCCCTCTGGCACTGGGAAGCCATTCCCTGGCTCCTGGCCCTCCAGTCCCTGAGGAATTGTCCCTCTCTGGGTTCCCTGCAGCCCCTGCAGACCCTGGAAGGTGCTGTGAGGTCTCCACACAACCTTCTCCTCTCCAGGCTGAGCAGCCCCAGCTCTCCCAGCCTGGCTCCAAGGGGAGGGGCTCCAGTCCCCTCAGCACCTCCGTGGCCTCCTCTGGACTCTCTCCAGCAGCTCCAGCTCCTTCCTGTGCTTGGGCACCAGAACTGCTCACAGCATTCCAGGTGGGGTCTCACAAGACTCAGTGTAGAGACAATTCCAAACAGTATTGCACCATAAGGAGATAGATGTGCACAAGGTCCTTTATTTTTTACCACAAAAAGGTGATACTTAAAAGACAGCCAAGCATCATAGCCATCAGCTGAAATACTTGATTTGCAATGAAAACGAGGACATTGTTTGTTTTAAAATCCATCTGGTTTATCCATGTCTTCTAAAATGCATGTAAATATATTTTAAGAATAGAGGCATTATGTACAGAGCAGAATATAATATTTCCAACTGTGAGTTTCAGTATTTTGATGATTTTTATAAAACAGCAATTTTATTCCAAATTTTACCTTGAGGTCTACAGTGCAATAGATCTGCCTGACCAGATCAGATATTTACTGATGGATGGTGGGACTGATTTTTATTTGTATCATTCTTAATTCTTAGTTACTCTCTAGTGTTACATTGTCGCTAATTTCCTTTTAGAGCAAACAGGGATTGGCCATTTGGACAGTTGGCTAGCAAGACATGGACTTAATTGTGCTGGAGGAGGCTGGAGATTCACTCCCTCTGTTCAGTGATCTGTGCAGGCCGTGCCCTGCTAGTGCAGGAGGACCAAGGACACGGATTTTGCAAATGATTAACTCTTTGTATATATGGCAAGGATGGATAGCTGGGAGCTGATCCAGTTCACAGCATGGTAGAAGTGAGTCCTGGCTAGTAAATAACTTACCCTGGAAGTGCTTCACTTTCAGGAATCTCCATGAAAACACATTTCCCATGTTCTAGGCTGCTTGAAGTGTGTTTGTGCTCTATGTAGGGGTAGTCAGTGGGTCTAAAGAGTGGTTAGAAAAGAATAAAGAAACAAAATGCATCTCTCCTGGGTAGAAAAGGGCAGGGCAAGGCAAGGGAGGTTTAGGCAAGGCAAGCCATGGAAGCAGGAGAGGCAAAGCATCAGAAGGAAATCACTCTTTTCCTAATTTCATAATTCCCTCCCTTCTTTTCCTAATTTCAAAGCTTTTCTTTTAAAATATTTGATAGTAATCTCTTGCTGTTTCAAGCTTTCCACCTCCTTTTTTCAGTTAGTTTTTCTGTATTCCCATAATCTTCTATTGAGGCTTCCTTGATTTGCAGAGCCAAATGCAGCAGTCACTGCACACTCAAACCCTGCAGTGCCAGCTCGGTGGTGTTCAGCCCACACTACTCACACTACACCATGCAGAAAACTGATAATTGTCTTGTGTTCCTACTGATTCATAAAGGGTTAAAGCTCTCTAAGTCAGTGATAATAATCAAAATGCTTCTTATCAATTTTTTTTTAATGTTGTATGAGACTTAAGCAGGTGAGAAAGAGTTGTTATTGAATCAGCTTGGAAAGTATTTCATAAGGAAGGTTCATGCCATGGGAGCTTTGTTGTGGTGTCTGTGCAGTGACTGATGGTATTGGTTGTTGTACCCAAAAACAAAGATTCTTGACAAAAATATTTCCTAAAGAAATCAAATTTCCAATAGAGTCAACTCCTTGTTTGAAGCTGATTCTAGAATCTGCTCAGTCCTGATTATAATTTGACTTAATTTTTTAAAATTAGACAATTAAACCCAAGGTGCTACACAGCTCAGACAGGATTGCAAAAAAATACTTGTTTGTGCTTTGGGATTTTGGAAGGTGTTTTTTGAGAACCAAGATTGTGTCAGGACATAAGAAGGCTGTAAAGGACTGGGTTATAAACTCCTGTTGTATTCTGATTTACTGTGATGAGAGTTCTCAGTCCTACATTGTCACATTGTGTTAAGCATAATATTACATCCAGTTTATGAAAATCAAAACAGTTTTGCAGTTAAACCAACCAATAGGAACAGGCTTTATTTTGGTAATAAAGCTGTGTAATATAGAAGATATAATCTCTTGATTGTAGAGAAATGGGTTAAAATATACCTTGCAGGTATGTATATGAGATCTCAAGAAGACTGACATAAATGGATGAGTTTATTTTTTAAATTGGAAGTGGCCTTGTGAAAAAAACTCAAAGAATGTGGTTTTAAGCTGAACTGTTCTGCTTATAATTCTCTGCCTTCCTTTAACATAGTATTTGTTTTCCTGTCCACCCAGCTGTTATTTTACAATTTGTTTTGTGTTCTGCCAAAAATAAAAAATATAATACATTTAATAAGGCAAAACAACCTTGAAAAGTCTGGCAAGCAAATGTGGCTTGCAGCAAACCAATTAATCCTGTTTTGTGCAACATAAAATCAATTGGTTCTGTGTTTTCCTGAGTACATTTAAAAGCTACCACATCTCCTGAGAAATGGAAAAGCAGGAGGAAGAGGGAGGCTGGAGAATTTCCAGAGTTCTCTTTACAGGCTTGTTTCTTGTGGTGGATAGACCATAACATGTAACAGCCCAGCTGCCTGCAAGCCCTGCAAATCAGAGTTAAACTCTCATCTAGAGGAGAAAAGCAGGAACACTGGAACACAAAGCAGATGTTTTCAGGAGAACCAGATTCTACACGAGGAGAATCTGAGTTGGAGCTGTCTTTGCTCCACTCTGGAATTATCCTATCACTGGTGGTACCTTCTCTGGTTTCCCATTGCTTTGATCCTCTGCTGCTGTACCAACACATCCAAAAGAGGAAAGGCTGCTGTGCCAACTGGGATCCATCCCTTGGGAGGCAGGGGCTGGAGCAAAGGAGCAAGGCTGGGAAAATTCTGCACTACCACAGTCTCTCCATCTGAGGCTACAAATCAATCCCAGCTGGTGAGACACTGCTTTCTCCCAGCACAAGCATAGCAGGCTTTTTATAATAGAAAAAAAATACTGTAGGCTTAATTTTCATTTTGAAAAACTACTAGCAATCTAATGTCAATTTTTCTTTTTTTTTTTGTAATGATTACTTTCTGATAAAAAGCAGCACTATGCTGTTTAATGCTGAGCTTTAAAAATTATCAGAACTAGAGTAGTGACTGTTCTAAATCCAGTTATGGTGTCTATGTAAAATGAAACTCATGGCCCATCCCATCTTTTACAAGCCAAAAGATAAGGATCAGACAATTCAATAGTAGAATAAATTGCTTGATAATGCCCGCATGGCTTGGAAGAAGATGAAATAAAAAATAATAAGGAAGAGGATTTTCTTTTCCTCCCTTTGAAAGGTAACAGGCATTTGCAGTAATGTTCACAGGACTCTGTGATCCCACATAACCAAACAGGTGGAATTTGCATCTGTTCCACTGGGCCTATACAGCAGGTTGCATATTGAAAGAGGACAGCTGGGCAGGGAACACTGATTATATGATGTGTTCAGTTATACAGCACAATCATAGGATAAATTTTCACAAGGAGATAACATTTATGCCAGAGCAGGAATGTCCCGTCAGCCACAAACACTTATACCCTACAATCCCAAGCTCTGGTTATGTAACTCTGCATAAATAAAAATAAATAAATATCCCCAGTTCCTTATGATGTGGGAGGTCAATCTGATTTCCTTTTCAACGGCCATCAAGCAGCATTGACTGAAATTATAAAAGAGACCCAAGAGAAGTACTTCTTACAGCAGCTTTGGAAGGGCCACCCTTGTATTTTAATGTCTCACTTCAGTGTACGTGGCCACAGCTCAGGAAGTCTCCTAAATGTGCCGATTAATGCTGCAACTGGCTCTGTGTAATTAAACATTGCCTAACTGTTTTCTCTGCTGCTCTTGTTTTTCTTTAAACTTTCTTTAAAGGCAGAGAGAATTGGGGCTGCTCAGCCTGGAGAGGAGAAGCTTTGGGGTGAGCTCAGCGTGGCCTTGCAGGGCCTGAAGGAGCTGCAGGAAAGATGGAGAGAGACAATTGCCAAGGGCTGGAGGGCCAGGAGCCAGGGAATGGCTTCCCAGTGCCAGAGGGCAGGGCTGGATGGGATCTTGGGAAGGAATTGTTCCCTGGGAGGGTGGGGAGGCCCTGGCACAGGGTGCCCAGAGAAGCTGTGGCTGCCCCTGGATCCCTGGCAGTGTCCAAGGCCAGGTTGGCCACTGGGGCTTGGAGCAGCCTGGGACAGTGGAAGGTGTCCCTGCCATGGCAGGGGTGGCACTGGATGAGCTTTGAGATCCCTTCCAAGTCAAACCAATCCAAGATTCTATGAGATCAAAGAGATATAATTGATAGCTTTTAGTTTCTAGCTTCTTATCATTAGCTGTGTTATTACATCAGACATTTTGCAATGCCAAGCAAGCTGGATGCTGCTGCTTAGCACCAACCCAGCAGACTCATCTACTTCTTGGAATACTTGGAGCTTTCATCAGGAGTCTCTGGAGCTGACCTGGGTCCTGGACTTATGAGCTCTCACTTTATGGAAATGCAGCCGTGTGGCCTCTTCCATTCATTGGCAATTGTGATCAGTTTCTCAGGATTGGTATAATTTAGTCTAAATCCAAGTTACTGCTAGAGGGACTTGGTTTGCTCCCTGTTGCCCATGACAGCACAGAGCAGGTGTGAGAGTTTGTGTGGATGGTGGGTGCATCCCAAAAACTCAGTTTCACATTATGCTTGACTCAGTACAGCTGTGGGCTGCAGCTCTCTCCACATCCCTTATTTCCACCACACTGCATTAACTGATTGTGCAGCAAAAGGTGAAGCTGGAGCCATTGGCTGGTACAGCTGCAAACTAACCTGCCAAAAACATGGGAATGGCTTGTTGTCATCTCAGCAAATCTGATTGTGGCTGTGGAACCAAAATGATATTAAGGGAAGAAGAAGAATACAGGAAGACAAACAGGATAAGAGGGCTTCTCCCCCTCTGCAGCAGCCTGTCCTCGCACCACAGAAGGTACAGAACACACTGGAAGACCACCCAGAATTTCAGACATGGTCATTACCGGAGCACCACACTTCTGGTTGAACATTCCACATCACCTGGGATTTGCATCCCAGTATCCTGGCCCACTCTGTTTTCCTGAATCTTGTATGAAAGTGCCAGGAGCTCTTTTCACACAAAGGGGGCCAGCAAGGAAGTGAAGTGGGGACAGACAGTAAGGGGAAGGTTTTGGTAACTCTGTGCGTGCAAATGACTCAGAGAACACTCTTAAAGGTACTCAGGCTGCTGCACCAGTTGTGTTCAGCTTTGTAAAGTCATTTCTGACACTTCAGAGCTGGAGAGAAGAAAGGGATTTCCCTGTAATAACTGTCTTTGGGAAGTTCCTGCACGAGCAGAGGGCTGTGGAAGTTTATCATCCCAACTTCTGTCCTGCTTTTGGAAGTCATCTGAAATCCTGGTTAGAAAAAAGCCAACAGAAGCACACAGAGAAGCAAATTTTGCTGTCTGCCCTAACTAAACAAGGTGCCTGATGCTGACCAGAGGTCATTAGCTGTGCAGATCACAGAAAGCACTGCAGAGCCATTATTACAAATTTAGCATGACAGAACCGAAGTACTCTGACAAGCTGAAAGCTGCATCCAACACTTACTGCCATTTCCACCAGGCAGCCAAATACTGTCCCCCTGCCATGACGTTGGAAAGTCACCTTTAACCTCAAAACATCAGGGTAGAAAAGAAAGCCCAGACCACCGAAATGATGAGTTTTTCACTATTTCCTAGTGCTTATGGAGTCATGCTGAAGAAAAAGTCTGTGCTGAAACCACCTACTAATGTCAAACCATACCTGAACACACCTAGAATATAAAAAAGAGGATATGCTGGGGGGATGAGGATAAGGAAGAGAACAGCCATTGGGAGGCAGCCCTGTTTATTTATTTATTTATCTCCCCTGTGTCTTCTAGCAGGAAAGAGCATTTGAGTCAACAACAGAGTGAACTGAGCTGGGAGTCTCCCGTGAAAGTGCTGCTTACACAGAGGGTAAATATTATTTTAGCTTTTTCTCTACAGTATTTGAAGGGTGCTATCCATGACAGAGCTGCTGAGGGGTTTATATATGCATTTTAATTTAATATCCTTTGCTACACTTTAATCTAGATCTTGGAAAACAAACAGACAAACAAACAAACAAAACCAAATCCTGGGGTCAATCTTTCCATAAAGAGTATGTCTGGTGTTGGTGTGGCCCTTTTTGCTTTTGAATTGACCCATTAATTAGTTTCAAAGCATGAATTTCATGCACTGCTCTCTCTCTCTCATGGTCATCTGTGAATGCACTGGTTCTCCCTTTCCCTCGGAGTGAAGGTCAAACTATTCTGATATCCTGTTCTTGGAACATGTGAACTGAGAAAAAAGGTTCTTCTTCATTTTCAGATTTTCCTGGATCTATCATAATCCTGCCCTTTATTTTGACTTCAGCAAGTAGTAAAATGCAGAACAATAATCCTGTCTTATGTATCAGTGTTCATTATGCTGGGAGAAAAGATCACAACCTGTGGCAGTCCAGGAGAGCTCAGAGGGTCTCATTTAGGACTGCTGTTTGCAGGATCACAAGAGTGGGCTTTAGTCATGGTAATTTTCCACCCTGGCCATGAGCTGGGGGTAACTTCCTTTGTAGGTTTGATAACAAAAACATTTTTCCCCCGAGGATTGTTATTCAGGCAAGTTTCCAAGGCTGTTTGTTGGGAAACAGAAGCTTGTTACCAGCACCTGTTCCTGGGAGCAGAGTCTCTGATGAGCTCTTCCTTGAGGTCTAAAGAGCATTTCTGAGCTCAAAGCCCTGCCTGAGGATGGGTGGGAGATGCATCTTCACAACAATGCCCAGAAACACTGGTTTGTTTGAAAGGTGGGATTAAATGGAATTGTTCACTTAAATCAAGTGCCAAAACTCAGTTTACTTTTTCCTACAGTACCCTTGCTTGGCCAGGGGAAAGTCATTTTGTGCTGCCAGTTGTGCAGCTCTGTCTCCCCCTGTTACTGTGGCTGTTCAGGTTTATCAAAATATCAACTTCACGCTGTAAGCCCCACTTTGTGTTGAGCCATGCAGTTAAGGCTGTGGGGTCTGGTTTTTCATTACTCCTGTGCTTTCTAAAGGATGATGAACAGACAGGGAAAGGTCAGACTGTACCTGGTTGAACCATGCAGTGGTTATTTCTTTGGTCTACTGGTGACTCTTCAAAAATGTTTAGAAGCAGCAGGGAACAGCAGGCACGTGAAATAAGCCCCTTGATGTCTTAATTCAGCTGTGACCTGACCCCTAACACCCTCTGTGTTTCATAATCAACAGGGCTGACAAACAGGAGACTGCAGAAAAATCGTGGCATTGGGGTTTGTCTATTCCGTAAAAGGAGTCTGTTTGAAAAAGGGGGAGCAAAAAGTGGATTTCAGTCCAAAGTAATGAGAATTTGCTCTATACACTACGTGAGAAAGATATAGTAGACTGGCTGAAATAACTGTTAGATATAAGTAGCACTGAAGGAGCAGAAAATGGAATAGCAATTAAAGTGGAATTTAGTATAGAAGGTCTGGCTGCAATTCCAGTGATGATCACTGGTCATCGATCATTGACGTAGTTAAAAAAATATCAACAGAATATTTAAATACACCCAAGGAGGATCATTTCCTCCCCTTGTTTTGGAGAAAATCAGTGAATCAAGCCCAGAATAGTGTCTCAATTTAATAAATGTATTTGTATTTTTTTCTGTTTCACACTCAGCAATGCATCAGTACTAACATATTCTCTGGTTTTCTCTCCTGCTGCTGTATGTATAATTAAATGAATGGTGGGGTTATGTATTCAGTGGCAAGAGCAAGATTTCGTCGAGTCGATTTAAATTCACTGGAGAGAACGACAGAGATATAAAATGATATTTATTGGAATGATGCACTGGGCTATGGTGGACTCAAGCAGTGCTTGCAGCCAGCAAAGCCAAGCAGGCTCTGGGAATATCTTTTTAAATTGAAGAGCACATTCTGGCAGCCTTTGCTGTGGATTTTTGCCCTAAATTACTGGTAATTTTCTGCACTCTCAGAGAGCTGTATAATCATACACAGCCAAATCATTGTACTGGGAAGTCTAATAGAAAATGGATTCAACAGAACCATGTCTGCATGAACCTGAAACTGTAGCATGAGGTCAGGAATGAAAATGGCAAATTTATGAGATAACATTCAGCTGATATTGGAAGAAGGGAAGTTTATTATTTATATTTAAAAGTGCCTGATAATAAACTGGTTTGTTTAATGTCTGGAAGGTGCCTGTTTTGCCATAGAGATTAAGATCTTGATCTCCTAGTTTGCTTCTTATTCCTTTTTATATTAGAAATAAAGAACAATCTCCTGAGAGCATGAGAGGGGTGAATTTGCATCTGGGTTCTGCAGCTCTGTCTCCATTTTGAACAGGTGATTCCTAAATAGTCCCTTATCCAAAAGCTTCTTTGTGACATTTTTCTGGCTCTGCAAAGGATAAGTTATCTTTAAGTCCCATTTTTGCCATTGTCATTATATCTTAGAGAGAGAAACAGACATTTTGGGATGTTTCTGAGGCTTTTGTCGATGCAAGAAGAAGGGCTTATTGTTTCCCTTTTTTGTATAGAGGAAATAATTATAGCTCATTAAAAATCAGCCAAGGATCTTAAGATGTAAAGACGTTTTCTAAATGTCTTTATCTCTAATACTTGTGTGGATATGGCATTTTATAGAATTACAGTACAATGCTTGAAAACTGATAAGAGTTACTGAAAATGTAATTCTAACAAAACTGAAAAATGTGAAAAATCACCTGTAGGAAACCCAGAATCTATTTACAGGATTTTTTATGTGCCTTTTTTTTTTTTTCCTGTCAGGGTAGTATTTCGTTTCAAAAGGCATTTACTGCTTCTAAAGGTCTATAAAGTAGAGCAGAATTTTTGTTCGGCTATTTTATTTTGCTTCCTTCAAATCTAGAATGTCTTAACTCTAAGTATTTTTTAAGTAAAATTTATTCTTGTTGTGGTTTCGTTTGTTTTGTAGCCAATATAATTGAAACATTTTCCCATTATCCTTGGAGCTTGAAAATTGAAAATATTTACGATTCATGATGAGACCAAAAAAACCCAAATGATCTACAGTGATGCCAGTTTTGTTTTAAGATGCCTAATTTTCAGTTAAAGAATTACATTTCAAGGGCTGTTAAAGGTGGCCTAAGGTTGGGAATGTCTGCTTTAAGCATGTTTTGTATTTTGTAAAAGGCTTCTTCTGCACTTGGTATATCGCATCATCTAAGCATTTTTAGTGAATAAAAAGCAGATTAAAGCAACATATTGAGAAGTAGCTGTTCATCTGCTCTGCTCTGGTACTCTTGCATGCAATGAGTTATGAGCTGTTGAGAAAAAATCACAAATTATTTCACTTTATTAAAATATTAGAAGTTAATTTATTCTAGTGCTAGTTGACAGCAGATTCTGAAAAGTCCATCAGAAATCAAGGATTTCCATTTTTCTCTTGGCTTGTCAAGGTGTCATTAACACCTTGAGCAACGATAACCACGTTGAAGAAGATTTTGATTGCTTTTAGCTAGATTAAAAAAATGTAGAAGCTCATAAATCACAGAGTCACTTGAATTTTGGTATCTGCTGTGTTTTCCTCTGTGGCTTTTAGGTAAACACAAATCCTTGCTTTTAAAAATACTTTTAGACTTTTATATTATGTAAAGTTTCAGAGACTAAAGTAGATGTATTTAGAGGAGTGGGATTAAAAGGAGGTGCAATAAGCACCCAGTGAATTCCAGGCCTGCTGTGAGACGGTGCAGAAAGTGAAATGGCATCCCAGGATCTATGAAAATAAAGCTGACACGAGCCATTGTGGGGAAGATTTCACTCCAGTGCACTCAATTTGTGTGGCTGTGATCTGTCAGTTTATGTCTAATCTGCAAGATTGATGCATTTCCCCATTTTCTTTGTCTCCCCTGAAGAATCTGTGGTTCGGGTTTCTGAATTCCTGTACCAGGCTGACAGACCTTTTACAGAGTATTCCAGAAGGTGTCTTGGATGTCATCACACATTTTCTGTTTGGCTCTTCATGGAAGTCTCACCCTGCCTAAGCCTGTAGTAGATCATCGTGGAGGATGAGGTGTAACCACATTTTGTCCCAAACATTCTGTTGGGACAGGAAAGTTGGGGTGGAAGGGGGGTTAACCCCAACTCTCTGCCTGGAGGGCTAAAGGAGACTCAAAGGGGGCTTAAAGGGGTTCAAGGGGGCTGAATTTTTGCCTAGATAATATATAAAATAGGAGTATTCAAATGTAATCCTTCTATACTGCCTTTTCAAGGAGGAACAAGTAAAGGTAGAGGAGATTCATTCTGCTGTCATCTTCCAAAATCGCTGAGGATTCATGATATTTTATGGAAATGGATTAAGATTTGCTCTTGTCTAAAGTAAAAGGCTCCTTTAGAAGAACTGAAATATTGATTTTTTTTTGAGGGGTTTTTTTTGGTCAGCTTTTCTGAATAACATCTATTTAGTGAGTGGAAGAAATAGTTGGAATATTAAGTGTTCTAAAGAGTTTTGCCTCAATCAGTTGAAAGCAGCATCAGTCCAGCTTGAATCTGTAGTACTATTAGTGCTATTTAAATCCATATGAAAATATTTGCAGTAGTGGCTCCTTTTTCGTGTAATTACCAGAGGAGGGGTCTATATTCTTTTGTTCAATGAAGGTATGATTTCAGCCAAATTCTGGGAAGGATATTGTGCCACGAAATCGTAGCTCCAGTGGTCAGGCTGTGGTGAGTGGTTCTGGCTACAAGAGGAGCTAAACAGTGAGGAACGGCAAAAATACCCCATCCAAAATCAGGACAGCTTGTACAAAACCCAAGTGATGTGAAATAAAATGACAATATTAAGACTCTTCAAGCATCAAGAGTAGGTGTTTGAACGTGGGGCAGGATCACCTGGCACTGTGGAAGTTCTTTCTTGGACAGACAAGAAGGGGACATTGGATTAAGGATTCAGCCATTAATAACTTTTACTGCCCATAAAAACAAGGGAGAGTGAGAATGTTTGAAGTGATTGCTTCTTTGTTCAGGAAAGACAAGGATAGGGAAGGACATCAAGCTTCAAACATAATTTCTGACTGGAAAATTATGAAAAAGGGTAAGGAAAAATGAGAAAAGTTTAGGCAGACAAAATCACTTCAGCTCCAAACAAGCAAGAAGTAGTTCAATGGGTGTTAATGTTCTTCACATAATCACATGTATTTATAACCAATGCACTGTGTTTGCAGGTGGATTTCTCAGCCTCAGCCTGCTGGACAGTGAGCCTGGTGATGTTTGGTGGGACTGCCCCCAGATTGTCACACAAGGAGAAACAGCTTTGATTAATGAGCTGCCCGGGGGGCCTGGGGCTCATTACTCAGCAACTTCTCTAATCCAGAGCCCTAAGGCTGGGCTTGCTCAGTAACCAGGCCACGGAACTTGGGATATATTCTGGAGAGTAGCAGTGTAGTGGGGCAGTGGAACATTTTCCAACTGGTGGAGTAGGCCAGGCTCTCTAAAGCCATTGGAATCTGAATTAGAATTTCTCTTTATCTCTTCCCTGTCTTCTGTGGATTTGGTAGTTTCCCAAATCGGATCTCGTGCTTAAAAATTAATAAATGGATACTGTTCTTTTGATCTCCTCCTTTTCTGATATATTTATCCAGGATGCAGAATTGCCTGTGAGTGACTTGGGTTTTCTAAAACCTCCTGAGCTCTCCTTTCTATTCATTCACACATCCAAGTGTAAGAAATCATGGTTGGCTGAAGAAATTGCCTTAACCAGGCCTAGATGCTGCATTCGTGCTTGAATTCAGGAATCTGAACTCCTCTTAACATTTTGTGCCTTTCGTGCCTTTCTTTGGATTAACTGCCCTTGTATATTCTTGGCTGATTAATAATATAAAAAGAGATGGGGAATTCCTCAGTGATGCAAATCCAAGTGGGTATAATGAAGAGTAAAACCATAGCACATTTTGCACTTCATATTTACTTATGCTGGAGCAATAATGTATAATTTCTGTAAAACTTCCATTAAAATAAATTGGATCTTGGAAAGAAGTCCTCAAGCAGCACTTTTCCAGGTCATTCTTTAGGCTGTTATGTCTGAATGTCATGGCAAAGAAAAACATGAAACTGGCTCACTTACCTTTAGTGAGAAAATAAATCAAAATTGTTAGGGAGCAAATTTAAAAATGCTTTTGAATTGCAGAAAAATCAATTCAGCTCTAATTGATCAGGGACTTGATGCCCTTGTTTCAAACTAAGTCACTGATGCACCCAAAGAACTCTAAGAAATCAGTAAAATTAATTAGCAGGGCCGATTAACTATTTTCTTTTGATTTCGACGTTAAACTTGAGGCCATTTTTATTGAAAGATGTCTAGAGAAGGGGGAGTGTTGCTACTCTTTCTTGTGGAAGGCACGAATCCATTTCATCATTTAAATAAAAGAGCTTTTCAAACTTAATGACAAACTCCAAATGTCTGACAAGGGGCAGGGATAGATGAACATAGTAAATGGAGAGGATAAATGTAGTAAACACCAATTTAGGGATCATAATAAAGCTAAATATTATGGTTTAGCATGGTTGTGACTTATAGAGGGAGGAAAAGTAGAAAGAATAGAGAGTTTTACAAATTTGAAATTTCAAAAAATTGTCAGAAATTGAAGAAAGACATCACCTGAACTTCCACTTTTATAAGTGAGACCACTCAAATTTGTGAAGGATAAATAATTTCTTGACCCTGCTTGGAACTGTAGGATGGTCTTTGAATGTTTCAAGGCAAATCAAAAAATTAAATGGAAATTTATGTGGAATTATGATAAAAATTGACAGGTATCCTCACTCACAAAATCAGAGGGCAAGACTTTATCAGCATCTCTGTGTGTGAGAGAACACAGTGGGGTCTGTTGGCACTACCTACAGCAGTCATTGTTTTATATCAGGGGTTTCTTTTTGGGAGCAATGTTGTGACTGTCCCTGTTTGCTACAGTTTAACTTTCTTAGAGACTCATTTCAAGACTGGATTTACTTATTTGGAGTACTTTTGATGTTCACTTTTGATGCCAAGTGCATTTTTTGTCACTTGTACAAATACCAAATCCTGGGAGTCGAACCTCCGGGTTGATGCTCATTTACACTGTGTAATTAGCTGCAAAATGTGAACTGAACTTGAGAGAGAAGTAAAAAAAATTAAAAAATAAGACACATACTATGACCTAGAAAACAGATGTAGCTGTGATATACCTTTAAATTTTAATTTTGTTTAAAACAATCCCAGAGTTTTTCAGATGAAGACAATTTTTTTCTTGGAGAGTGGAATAAATTGAAACAAATAAATACGTGAGAAAAAGCAATTCCCAAAGGAGTAACACTGAAAACAAAGAAAAATATCTCCCAGGAGCAAGGAAAGTGACCTGGAATGCTTTTATATTGATCTTGATTAAGTTTTTAAACTTGTGGGCATTGTTACAGCAGCGAAGATCATTTTCAGAATGACCCAAAGCTCCTGGCAGAGAAGCAGCAGATTGGACCATCACTCATTTTCAACAGCAGATAGACAGTAGGCTGGATTTGGGCTCCCTTAAGCCATATGTTTCTTTCCTTTGCATTTTATTATAAACATTAATATTTTAACTTTTAGTTTGCTCCTATAATCAGGAAAATGGTTTTGGTTAGTGTTTTATTAGATTGAGATAAAATGGCTTTTTGGTACACCCCAAAGAAAATGTCCACTGTGGTGAAGGTGTCTCCTGAACTACATGAAATGAGGAGATTAAAGCTGGCATCACAAATGCAGGTCACAGGACTGATGAGGGACCATCTCCTTCTCAGCCTGATTCTCCTCTCCATTTTCATAAAGCTATTCCCAGGTTACTGCCAGCGAGGAAGGAAGGAAGGAAGGCCACAAAATCTTTCAACAAATAATTTAACATTTCAAATTGTTAATGGGTCAGATTCATTCCATCTTGCTTCTCTTAGAAGAACACAGCCTGTTAATGTTAAATTTTAATATTAATCATTACTATTAGTAATTTTCTTTACTCGTTTAAGATCTGATACTGCCATAGTGTGGCAATATAGTGCTTAGGTATATTTTTGTAGAAAAGTATTCCATTATTTTCTTTGGTGTATAAATCTAATAAAATCAAATTGTTGTAACTCTGTTTAAGAACTCAGGTTCAGGGTACTTGGTAACTCAAGGCATGAATCTAGGTAGCAACAGGATAATTACTTGCTAATCGGAATGTGATTACATTTACATTGGCCTGTCACAACTATAAAAGAGATCCTAATTGCATCTCTAAATAGTGGTGATAGTCCATCATGGTACCTCCTGCTTAACTGAATGGAACATAAAACTTATTTAATTACCCTCAAATATGATTTTCACATTCTGGACATTAAAGTTTTTTCTGGCATGGCAGTTTCTGAGGAAACTATTCCATTCCAAACTAAGTTTGAAGAAATACCTTATGGTGTAATGAGAGTCTGAAATTAAGCTCCTAATTGCAGGATATTTCTGAACTCTTCATTGTGTACCATCAGACTATTAAGGGTAATATCTTTTACATAATGATAGCAATTTAGGGAACATTTATCACTGAACTCTTCAACGTACCATGTTTTAAGCTACACTACCAGTCAGTTTTAGGATCTAAAAATGGTGCTTTGTAGCCCTGGGGAAAGCGCTTCAGTTCCCCTAATGACAGACAGTGGCACCCTGGGGAGGCTGCAAGGTGTGCACGGCTTTGCTTGTGCCCTGCAACCAAAGAGGCAACTTGGAAAGACAAATAATCCCCAAAATCTGACCTTCATAGCTGCTTCTTTTTCTGGACTCAAAACTAACAGACTTTTGAATTCCAAACACTGTCAGGCAATATCTGTTTTGCAAAAAAATAGACACAGTGATGTGCAGAGATTTTAAAGCTGAAGCTTAGACTCTGCAAAAGCTCCTGAAGGCCCATGTGTCGAAATGGTGGTTTTGTTTCCAGCACTGAACTGTGGGAGACATTCAAATGGCAATAGTAAAAAAATTAGTAAGAGTGTAGGCTTATTAAAAAAAAAAAAAAAATTATAAAGTTGGGTCAGAGAAAAACCCATGATTTTTTGTATTCTTATGCTCCATAAGAATGTAGAAATAATTAACTTGTCTTTCATGTTACTAAATCCAGTATAGGCTTCCAGGCTAGAACTGGGTCTCAGGGATCACAGAAGAAAAGCTGGAGTACATGGATTAGATTGAGTTAACATCTGCTAGATCCAAGAAATTTTACAGAGCACTGAATCAGCGCTTCTGTTATAATAATCTTTTAGCCCCCATCATTGACAACAAATACAGAAAGAACAAAAATGCCTTTTTCTTTTTCATTTCTTTCAAATAATACATTTACAGCCCGATAGCTGCTCCATGCCCATTCTGTTTGGGCACAGGCTTGCCTGGAGCAATAGAGATTGTTTGATTAATCTCAGTAACTGAGGAAGAATAAAAGGATTAGCACCATGTGTCTTATTTCTGCTTCATTCATTAGGTCATAAATCATATTTGCAATATAAATATCTTCCATGATAAGAGCTGGAGTTTATACAAACTATAAATTCTTAGGAAATTCTAAATTGCTCAGAAACCAATTTGTTTAGAATTCATTTAGTTAAACAGAGAAAGAACCACAGTGTGTTCCAGTTAAAAATATATTCAAAACATGATTTTCATCAGTCTGGGTCAACTCTTATTTAGACAGGACATGTTATGAGATACTTATAGGCAGGACTTGATTAGCATCAGCAGTGCTTATATGATGTATGAGTTATTTTTCTTAGAAATAACAATAAGCAGGGGTTTTTTTCACATCCCAATGTATTACAGAGAAACATATATAAAAATCTCCTTTTATTGGAATGAAGGCAGAATGATTTGATGGGTATTGCTGCAAGATGTTGGACTGATAACCCTGTGCTCAAGAAGCACAAGTTCATTGGGATTTTTGTTGCTGCCATTGTTCACAAATATACAGGATTTCTGTATATTTTCCCTGTGGCCTGTGTGCGCTGCAGCTTCCTGATAATCCACGGTACAGGATAAAGGGAGTGCTAGAAGGATACAGACTAACACTGAAGGACTTGATGTAAAGCAGTGTCTGAAGTTTTCCAAAGCCTGGACTCCATCACGAGTGGATCGCGTTCCACCGAGGCATCACTTGGGATTGCAGTCAGGTTGTGGCACAGAAAACTGCCTTTCTGTCCTCCTGGACACATCCCAGCAAGAAATCCTGGAATGATTTCGCCTATCTTCCTACTGGGCTTCTCCTGCCAATTAACTTTGTCTTCATTTGTCTCTCCACTGCATCTCTCTGTTCACTCGAGGCTCTTCAGGCACTTTGTCCTTTGTTACCTGTAAACACGTGGAGAGACTTTTTCACTCTTCCAGCCACAGCCAGAGAAATTGTTTAACATTGCAGAGTATTGGTAACTTTGAGGTAGGGTATGAGAACATAGTTTTTATTTTACATTCTTTTTTTCACTCTTTTAATCCACTTTTCATTTTGATTAGAAAACATTTAATTTTGAGCCATGGATCACAACCGCGGATCCAATCATTGATTAATAGCTTAAAACAGGTGTAGTGAAAAGCATGTGAAACCTTAAGCATCACTACAAAAATGTTGGAATTGCTGAATCTGATGCTTAATTCAAACTTCACTATATCGAGGAACCTTTTTGAACCATTTGAACTTATCTTTTAGATAATAGCTTTAGATATTTTCAGCCTTCTTTGGTTTTTAAATCTGCTGCTGAAACACATATTTCTCTCTCATCTGTTCTGACTCACCTCTTTCCAATCCCTAATGGCTTCCCCCTGCCTGCCCTTGAGTTATAGACCATTTCTGAAATGCTGCATGACAGCACTTTCTTGCAGTGTTTTCAAAAAAGAAAAATTGGCTGTTTATCTCTCAAAGTCCTGAAAAAGAACTTTCGCTCTTAGCATTTTCATGAGGTAGAGGGCCAAGGTTGGTTTCTCATTCCGTAATATCAGATGGGAAGCAGGGAAAAGTAACACAGAGAACTCTTTAATCAAGGGCCCTGTCTTGCAAAGCACTAATCTTTGCTTAGGGGACTAAATATTCTGAGTTCCCACAGAAGGCAGAATAGGCCAAGCACACTCAGCTGTATCCTCAAAATCTAAAATTCACTGATGTTTAGTCTGGACCAGTAAATATATATTTAAAAACCATACTTTAATCAAGCCAGCAGGAGGGTTTAGGTGATCCAGCTTGGTGACTTGCACTAATAATTAAGAGCTTCCCTGATTTCTTACATGCACAATAACCAGTAGTAGATCTTGTGCATTTTCACTGCTGATTGGAAACTCTTTAGTAACAACTTTTCTCTGTGAAGGGAAACAACTGAATTAGTGCAACCTAGTCACCTTTGATCTCAGTGTAAGTGCAACTCAGTGACCTGTGGAAGCCATCACTATTAAGACATTTTCTGTCTCCAGTTTATAAATTTTTACTGTCTTTAGCATGCAATCTTTTAAAATATAGGCATTAGAAACCACACTGCTGTTCTAAGAGTGATATCAGGCAAAGCTCCCTGCCCTTCCCAAATGGTTTAGTTTAAAAAGCCAAGGATGTTGATTTTTATTATTGAGCCACAATAATATTGATTTGGGGGATACCTACTGAACAACTCTCAGTTCTTTTCAGCTTTATCTTTTACGTACCATTTGTTGTAAAAGTTTAAAGGGATGACATATTTCTTAAACTTCCTACTGGGAGGAATGTTCAGAGATAGCACCCCTGAAGGTACCATTCAAAACATGTGCAAAAACTCTGTTTCCCTGTTGTTCCTTTTCCAGGTTTTTCCTGCACCCACTCTTTGCCATTCAGCCTTTTAGGATTCCTACCTCATAATTTGATGCCCACCTTTTGCCATCACAGGGAATTTTGCACATGGCTGGTGCTAAAACTCACTCTACAATTCCAGTCTCTCTGCATGAACCGTTTGCTCTGGATTGGTCTGGTCTCCCATTTATGACTTTCAACCACAGAACCATTCAGGCTGGAAAAGCCCTCCCAGCCCATCCAGTCCAAGCTGTGCCCATCCCCACCTTGTCCCCAGCCCAGAGCTCTGAGTGCCACCTCCAGCCCTTCCTGGGACACCTCCAGGGATGGCGACTCCAAACCTCCCTGGGCAGCCCCTGCCAAGGCCTGAGCACCCTTTCCATGGAGAAATTCCTGCTGCTGTCCAAGCTGAGCCTCCCCTGGCCCAGCCTGAGGCCGTTCCCTCTCCTCCTGTCCCTGTTCCCTGGGAGCAGAGCCCGACCCCCCCCGGCTGCCCCCTCCTGTCAGGGAGTTGTGCAGAGCCACAAGGTCCCCCCTGAGCCTCCTTTTCACTTTTCCTTTTCAATTGCACTTTAATGAACTTAATTTTTTGTGCGCCTATATTAATATCTCATTGTTCATTTACAAGTAATGACCTGTAAAGGAGTCACCTATTTCACTCTTCCCTTGAAATTTGCCATCACAGTATCACTACAGTCTTTTTGTGGGGAAAACATTTCAGAATGAAACTTCCACTCGTTTACCCTCTTTCAGGAGTGTCATTACTTGCATGCTTTTTCTTGTTTCCTCCCAATTAATTTTTTTTCATTAGCAAGTCCTTGACTGAACCATGCAGAGTAGGAGAGATGAAAGAGCATGTGAATAATAAGTGATACACACTTACAGAGTGAGTACAGGTGGGCTGTTCTTCGCAGGTTTTTGTGTTCAGTGACGTTCAAGGAAACTCAATAGCACAGAAAACTGTCAGCTCCCCTCCTCCAGTGCAGTTGTGGTCTCTAACACTGGCAGAGCACAATGTGCAGAATTTTTTCACTGATTTCCCATCCCTTCAGCCACAGGCCAGCTCTCTCTAGTGCCTGCATCTCTCAGATCCTTCTGAAAGAAGTTCTGAATCTGAGCAGAGAGAGACAAGCTGTGTTATAACTGAGTGAGAGTTAAAGTGATGAAAACAAGCTGGGTTAGGGAGAAAAAAGGGGAATGTGAAGAGGATGAGAAAAACACTCCTTTACTGCCTCTTAATCAGGCTTTGCAGAGGCTCTGGGAGCTCTGCAGGGAAGGAAATGCTGCTCTCTGGAAAGCTGAGTCACAAAGGGGACAGGAGTAGGGGCTGCGAGTGAAGCCTGCAGCCAGTGCATGCCACAGACAAAACCAGTGGCTCCAATAGCACAGCCTGCCAGGGCTGGTTTTGTGGGCCTAATCTGTAGGTTCTGAATTCTCTTTTTACAAGAAGACCCACTGAGAAAACAGAGATGAGAGAGGGAAGTTATGAAAAGGGCATGAAATTAGAGCTAAAAGCCCCTCTCACATGGCACTGGCGGAAGCAGAGGGCTCTTGCTGCCTCACATTACAAGTTGAGACAGTGCATCTCAGGTAATCATTCCTTTTACACAGATCTGAGTAATAAAGCTGCCTCTTGGCTAAGCCAAGGCAGAGTGTGTCACTTCTGGGGGTGATTTCATCACCAAATAAACAGGGACCCCATCAGCATTCCAGCCCTTTCTGTAAGGTGCTGCACAGAGAAACACTTTGCTTTCTGTCTGTTCCTGTAACTCCTTAAGTTTCTAACAAGAGAACAGAGTTTCTGCAGTTAAAACCACAGTTTTTCCTTCAGGAGCTTTGGCTTATGTAGATCTGAGGTGTTTGGCCTTTGAGAAGTTCCCTAAGTACTGGCACAGCCGTGTGTAACAGTGAAGGGACTGGTACCTGGAGTAGTTCTACTTCCAGGTTGTACAAATACCTTCTTTTTTAGTGTCCTAGTGACAATGGAAACTCAGTACTTATAACATCCAACACGGTATTTTGAAGAAAATCTTGAAGTGTTTTCTGAAAGAAAGATACAGCTGTGTCCGGTGTAAGCAGAAAATAAAACCTTCTTTAACAGGGAAAAACCTTGCTGATGAACCTCCCCACAGACATTGCCTTAAACATGGCATAACTGCACATTGCTTCAGAAGTAAATATTTTCAAATAAGATGAAAATATTAGAAGTATTGTTTGATTATCTATACTTACACCTTCAGCAAAAGGTTCTTGATCTTTGATTTGTTGTTTGAATGCTGACCCAACCATTCCTTGCTTTCAAATGTGTTATTGGTACTTGGTCTACAACTTGCAGTTTAAGCAGCTATTAAATATTTGATGTGCATCCCAAATAGCCATAGGTAGTGCTTAGACATTCATTTTCCAAAATGTACCTTTAAGACACAGTATAGTAAATTCAAAGTGGAACAGTGACCATAAAAGCTGCATTCTCCTCTGAGTGTGCAGTTGGGTATTTTATGGCTAAAGCTGTTACTTCTTTAAGACTTGATGTTTATCATTGCATAAGGGAGAAAATAACTTCCAAAACCAAAAAAGGACAAAACAAAAAAAAACCCAAAACAAAACAATGACAACAAAAAAGAAACAAAACCATAAAAAAAACAAAAACCAAACCAACCAACCAACCAAAAAACCAAGAAAACCAACCAAAAAAACCCCACAACCAAAAACCATCAAACCTCCAAAAACCAAACAAAAAGCCCAACCCAAAAAACAAGCACGCAAATTAATTAATCTAAACCACTCACTTTAAAACTCTATTAAAATTGTTTTATATAGGACAGCAACGGTGAGTGTAAAAATTATTGGTGCTATGTCTAAAAAATCTTTAAAAGTACAATAAAATTTACAATAAATAAATAAATAAATTTGAGTTCGTTTATTACCAGCTATTTTTATTTTAGTATGGAAATTTTCCTGCTGCAATCTCAAACAAGTACTGGTTCAGGGAAATACACCCTTATAAAGTATCTTAGGAAGTTTTATTTACAATCCGTTCGAGAAATATGGATTTTAGCAAGTACTCTGGACTTGCATTTTTATAATCTAGAGCAAATTCCTTCCCTCCAACTCCTCAGATGAGAGTCCAGATGCCAAACTTCTGCCATAAACCTTTTTTATACCCTTGTAAAAGCTTTGTAGACCCAGGGAGCTTTTCTTCCCATCACTGTGTTTTCCTTGGGGGAGAGAGGGGAAAACTTTTTCCATTCTTATTTTGTCAGACTCAAACAGACAATGAAGGCAAATACAATGTTGGAGTGATTGAGTATGACCAGTAATAAATACCAGGGTGTTCGAGGTTTTTGTGGCTTTGTATCATTCTTGTACTATCGGTGTGCTAAAAATGGTTTATTTCAGGATCAGCTTGCATTAAAACTTCCCTGTTTTATTGTGCCATGGTGGTCACAGATGTGACAACACAGGGAAGTAAGCTGGTGTTTGCAAATCCAGCTGTTCTGGTTTGTAAATGATATAATAAAATCAACTAAAAATTCTTTATTGTAGCAGATACCATAGACCATATCCCCGTTTTTAAATAATCATAACCATTTCTGCTCTTTACTAAACAAATAGGAGCAGACTTGAAGGTTATTTACTGAAGTTAATCGAATGCTAATCTGCTGTGCTTTGGTTTTATGACAGCTTTGGACACTTTGGGGTGTTTTCCTCTTGCAGGTAAACAAATTTCTCACCTGCTCTTTGTGAGGGAGCCGCTGGCGTTGCCTGGATACAGCCGGAGCTGTTTGGATGGAGCTGCGCTGCTGTCAGCAGGGCCAGGGTGTTACACTGATTTATAAATGCATTATCTGCCCCAGCAGCCCAGCCTTGTACATCAGCAAAGCACAGCAGCCAATGGAGGGTTATTTAGTCAGCTTTCTACAAGATATTTTGGCTTCCCAATGACTTCCATGAAGGTTGAGTGCTAACGGTGTTTATTTACCTTTTAACATTACTGCCCTAGGAGGCATCTTTATCTGCATTATTCACTAATTTAAGTTCTGCAAGCGAAAAATGCCAAAGGAATGGTCAAATCAGCTGAGAGATGTTGGTATTTTGTAGATACCATTTCTGCAACTCTTCTGTAAGTTTTCCTAGCTCCTTCCATGTAAATACCCTGGATTTTCAGTCTTTCATGACAACACCCTGAGCATTTTGGACTTTCTGTGCACATTACTACAACAACCCAAATCACAGTGACCCAAATTGTTTCCATTTACCATTTTAATATCTGTATGAGAGGTGAAAATTAAAACCTTAAAATAGTTAACTTCACTTCTAGAAAATACACCTGCCAGGTGTTCCACAGTCCAACTGCTGCACTTTAATGAAAAATAACTCAGAGTGTCACTGTCAGAAGCATCAATGAATGGCTATGTGTGGGTGGACACCTAGTAAAGATATTATCATAAGGTGAACATGATTCAGGACTGAGAAATAAATCAAAAGTCCCAGTGGCAGGCACAGCAAACCTTGCAGCAGCACATACAAGCTGCATTATTCAGTCTTTAGCAGGATGTAATTAACACATGAAAGTCACCATTGAAAAGAATTTGTGGGGCTGAGAAGCAGATTTTTATAGATCAGTGTTTGGTGATTTGTTCTCTGAAGCATCTGGTCCTCATCATCGTTTGAGGCAGGATTCTAGTGGTGCCTCAGTCTGCCTTACAAGAGCCTGAGCCTAATTAATAATTAACCATGGAATTCCTGAACAGAGGCCACGTTCCAAAGCCTGCATTATTTACAGGGCTGCAGCAGGGGCTGACACCAGGGAGAAGGTGTTGGAGCAGATTTGCAGGTGTCACGTGCTCATTCACTGCTAGGAATCAGTCAAGGCACCCCTGAGCTGTCTGCTGAGGTAAGAGGTGGTGTGAGGGCTCTGCCTGCCCAGCACCAGCTGAGCACCGATGAACTGGGATCAGCTTTTCCCTGGTTTGTACTGGAGAACTGAGATCCTGCAACCAAAACTGTAATTTTACCGTGAGTTTTCCTTGAATTAAAGAAACTGTTCCATTAATTGTGCAAGGGGATGTGGCCTCACAGGGGCAATCCCTGTTAACAAGTGCTGGGACTTTCTTCTCTGAAAGGGTGGTCAAGCATTGGAATGGGCTCCCAGGGGAAGTGGTGGAGTCATCACCTCTGGAAGTGTTCAAACAATGAGCAGATGTGGCACTTCATGATATGGTTTAGTGGGCACGGGGGGGATTGGTCAAAGGCTGAACTTGATGAGTTTGGAGAACTTTTCCAACCCAAATAATTCTGTGGTTCTGTGGCGCTTGTGTTCACTGGTGTTCCTATAAACAGCAGCTGGGTATTTGGAACCTTTCTTAAAAATAAAATAATTCACCCTCAAAATGAGGGTGAATGCCGAAAAGGTGAACAAAATTTCAGCCAAACAGCCTTGCTGCTGGAATCTGGTGAGAGGTTACTGGAAAAGAGAGAGGTTGTTAATGCCACTTATTTCACTGAGCAGTACTGACACCTGCTATTTATCAAGCACAGTCATTTTTCCTGACACAGTGTCTAACAAGGCATTGCACATTAACGAAACAGAGAGTGTTTGTTTGTTCTCATATTGGGCTGTGGTTTATTTAGTCACTGGAGCTGCCCAGAAAAGACAAGGACTGTACTGTGCAGAGCAAGAAAGCCAGATATAAAGGCATATTGTGCATAGGTGTTTATTTTAGAATATCATACCACATTTTGCACCAAATTCTACACTAAAATCTAGTTTAAAACCAAGCTGCACTTCAATTCTCTGTAGACATCTGCAGGTGAGTGATTTGGGGCAGGGGCTGAATTTGTGCTCTGTGTGTTCAATTCATGCCACAGTGGGGCCCTCAGCTCCCAGCCTGATCATCTAGGTGCTGTTGCAATATAAAAGTAATAATGATGATAATAAAATTAACAGCTCTAGTTAGCTGTGACAAGCTGAGTGGTTTTTTTTTTCACCTCCAGCTGGTAGGAAATTGCAGTACATATTTTCCTCCAGACGTAGGCTGGTACTTAGGCTTTCCATTACGTAGGGAAATGTCCCTGATTTTCTTGCTCACTTTCTCTGTTCATCTGCTTCAGCGACCTTACTGCTATGGAACCTTGTAAAGTGGTGAGCTAACAGTGACAGACACAGGAGGTGAGACACATGGATGGGCTTTAATGAGCAATGCCTATATGCTCACATTAGCCCCAGTGCTCCTTCCAGACTGTTACATAAACAGGTATCAAGGTTGAGCTTGCCACTGGCATTGGAGCTGCTTGAATGGCTCTGTCACTGTGGAAATGTCAAACATTTTTTATATTTTATTTCTTTCAATTCTGGATCTTGGATTGAAGCAAAGTACAAATTCTCTAAATTTCTTTCTCTGATAGAAGTGTTTTATCTGACTCCTCACAACACGTTGCTGCAGTGCAGCTGCATCGAGTGCTCTGGCTCTGCTGTTCCTGGAGCTGAGAGTCTTTTTTATCACAGGCAAGGTAAATTCTGACTGCCACTGCTGCTGTGTGTTCATTTAAAAATACAGGTATCTCTGCCTGCAAAATTAGAATTCAAATCTTTGACATTTCAGGAGTTGCTGTATATAGAAACACAAGGAGTGGATTTTTAGCACGCAGACAAGAGGCCGTGAGCTCTGCAAAAACAACTCCACAGAGGGGCAAATTGAATCTCCTGAGAGCTGAAGATGGTCCACACCAACAGAGGAGAGCAACAGTTTATGAGTGAAAGAATAAAAGACATGGAGCAAGTATGAAATTATCATTTCTGTTAAACAAACCAGATTCTAAAAATTGGCAATTAAGGGACTCAGCTAAGGGACATGGCATGGGAGCCACCAGTACACATATATTTTATTGAACACCTTCCTCCATCCATTTATAGCAGTGTCTGTGGCTCCTTGTGACATGATGCCCCAGACTTGGGGAGAAAAAAAGAAAACTTTAAACTTCAAACTCTTGAAATGACACTGCCTCATTTTATTGGTTGATTTCCAGCTCGTATAGTGTAAGAAATTCTAAATAATCTTCAGACTTTTATGTCCCACTAATTCTTTATAGGCCATTTTCTTACCCTCTTTCAGCCATTTATTTTCCAAGCTGAAGAGGCTTCACACAACTCATCTCTCCTTGCACGAAAGCCATGCTATAGCTCTGATGATTCTTGTCCTTCTTTGGGTCATTTCTAGTTCAGCCATACCCTTTTTCCAGGTGGCATAAATATAAATCTGTATTTTGTAGTGTAGAGTTGCACAGCTCTGAAGGGGAAGGGAATTTAGATTATTCCCCTCCTAGTTTAAATTTTCCTTCCATTGAATGTGTCATTCTATTTTTACATCCTTTCCTCATGATTCTTTGCAATTCTTTTTTTTTTTTAATATCGTTCATTTTTTATATTTTTTTATACTGTTTATTGTGTTCCCATCATTTGAAAACCCTGTCAGCTCACTGCTCCTTGCCAGGTCATTTCTGAACTTCCATGAAGATTTTGTGATAATTTTCTTATCTTCAGACATCAGCTTGGTGTGATTTTCTACACATTAGGACCAAGCTGTTCATAAAAGTAAACCACTGGAATTCAGTGGAAAGGGCCCTTGAGATGGTAATTCTAAATAAAACTGAGCAACTTCTGCAGCCAGAAAATTTATAGAGGGGAGGATTTTGATTAAATTGAATTCAAGGCAATCAATAAAATAGTCTTCCATTTAGTGGAAGTTATAGTTTACCACAGAGAGGAATGATTTCTTTAGAATTCTCAAAGTTTTCACCTTATACAGAGTAGACACGGTACAAAAAATGTCAAGCACAGTGTAAAAATGGGAAACCAAGTAACAGCAAAAATAATATGAAGAAAGTGATGTGAAGAGTACCAGAGCTACAGTATATTTTTTGTACCCTAAACTCTGTAAAGAATACAACATTTATCATTTGTGATGCCCAAAGCAAGTTATGGGCAGAAGAAAGCAATGTTAGGGTTTACGTCAATGATTTTCCCAGACACATCAGGAATTAAAGAGGAAAATCAGTAAATTCGTCCTATGTACATCAGTATTTTATGTAATATTTTTCAAGCCCAACATGTAGCTATGTAAATCAATATGAAAACAAATACAGAGCCTAAGAATTAAAAGTACTGAAATTCAGAAAAAAACAAACTATTTTTAAGTTGCAAGCTTCAATTCCCAAAAGACTGGAATAAAATTAAGGGAATAGAAGGTCAATCACTCAGTACTGTGCAAGACATAATTAAAAACTACCCTACTGCTAACAAAACTATTTTGTTTTCCTTTCACCATCCTCAGGGGGAAAAAAAAAAAAACCACAATAATTTTATCTCCCAGTGTTTAAGGATTTATTCTGCTTTTTAAAATAAGGATAATTGGAATATGGTTGTTTAGAAATGTGTTTTAAATATTTTGAGTATATACTAAAAATATATTTTTGTCTGTTAGAGATTTAGTATCTTCAGGGTAAGTAGTAAGGATAAACCAGTATCTAACAATCTCAGAACCATTATAAGTGCGGCCCTCCTGTTTTCAGTGATATCTGGGGTCCCAAATAGGTTGCCCGGGCTGCTCTGGGGGCACTCTCCCATTTTTATCAGTTTTATCAGAGTGGGTTGATTAAAACAATGTGTCAAGGAGGGATTAACGAGGAGTTTGCTGCCAGTAATGTGGAGGCAGTAAATTCCAGCAGGGATAACAAGGAGCTGGGGACAATATTCTCCTCAGCAGTGTGTTTGTAGCCAGAACAGGACAGATGTCTGCAGCCCAATTCACTTGGAAATTTCCCTCAGTCTGCAATAAATAGTTAATATATGACTGATTTGCCTCTGGCCTCTCAGCCTGAACCGAGTGCTCCCAAACTACCTGACAAGCTTTTTGTTTTTTGGGGTTTTTTTCCAGCTGCCTCACATCCTTCCCTGAGCTCTGTGTGTGCAGGATCCCCTCCCCTCACAGCTCTTCATGACTGGCAAAGCCAGCGCTGCCCTCCTGCTGTGCCACCCGACCCTCTCCCGTTCTCCTCCACACATCCTGGACCAACAGCTCCAAGCCCACCTGGGAGCTCCTCATTTGGGAATTTTTAAGAGCCTCATGTGTTTTCTTCTTTCCTGCTTCACACTTAGCTGAGAGGTTTTAATTTTTAAATAATAATAATGATTAAAAAAAAGTTAAACAGTGAAAGCAAGAGGGAGAAGCCACTGCCAGCTGAAAATATGAGGGAATTAGAGACCGAGCTGAGCTTGTGCATTGATCCATGCAATCCAATTGATTGATTCCATGCTGACTCCAGAGTCAGGTGTCACTGGGCTCTTCTCATGTTATCACTTACACCATCCACCCCTCTTGATGAACCCCTCAGGTTCATCAATATTGCATTACCTGAGGAGGTGGAGGCAGAAATGAGGAGTTTTCAATCCTGGTGACCTGCCCAGGTGAGATCACTGAGACTGTTCCTGCTTGGAACCTCAGGTGTGATTGTGAAATCTGTTACTTCAGAAAAAAAATCTCAGAGTTTTTCTCTCCCTTATTTGATTCTTTAGAGCCTTGCAGAGTTTTGCTGAAATCTCCTCAGCTCAGCCCACATAACTAATCCAAACACTGTTTGCAAAGCCAGCTAATTGTGGGGATTTCGTAGGTTTGGGGTAGCTCTTACTTGGTAAAACTCTACTTGACTCGACAGAAAAATTGTCACATTGAATCTGATAAATGTAACAGGCAGCACCATGGTATGTAACCCAAATATTTTCATTATTCCATAATAAATGGTTTCTCTGGAATATTTCATTAAACCCCTGTACAGGCAGCCTGAGACTGAGGTATGGGTCCATCAGTAGGAGTTTGTGAGTATTTTTCTAACTCTGTTTATATTCTCTTACAGAATAATGTTACTCTGATATGCTGCAAAACTTGAACCTGGTAAAATTTAAAAATACTTTATAACATGTAAAATTACTCCATTTTGACCCGAATCTACAACTCACTTTGAAATCATAGTGGTTTAAAGAACACAAGGCCTTTATGACTAAGACTATGGGTATTGCACATGATTATAAAAATAATAGAGATACACGTCTAAGAAAAAGCAGATTAGATAGAAACAGCAGTTGTATTCTGAATAATTTGTTTTAAATATGCTTACAACTGCATCTGATTCTGTTTTATGTAAACTAAAGAGTTGAAACTTTCATGTCACTTCTGATGGGAAAGTCCTAACAGCCTAAAAATATGTAGTTATATTCTGTCAGGCATACACATGTACATCTAGAATATAATATAATATAATACATAATACAGTGCTCTGGTAACTGTAATGATTTTGATGCATCTTTTCTGAATAGGAAATAATGACACCTGCATATGACCTGAATGTTGGTGTTTAAATATTTTAAATATTTCTTTTCTCAGGGAAATAGTAATTCAAAAAACTATGCAGGTTATTTTCTCTGAAGGTTTGTAATTAATTTAGTATGCAGTGACATGTAAGATTTGCAAGTGGTTTCCTTCAGATTGAATTATTCTGTGTTTTTAAATTCTATCAAGGCAAGCTTCCTGTAGGAATAGGGCTTTAATAATACTTCTACATTTGTACAATGCATACTTTTACATTCTAGCTTTAACAACATTGCAGAATTAATTTCAAATTAAACTTTCCCTCCACTTTACGGTAAGGAAAAAAGTTCCATGTGATGCCAGTGTTCAGTACAGGGTTCAAGAACTTCACTTCTGATTTGGGTTATAAAATGAGATCTAAAATCGGGTGTGATTTAAGTGGTTTGAGGCTTCCTTTACAAATCCCTGGTGCTGAGCAGATTCACCTCAGAAGTCTGGGAAGGGCTTTGCACACATTGTCTGACCGAATTATCAGCATCTAAAGACACTGGAGTGTCTGAGTGCCTGAGGTCAGTCAGCACTGAGCAAACCTTGCACGAGCACACTCCTATGGATTAGCTGGCTCTCCTTCTGCACTATTCAGTGGTGTTCTTGAAACAGCAGGAACCTGGATGTGAGAGGGACATGGAATTCCAGGTGAAACCTTCATATCAAGGCATTCAGTATTTACTACACATTTGACATAATATCATTTACCCACTTGCTAATAATCTAAAGAATCTCAGAGTCATTAGGGTTGGAAAAGCCCTCCAAGGCTGTCAGGTCCAGCCTGTGACTGATCCCCACCTTGTCAGCAGCCCAGGGCACTGAGTGCCACCTCCAGGCCTTTCTTGGACTCCTCCAGGGCTGGGGACAAAGAAAGTCATAGAATAAATTTAGGAAATTGTTCATGTCACAGACATAATAATAGTTCTCCTGACCTCAGTAGAACTGTCTGAGTATTTACATTTAATACCAATTGCATTTTTTCTTTGTCTATTTTTACTTTCTCTAATATTTTGGCTGAAACATTACAGTGGGCTACAACATGCATTAGTAAAATCAGGCTGCTGTTTTATTCAGTAAATACACCCTTTGTGCTCTTTGGGGCATGATGGTTTTAAAGAACAGCCTCACCTATGAGAAGGGAAGCATTGAGCCAGGACCCTTAAGAGCTGAGTTTTGTTTCCATTTGTGCCCCAGATTTTTCAGGTCTTTGATGAAAATCACTGCTTCTCTCTGACTCAGCCTCACCAGTAATAAAATTGGGATTATGGTATTTGTATTCTTCGGAGTGCTTGGAGAACTGCTGATTAAATGAACTGTGAAGAGATGCACGTTGGTGTCACCATTCTGTTCCTGTTGACAAATATTCCCTGACGTTTGCATCCCCGGTTTTATACCCAAACTGAACAGGTTGTTGATTGGTTCTGGTGGTTTGGAGTTCTTCTTGTTTACGAGATGTTCTCCATGCATCAGAGCATTTACTACCTCGTGGCAAATATCAGGAAAAATTTCCTCCCTGTGTGGGTGGGGAGGCCCTGGCACAGGGTGCCCAGAGAAGCTGGGGCTGCCCCTGGATCCCTGGCAGTGTCCAAGGCCAGGTTGGCCATTGGGGCTTGGAGCAGCCTGGGACAGTGGAAGGTGTCCCTGCCCATGGCAGGGGTGGCACTGGATGGGCTTTAAGGTCTCTTCCAACCCAACCCACTCTGGGATTCTACAAAATACATCTGGATTCTGCCTTTGGCTGTTCAAGTGAGAGAAAATTTGGTTGGGATTGCACTGTCCTGTTTCCTGTAATCCAGGAATTCTGCTGGGCTCTGTCTGCCTCGTGCTTGGGATTGCTGATGGTCTAACCCTCTTCATGTATTTTATATCCAGTTTTGTTCAATTCTACCAATATCTGAAACGATTGGGATGTGCAATGCAGGACCAGAAACACCTCAGCTGTTACACTAATATTCATTTGCTAGTTTGTTTTAGTTCTACTGTAACAAACACTGAAAGAAACAGTGAAGACATTGTACATAAACAGGCATAAATGCAATGGCAGCCATTTCTTCGTCCCAATTATTTGTTTGATCATTTCTTTCAAGTACAGAGGTCTTTAACAAATCGGAGGACAGAACCTATAGTAGCAGAAAGAAAAAAAATATTTCTAGGCATTAGAGAAAGGATCTGGAGGTCTTTAATCAAGTTTTCAATTTTCAGGTGTAATCTTATCTGGAAATGAAAAAGAGAAAGCAAAGAACCCTTGCAGTAGCTAGATGAGCTGGAAATGGAGGATTTAATGAAATAAAAGTGGTAATGCCAGATCTGCGTTACACGCAATTTTAATAGAAGTCCATGTACTGGAGAGCCTGAGGCTGCAGCACAGCATGAATTTCAGGGATTTATATAAAGAATCCATGTAAGTATCTAAGTTATCCAAGCCAGACAAGCCAGCAGAACTGATTCCTACCCCTGATATAAGCTCTTCACATTCCACATGGTAGCTGGAAGGGGACATAATTACATTTACATGTATTTTAAGGCCTCTCTCTTTTTCTGAGGACACTTGCTATGTATTTATATTTTCATGGAACATAAAGTCCCACCAATATTTCACACAAGTGAAAGGACAGAACAAGAAAAGAAATGCCAGACATTTAAAGAACATTTTCTTTATATAATCAATTTACACTCCAACTGTGTGCCCACATTTTTGCATGCAGCTACAGCTTTGTCTGCTTGACATCAGAAACTTCAGCTGCTGACTTTTCTTTAAAAATTTTACTGCTGGTAAAAAAAAAAAAACCCAGAATGTTGCAAAGCCAAAATGGCCCTTCCCCATTAAAGACCACATTTCACTGGAGAAGTAAAAAATATTCCAAATCCTTCAACATAATTGTTCAACTTTCTGTTTATGAGTTTACTTCTATTTATAAGCGTACCCCCCCCTGCAGAGCTGCCCCAGCCCTGGGGCCCAGCACAGGAAGGAGCTGGAGCTGCTGCACAGAGCCCAGAGGAGGCAGCAGCACCATCAGAGGGATGGAGCAGCTCTGCTGGGAGCAAAGGCTGCCAGAGCTGGGATTGTTCAGCCTGGAGAGGAGAAGCTTTGGGGTGAGCTCAGCGTGGCCTTGCAGGGCCTGAAGGAGCTGCAGGAAAGATGGAGAGAGACAATTGCCAAGGGCTGGAGGGCCAGGAGCCAGGGAATGGCTTCCCATTGCCAGAGGGCAGGGCTGGATGGGATCTTGGGAAGGAATTGTTCCCTGGGAGGGTGGGGAGGCCCTGGCACAGGGTGCCCAGAGAAGCTGTGGCTGCCCCTGGATCCCTGGCAGTGTCCAAGGCCAGGTTGGCCATTGGGGCTTGGAGCAGCCTGGGACAGTGGAAGGTGTCCCTGCCCATGGCAGGGGCTGTAATTAAATGAGCTTTAAGTTCCTTTCCTGCCCAAACCTCTCCATGATAACTCTGATAAATATTCTGGGTAGGCAAAGACTGCTTCTGTTTCACTGAAGGTGAAAATGCAGTTGCAGTAAAAATTCCAGAATAGTTGAAGTTGGAAGGGAGCTCTGGAGATTGTTTGGTCCAGCCCTTCCATGCTCAAACCAGGGGCAGAGCATTGCTCAGGGCTGAAATGTATCTTCGGGATCTTTAAAGAAGGAGATTCCACAGCTTCCCTGGGAAGCCTTTTCCAAGGTTTGACCATCCCCACAATAAAGTTGTTTTTCCTCATTTAGGTGGAATTTACTTAATTTCTGTTTGTGTCCATGGCCTGCTCTCCTGCCACTGGGCATCACCAAGTATAGACTGGCTCCATCCCAGCCTCACTGGGTATTTTTACACCTTGATAACATTTTTACACCTGAGCCTTCTCTTTCCTATGCTAAGCTCCTTCAGCTGGATACATTGTGACCCGGTTATCTTGACAGAAAAAAAATGAAAACATCAGGAGAATATGTTAAACCATGAGAAAAGAAGTTGGCTTAAGTTGTTAATTTTTTGATTTGTTCTATATTTGTTTAACATTGTCTGCCCCTTGTGCTATATTTACAAAAAAGGTTGTAATTTTTCAATCAACATTCAGACAGGAAAATTACCCTTTATTCTCTCGATAGGAGACTGTAAATAACCAATAATTGTATGCATACGTATTCAAATTTTCAATAATATGTAAAAATCACTATTGAATTCAAGCTCTAAATAGTTTAATTTAGAAAATCAATATTCAGAATTGTTTATAGAAGCATCTCCTGGCACACTGATTTCTCCCAATACCTAAGTATTGATCTATATTTACATAACTATATACATTTCTACTTTAAAGGAAATATATTTTTTCCCTTTTCATTTACCATGGATTATCACTAATAATTCTTTTTCCACATAGTTATAAATGCATTTCCTTTGGCTTACTTGTAACACTTCCTATATTTGCATTGGTTAGAAGGGCACAAAACCAGAAATTCCATGTTATTTATCCTTTAAGCTGTTTTAGTCCACATCTGTCACAGCCCAGGGGGGTCAGCCTCAGAGGGGATGTCGAGTCCTGCCAAGGAGGCTCCAGTGACCTTCCTGCAGACGTTTATACGAAAGAACGTGTCAAGTCTTGGGCGGCCGATGGTCGGGCGGCGCTGGCTCCCTGAGCAGCAGGCACACCTCGAGGTGACCAAGGTTTGCGAATCCCCTAGCTGCCCCAGCAATAAAGGAGGCAAGAGAGAGCCATCTCGTATGGTGATCCAGGAGCAAGTTTATTCCCCAAAGGGACAGGGACGAGAACAGCCAAGTGACAGGGCGTGCAAGCACTTTAAATATTGGGAAGAAAAGGGGCGGAGCAAACAAAACAAGCCAATGGGCAACAGGGTAAGGGGTGGAAGCCGGTAACAAACAACCAAGCAGGTGAACACAGAGGAGGGAACAATCAACTTGAACCAATAACCAACCAAAGAACATAGAACTTTCCAGAACGGGGGAGTGAACTTAAACTTCGGCCCTGCCCATGGACAGCCCCTCCGGCTCTGCCTCATCTACCCATTGGATGGTTCTTAATTGATGGGCAGCGGGCTGCTCCAAAGTGGGCCAAGGCACCACAACACACATCTTTGCTGATTTTGTCTTCCTAGGGAAAAACTGAGCAAGAGAGTCCCTTTCTTCTGGAGGTTTATTACCTGTATGTTACTGATTTCAGAATTCCTTGAAGTATTTCTTCATATATATGACTTTAATCATTGGTATGAAAGGGCTAGAAATGTTCATCGCTACTAATGAACAAAGTTTATTACATGTAGTACAGAAAAGAGTGCGGGAAAATAAGAGATTGCATAACTGATTCCTCCTTTTGGCTGAAAAGCGGAAATTGTGACCATTTCTGATGACAGAACATCCAAGCTGGATACAAGAGTGAACTGAAATGAACTTTTCAGTCAGGGGTGAAATCCTGGCCCCCATTCAAATTAATTAAAAGCTCATTGGAGCAAGTTTTTAACAAAGATGTCTGGTGTTATCAGGGAGATCACTGTGCTCATTTGCATTGACTTTTAGCAGACCCAGCCAAGTGTCTGAAGACATCCCAAGCTCCTTCAGTGCAAAGATTTTTGCCAGAGGAGGATTAGATTGTATATTAGGAAAAACAAATCCACTGAGGGAGAAGCCCGGGCACAGCTGCCCAGGGCAGGGGTGGAGTCCCCGTCCCTGGGGGGATTGAAAATCCCTGTGGATGTGGCACTGGAGGACATGGGCTACTTCTTGGCTTGGCAGTGCTGGAGACTGGATGGACTCAGTGATCTTAAGGGTATTTTCCAACCTAAATTATTTGATTCCGTGAAAGTAGGTATGAAATTGGGTCAAGAAGAAGATCCCATGGCATTGACATTCCTGTCTTTTTAGCCACAGCAGTAATGAATCCAACCCCAAACACCCCATGTCTCCTCAGAAAAGAGATTATATATTGCTTCTTCTTTGAAAGTGAGTTTCAACTTGATGCTTACAATTCCTAAACAAGACCTACTTTTGAAAGGCCAAGGTGCTGAAAATTAAGTATATGGCTCATATCCCTCAGTAGAACAAAGTTATCCCTTTTAAACTTCCAGCTGACAGAGGAACCTTTGATCCTTCTGACTGGGAAGTATCTTGGAAAACAAATATTTTTTAATTTTGGGGATTCTAATTAAATTGCAAAGGAGACAACAACAATGACATTGCTTATGTAATTGCTTAACCAGGAATCTCAGAGAGAAATATGTGCTGAAGATTTCATTTCCAGAGTCTGATTCCCATGAGATAAGGAATCTTCCCTGCTGCCATGTATTTCTTCTGACTGCTGGCTCTGAATGATTTAAACTGGAAGCAATGTTTCCAAAAGGACACTGTGAACCCTCTTGAATTACACAGAGCAGATTTAGGAAAAAAAAGGAAGAGTTGCAGTGCTACAAATTACTGAAACTTAGATCCCTCGTCAGAAATGTTGCTTGCACTACTTCCCACCATAAAAAAGCTGAACATGCCCTCCAGTATCAGTCTCACTAAGGCTTGTGCAATAATAGTAGTGGCACTAATTATGTTTTCATTTCTCTCACTTTTTCTGTTGCTACAGCTGCACTGGTTATAGAATTCATTAGTAATTATTCTGAAATAAAAATATGTATAGGCTTAATTTACACAGTCTTTAGGCTGTCATTCTCTGCACTAGCATGTAAAATGAAATAAAAAAGGTAGAGAGAACATTTACAGCTAATTTGTAAAATGGGGGCGATCTCTGATGAAATCCACTTTGAATAATTGTAGTCTTTGCATCTATTAGGAAGGTGGATTTTGAATGAAATCCCAAGTGGTGAATTATTCTGTATACGTGGGCTCCAGTGATTCACAGATCGATGGCCCCTTAACAGGTAGAACAACTCAGTGGTGTAAGAAACAGGGCATCTGTGGAAAGACATTAAATATAATCAAAGTGACAAATTGGACTTTACTGGGACACCACCAGCTCTGGCCATGCAGAGGAGAGCACCAGGAATGCAGCAGTGCCTCAGCGAGAGGTGGGAACTCTGCACTTCAGGAGGGCAGGATGGGGCTGCTTGAAATGGATTCTCACGGGCTTGGGATGTGTTGCATGTGTCATTCTTAGGTACTTAATTAAACACAGCTTCGGGAGTTATTACAATAAAGACACATCTATTGCACAACTGAGCAAATTCAGACCATGCTGGGTATTCAGTGGGGGCAAAACATGAAACTGAGTTATGTACTCAGTCTCTGTGCAAGAAACACAAACATAACCCCCAAGTCAGGGTTCTCCTGGGACTTTGTCTCTTCCTCTTGAAAATTACTCTGATTTTGAGCTCCTTCACCTCTCCCAGAGTTAATTTATATGTGAATCTTCCCAGGGTAGGAACCATAGAATCACAAAATGGTTTGGTTTGGAAGGGACCTTAAAGCTCACCCAGTGCCACCCCAGCCATGGCAGGGACACCTTCCACTGTCCCAGGCTGCTCCAAGCCCCAGTGGCCAACCTGGCCTTGGACACTGCCAGGGATCCAGGGGCAGCCACAGCTGCTCTGGGCACCCTGTGCCAGGGCCTCCCCACCCTCCCAGGGAACAATTCCTTCCCAAGATCCCATCCAGCCCTGCCCTCTGGCCCTGGGAAGCCATTCCCTGGCTCCTGGCCCTCCAGCCCTTGGCAATTGTCTCTCTCCATCTTTCCTGCAGCTCCTTCAGGCCCTGCAAGGCCACGCTGAGCTCACCCCAAAGCTTCTCCTCTCCAGGCTGAACAATCCCAGCTCTGGCAGCCTTTGCTCCCAGCAGAGCTGCTCCATCCCTCTGATGGTGCTGCTGCCTCCTCTGGGCTCTGTGCAGCAGCTCCAGCTCCTTCCTGTGCTGGGCCCCAGGGCTGGGGCAGCTCTGCAGGGGGGGTCTCACCACAGCAGTAGGCGCTGATTTCTGTGAGCTGCAGGAAACTCTTGCAAAGAACAAGTGAAAATGTGTACATGATTCTTGATCCAAGTGTCTGTGTCATCACTCCTATCCTTTGCAACCTTCCAAATTTAACTGTACAGCCTTAGAATTACAGAATCATGGAATCATGTGGTTGGAAAAGACACTTAAGATCAAGTCCAACCATGTTAAGGTATAGTTGACATCAGCTCCATGTAGACCAAAAAATGAGTCCTTTGGCACTGAGGGAGGGGAAATGATGACTTTCATGCTCCTCTGGGTTTATCTGCACACCTTTCTTTTGCTAGGTATCTTTTAATAAGAGCTACTTTCCAAAATATAGTCACTTTACTTGAATGAAGTTTTCAAGTTCCTGATTCAAAAATTTTGCTTGACATTTTGATATATGTTCATACATGTGTTAAAAATCTATGAGGAAATTGCAACAGGTAAATAAGGGTTGATTTGGTTGCAGGCACTCATTTAAATTATAGTCCCTAAAATAAAGGTAATAAAATTCTATTGTCACAGTAATCCGATGGGAATATAGAGGTGACCGTGATATATTTATTGCCTCTGTTTAGGCCTTTGTGTCAAACCTCATGAATTGATTCATTTTTAGACTGAGTTACTTGGGCTTATTTACTGGTTCATCCAAGAGCTCCACTCACACTATGCCACTCGTTTTGAGCAGAAATATGAAGCAAAACCTGGAAGACTCAAATAGCTGTGGTAGCAGATGGACTTATCAACATCCCTTTGCCTTTTTTCATCTGAACTCTGGCAACAACCATGTAAGTTGAGGCTAATTAAACACAATATTTCCTCATAATTATACGATAAAGATTTCTAGTGCCAGAGACTGTGCAGCTTTGTATGGTAATTTATTGGTTAGGAGAGTAATTTATTCTCAAGGCTAATTGATGATGAACAGATTATTAAAGTTGGATTGCATGACACTTCTTTCTGCATTCTCTTTCACTTTGATTAAGATCAGAGTCATTGCAAGTAGGAGGAGGCAGCGTTGTGAAAGGGTGGTGAACGCTGCAGCCCTTTTCTTACACCCCTGACTGATAACTCTGATGAAATTCCAGCAGTGCCATAAACATTTTAGAGTGTGTCATGAAGACCTTCTGTGTGGTGGAGCAGGAGCCACATGCTACAGCTGTATTAAGGTTGTGGTTTCAAAAGCAGTCACCAGAAATTTACTTTAATAAATAGTTCTAAGTGTTTCAAAAGTAAAACTAATGGAAGTTACCATTCATATTCTTAAAGAAATTCTTTTAATATTTTCTGTGACTTGACCTTTATTTAATGACAAGATATCTGAAAGGTTGATTTGTATGAGTCATAGCCATAATTATTATACTCTATGAAAAAAAAAAAAAAGTCATTGGATTTTCAGAGCTATTTTGTTAAAAAAAAATAAGAATACTTTAGAAAATTTTTATATTTCACTATATAAAATGTTTTTTACCAGGTCAGACACCCTATCAATCTATATTTTAAAATAAATTTTAAAAGAACTGTTGAATAAATGAATCTTTGCTGAGTATTCAGCAAATGTATGCATCAGGCTGCAAATCCCCATGTGTAATTATACAGATGTATAGTGGAGGTCTGCAATAACCATATGAATTGAGCACATTTACCTGAGTATGAAACACAGACACATCCATTGTTGTTAAAAAGTTATTAATGGGATTTCTGGCTGGCTGTACAAAATGTGCCTGCATTATTCTAACCCTAAAGTGCAAACCCACTTGTTTGGTGCCTCTGCATGGTGTAGGATTCCAGGTGTTTGATGGATGAAAGAACTGTGATAAAGAAACTTGGTATTATTTATGCTGTGTTCTCCTCTTGAGAGCTTAAGCTTGGATTTTCAAAGGAACCTGAGTTATTTTTTCTCCCACTGAAAGCTTAAGGATTTTGTTCTTATTTACACTAAATGACTGCAGACTGTCCCTGAGTAGAAAGGAACATTAATTTATATGTGAATCTTACCTGCCTTATTTAGGCTCCTTTGAAAAGTCAGCCTAATGCAAGCAACCTTCTTTACCCAAAGAGAATTCCTACTGAAGAAGGCAAGGCTGGTGGAATACACTGTCTATTCATACAGAATCAGATCCTGTCTCTCTAGGTTTGTGATTTATAAACTTTTAGCTCTTGCCTTTGAGGACTAAATGAGGACTTAACTTTTCTCATTTCCTTCTCAATATAGTTAACAGTTGTGCTCGTTTGTTGGTTGGGGTTCAAGAACAGAGGAAAGTCAATTTACCAGCATGGTTCTTATTGTGGGTATTTCCAGGAGCCCTTTATTTGGGGAAGTTGTTAGGAAAGTGCACAGTTGCTCTTCCCAAGAGCCCCTGCTGGGCAGCACACTGAATTTATAATGATCTGTGTGGAGGGATAATTCCAAGTTCACTTATTTCATTATCTGCTGTGAAGAACCCCAGGGTGGGTGAGGCTGGAGGGGCCCCCAGGGGCTCCTCTGGTGCCACCTCCCTGCTCCAGCAGGGCCATCCCAGAGCACAGGGCACAGCAGTGTGTCCGTGTGGCTCTGCAATATCCCCAGGGAGGAGACTCCACAGCCTCTGGGCACAATCTGTTCGGGGCTGGGCACTGCCCAGGGCAGAAGTTGTGCCTCCTGTGCAGGGGGAACTCGCTGGGCTCAGGCCCTGCCCGTTGCTCTGGGGCCATTGCTGGGCCCCCGGAGCAGAGCCCGGGCCCTGCTCGGAGCCCTCCCTGTAGATATTTGTCAAAAACTTCTATAAAGCAAAGAAAATATAGAACACATGAGTTATGGTCTGCTTTGGATTTTGTGAGTTATAAAAAAAACATTTTTAAAAAGAAACTTAATTCATTGCAAATTTATTAACACAGACTAAACAGATTCTCATTGGCAATAATGATCTTCTTTGTCATTATTTCTAAAAGGTTGTAAGCATATGTTTCCATTAAGGATATGTTTCTCACTGAGGAATTTAAGTTTCTTAAAGGACTTTTGGACCCTTTTGGGATGACCATATATGTGGGGAGTATTCACTCTTGTTCAATTTCCACGAGCCCAAATAGTTAGAGAACTGCTATTAACTATTCAGGATTTGTCTCTGTTACCGTTTGAACAAGGCCAAAACTAACAGCAGTGGCTTTCTTATTTCATAAATCAATTTGTGAAATAAATCACTCAAGGCTTGAGGTTTGTTTTATACCGAGTTTTGTCCCTTGGGGAACCTTTCATATACACTTCCTAAGTTCCTGAAAATAGGGAGATTATACTCAGAATAAATAGCAGGCAGCTGTGAGCTATGAGTCTGTAATGCCAGTAAAGGGATTTGGTGATTTCATAAACCAGTAAGCAAGTTTGAGTGTCTTGAACACTACTCAGACCCTCCAAATGGAAGGAACATTCTGTAATTCAACTCAATATTTATTGCTGTAACATATGGATCAGAGTAAGTGATTCATACTGACAGGATGGAGCCCTGTGATCTTATAACAGCTCCTGTGCCATCTCCAGGCCAGTAGCACTGAACATTTCATTCCTATTCCCCTCTTCATTCTCTCTTCTCTTTTACTTGCTCTTCTCCCTACAGTACTGCTCTGTCATAGAGTCCTTAACTTACCGCTTTTTCAGAGTTCAAGCTATTTTAATCTGAATTTCTGTTTGTATTTCTGTTTGTATCTCCATGTATTAAGTGTTTGAGAAATTACTAGTTACTGAACAGTAAATAAGTATGGAAATGGTGAAGAGAACAGGCTTTTAAACCTTTTGAGTGAGTTACTAAAATTTACTGATAGTAAAAGGCATAAATAAACACTGAATAGTGATTCCCATTAGTTGCAATTCAGATAATTACTTGATCTGGTGTTAGTAGTGTCTTGGCTATAATTTGTTATATTGTGTGAGGCATTTGCATAAAATTGGTTCATGCTTGCAAAACTGAAATTGCTTCTAACTCTTGAGACGTTCCAGCAATGCTGCAACATCATTGCCACTTCAGATGAGTGGACAGACATGCTTTTTCTCCAGAGCTTTCCCAAATTCCTCTGAAGTTTAGTGTATTCAGCTGGAATTCTAAGAAAAGGTTTTTTTAAATACAATGTCTTCGTACACTATGCATCTTAGTTTATCCTTGCTATGGATATCATCTGGAACACCCAGCTGCCCTAACCAAGCCAAACATGCTCAGCTTCAGGCAGAAATCGGGTTTTCAGGGGAATCTCAGGAACATGAGCTCATTTTTTGACACTGAAATTTCAACATAATATTCATGTTTGGGGTATCATCTGATCAGCACTTACAGAATTTCTACCAAATGTATGCAGCGCAGTGTCTCACACAAAACATGAACTCAAATCCACATTTTTGTCAGTTGGGCTCTAGGAAAAAGACAACTGCCTGTTGAACCATTATAGCAAAACCTGTTTTCTGACAGCTGTACAGGGAAATCGTGCTCTGCTCTGAAAACTGTTATCAGTAGGACTGGTTGGAGATTTTCCAAGAGAACAGTTTTTTCATCTCAAAATACTGATTCTTCAAGCACATGTGTTGACTTCTGACAAGAAGAAGAGCAAAGTACTGGGATTGTGCTTGTCAGGGAGGTCTCAGTCAGCTGTCTGGTTGTTCAGCAATGATAGTGACTATGGGAAAAGTCAGGAAACTACTGAGAATTCTCTTTAATTTCAGCTAACAGCCACCAGAAAATCCCAGGAGCATCTTCTCAATAAAAACTCCTTTTCTTTTTCATTGTTTCCAAAACAAAGTAATGTTGAGTTTCATTTTGGCAGTATAGAGAAGATCATCTTAATTAGAAGAGATTTTTTTTTTATACCTACAGGCCAGCACAAACAAAGCCTCATGAAATAAAAATGCCTTTTCTTTGGAGCTTTTGTTATCAATCTTTTCATGTCTAGAGCTACAATTTTGTATGCTACGTCCTGTGAAAAAGATAAAACAATCTCCCTAGTCCTCAAACTGTAAACGAGGATAAGGAAAATGTGTATAAGAAGGGGAGATCCAGTTCATAAATTACATTTTGCATGTACTCCGATGGCTCGGCTGAAATGAAGTCATTGACAGTAAAGGTGAAATACCTTCAATTGCGTGAGGGAAGGGTCAGACTTCCAAATATCTGATTGGGAAAGGCTTGGCATGGTCAGCAGGTGAGGGAGGGGATTATCCCCCTTTGCTCTGCTCACCTGAGCCCCCACCTGGAATGCTGTGAGCAGTTCTGGTGTCCCCAACACAAGGAGGACCTGGAACTGTTGGAGAGAGTCCAGAGGAGGCCACGGAGGTGCTGAGGGGACTGGAGCCCCTCCCCTTGGAGCCAGGCTGGGAGAGCTGGGGCTGCTCAGCCTGGAGAGGAGAAGGTTGTGTGGAGACCTCACAGCACCTTCCAGGGTCTGCAGGGGCTGCAGGGAACCCAGAGAGGGACAATTCCTCAGGGACTGCAGTGCCAGGAGCCAGGGAATGGCTTCCCAGTGCCAGAGGGCAGGGCTGGATGGGATCTTGGGAAGGAATTGTTCCCTGGGAGGGTGGGGAGGCCCTGGCACAGGGTGCCCAGAGAAGCTGTGGCTGCCCCTGGATCCCTGGCAGTGTCCAAGGCCAGGTTGGCCATTGGGGCTTGGAGCAGCCTGGGACAGTGGAAGGTGTCCCTGCCATGGCAGGGGTGGCACTGGGTGATCCTTTATGATTCTGGGGTTCTGTGAAGACCTGACTGATGTGTCCTTCCCTCTTTATCTGTAACTATGGAGGCACATATTTGTAGCAGACCTGCATCTTCCCTGCTTTTCCCCGGGAGGCAATGGAATTCTTTGGGCACACGCATTTGTGGTCAGAAATCTTTGATCTGATGAGCATAACATGCTGGATGCTAATATATGGGGAAAAAAAAAATCAGCATCAAGGAAGTCTGCTAATAATGAATCACAGCAATGAATTGCAGTAACAGCAGGAACAAAATTCTGGAGTGTGCCAGTGAGGCAGCTTGAATTACAGAATCAAAAGCTCGGGAACTGTAGGAGGACAGGTTCACCTTCTGATTTATTTGAACCTTTAAACAAAGATCATGGAAAAAAATGACAGTCCAAATTCAGAAGTGACTTGTACATTAATGTAACTTACATGACAAAGGAGCAAAATTTAGAGCAGTTCAAAAACAGGAACTGGACAAAGCAGATTTATTCTGCTTTCTGACAGTCTTGTTATCAGTTACTGCTCTTGAAACACAGAAAATCTCTTTCTTCCTTCATACCAGTTCCAGTTAGTTTGCAAGAGCACAATTTCACACCATTTTTTATGGCTGCTTGCCACGGTGACCATTTGACTGCCTGGCTGGCCAAGCAGGGGCTTGCTCGAGTGTCCCTGTAACTGGACAGCTCAAAGCCTCGCAGCCTGTGACAGGCTCTCTGCAGAGAGCAGCCTGCTCAAAGCCTCAGGGAAGGGCTGGCAGCAGGCGGTGTAACAAGGAGGAGGAAAGGACCCTAAGCAGCTGTAACCAGGTCTTTATTCCCCAGCAGGGGCCCAGGAGAACAAGAAGACAATGGAGACAGGTAGCCAAGAGCGAAGGGGAAGGTCACATAAGGTTTTATACAGCAGGAGGAATATGGGAGGTACAAGGAATAAACTAATAGGAAAGGACTACATCAGGGAAGGTATCCAACCAGAGGGATCAAGAGGAGGGACTTATTAAAACGAACCAATGGGGATTATAACAGAACTTAATTGAATATGTAACAGGGGAAATTAATAATCATAAACATAAGTCCCAATGGGCAACCAAATATTGCAGAACCTTCTAGACTGGGGGAGGAACAGTGCTTCAGAGTGACATCCAGGGGGTTGTGGCTTCAGATCTCGGTGCCACCCATGGCACTGCCTTCAGGACTGCCCTCATACCCACTGTGGTAGGTGGGGAAATCAACCCACTGGGTATCTTTATTAATTCTCAGCCCAGAGGTGGTCTGGGCCACCGCAACAGCTGCTGGGGGAAGAAAATAGAGAAATGAATAAAGGAATAGGAAAAACAACTGTTGGAAAGAGACACTAAAGTAAAGGAGAAAGTAAAGGTTCAGCAATAAATTATGCTATTATAAGATAGTAATGCTTTTACTACCTTTTAAATGGCTGGACCTTTTTTTTTTTTTAAATTACCTTCAATTCTAAGGTATTTTGCAAACCCCACTATTGCAGTTGGAGAAATTAAAAAAAAAGAAAAAAAAAAAAAAACAACAAACCAAAAAGTGCAGCCATAGTCTTTGAAATGTAGTAATTATATTTTTTAGAGCCTTGACTGTGGTGTTCCAACTTGAAAGAATGCTGATTTTCAGGAGGATTTCAGATACTTGAATTCAGTTCCTAGTGAAGTATATCTATTGTTATTGAGTTTCAAAATAATGGCTGTTTTTCAGTAAATCTAAAGGCTTTCCTCAGTACAAGGGTGAAATGCACTCTAAACCAAAAAATGACAAAAATATTGTACAAGGCAATTTATATTGGACAGTATTGCAGAAAAGCTGGACAAAGGGAATTGCAGGGGATGAATTTATTCTCTCACTCCGCTCTGGCCTGAGAGAGAAATTTGTACATGCAAAAGTGAAACTTCACATTCAGTTACTCTGCAGAGAATAAGAAATGTTAAGATAAAAGATAAAATCTTCCTTCTAAGCCAAAGTGGATCTGTACAGAGCCTCTATTACATATTCTGTACTTGTCCCAAATACAGAGTTCTTTTAGAAGGAAAGATACGGCTTGGACTTTCAAAATTGGAACAAGTACTCATGTGGGACTTGGGATATGGAGCAGGATCTCACTTGAGACATCAGTGCAAGGTCTGTGTTTGAAAAAGCTCAAACTACACAGACACAGATGTTAATTCTGGAGTTACATCTGAGTGATTGCAAAATCAGGAAAAAACGGTGTTGGCTGGGAAAGTGATTGCCTGGTTTTAAAGATTGACTCTTCACTCGTTACACAAAACTGTCACTGGTTTGACATGAGTTCCACATTTTCATTGAGAAGTGAATTCTGTGTGCAGATGTTTGGTTTGATTTTATGAAATCATTAATATGGGCATTAAAATTCAAGCAGTTGGATACATAAGAAGATTTTTTGGCCCAATTATTTAAAAATGTAATGCTCGACATCATGTGTTTCTAAAGTAGAAACAAAAGTCTGAATACTGGGTTTATCAATGATTAATTTTAATACATTAATAAATGCGACACATTCTCTCTGCCTTTATGTACCATAAATGTGTTCAATTCATCAATTGCATACATTAAAAGCTACACATGAATAGACCTTAAATTTGCTCATCTCAAAGTGAATCTTTTGAGTTATTTGTTCTTCTCAGTGATACTTCTCTGTCATAAATAAATCATTTCAGGTTAATCTAGGGCTTAGTCTTCAGTACTTGAATGGCTTTAATGTCAGGGTTATAGTGCACTGGTGTAAAAAAATAAGAGGTATTAACTCAAAAGGAAGAGTTGTGCACAGTTAAATGTATCCCAAATTGCTAAGAGTTACTTAATTATGCTTTTCTTCAATTCCTTGAAAACAAGCCCATAGCTTTTAAGAATCCATCCCAAAATGGCCAAGGTAAATGGGAACTTAGATGGATCTTTTCCATGGGTTTAATTTCCTTAGACAAAACCACATTTCCTGTACACAGGGAGAATGAGAGTGATTTTTTTAGTAGGTCAGTGATATTAGAAGGAAATGCAAATGCACAGCTAAACTACATAACACAAATCCTGCTGTTTACTCTCTTGGGCATTACTCTGTGTTTGGTGTAATATTTTTCTAACATTTTATGAAGTTTTCCAATTAAATATTAATGCAACTCCTTCAAAGAGGAACAAAGATTTATAACCCTGAAGAGAAAGAGAGAGGATGAGAGAATTGATAGTGCAGTTGGGCAGAAGAGTTCTGCAGGAGCTCTGAACACTCTTCTCATTTATTTGAAAAACTAAATATATTATATAAAACAAAATATGGATATGTATTAGATATGCTCTAATTGCATGTGCTGCATGATCACATGTTGTAAATTAGGATCTTTCCACTCCAGCAACAAACCGTGTGCTGTATCACTGCTTTATTTTTAAATACTTCCTCAACGTTCTTTTCAAACCCTTACATTTAAATACCTTAAACATTTAGAGGGAGAAAACCCAATTAAATTGGAGTCTCCAGTTAAGGCAACTAATATATTTTTTTGCATTTTAAAATTCAATTGAACTCACAATAAATAATTTACTGAAGCAGTGTGAAAGGGAAGTGATAACCGCTGCTGCCTGTTGGCAAGAGCGGGGCTGCGTGTGCCCGATTCATCAGCACTACACGCAGCGCCTCATGTATATGGAACAGACTGCAACATTTGCCAGCTTACTTGGGGGAATGAGGAGTGTTTAAGATTCTGCATACTCCTAGATAATAGTCAAGGTTACCAGAAGGCATAAAGACATGTTCTGAACCTGAGGTCAAATTCATGGGGAAAAAAAAGTACAAAGAGAAGACCTATAATTTACGCAGTCCTTTTGTATTCCATTGCCAGGAGACGAAGGGCAGGATTCTGGGATTGTGTCACTCTGGACTTCTTCAATATTTTGGTTTTCCCACCCACTTAAAAAATACCAGGCTGGGAAAATATGTCAGGACAACACAAAGGAATTAATCAGCAGGGCTGATGCTTAAGATGCAGTAGTGTGAAAAATGTGTCGTGGCTGTAGGTCAGATTGAGGCAATGCACAGGGAAGTCGTGGGAGCTTTGCTAATGAGCTGCACTTCTGACTGCTAGCATTTCTCCCTGTTTATCGTTGTTACCTATTTATGCCCTGTTCTCCTGTTCCACAGCTCCACAGTCACACAGGGATGAGCACAGAAGGAAAATTCTGTTCATTCACAGCTACATATTCCCTGTTACGCCCTCAAGGTAACAGGAGAAGGGTGAACACTTGTCTGTCATGTGTCTCTTCCATCATGATTTGTTTTTATTTATTGCACGTTGACCTGGATAGGAATGATCAATGAGAAGGTGTTGGTGGCTCCTTGAGGTGTAAGTGCCACAGGGCAGTGGTAGAACCTGAACTGGTCTGACACAGGACCACCAAATCCATTTTAATGGGCAATTACCTATGCCTGAATCAGCGCATTCCCACAGCATAAGAGAAGGAAATACTAAAAGTCAAATATTTCATAGATACTTATGTTCAGATGTGTTCCAATAAATAGTGGCAGTCATCAGATTTGAGTATTTTCTGTTTGCAAAATTTTTAATATTAAATTATTTCCTCGAGTCAAAGCACAGTAGGAAAAGAATAGCTGATGGCATTACCTTCTTTCTAGCCCAACAAAAGAAGAAACCACCCAAAAAATGGGATGGAAAACTGGTAATTAAAGTGGCAGGAGGGAATTGCTGTATGCTTAGTTCAGGGACAAAGAGGAGGGGGGCATTACACATTGAGACCATACAGAAAGTTATCATTAAATGGAATGGAATTCATTTAAAGTGCAGGCCTAGACTCACACCCACAAGCAGGAAACATCAGTATTGCTCCATGCAGTGATTTTTCTGTGGAGTCTTTTAATGATGTTGGAAAAGCAAAACATATTAAAGACCTATTAAATGCAAGTCTTGGTGAAATGGCCAAGTGTTTGAGACAGTGCTTCCCTGAGAGCAGAACGTCAGGAAGGAGCAGAGCTGGCGATCTTGCGGCCAGTGCAACAAGCAGCAGTTGCTGAAAAAACATTCACTCCTCTGTCTTTGCTGAAAAATATCAGAGGAGAATCAGCCTCACCACATGTTAGGGAGTCATGCCCAGATCCAGTCCCAGGCTTGGAATGGAAACAAGATTGCTTCCAGGGATGAGAAGATGGTTCACTTGTTAGTGTCTCTTTAACGTTTTGACCCTTACGGGCAAAGCCTATTATTGTGAAGTTTATTTTTGCTTCTGTAGAGAGGAAAAAAATTGGTTGAGCAGCATTGCTGACAGCAAGACTGTCATTTTAAAAATTAGGTTATAATGAATATGAGTTTCAGAAGAAGAAAGCAGAGTAGGTCCCATCTGCTTCTCTCTGGACTGCAGCATGAAAGGGAACAGATGGGCATGAGTTATGCCAGAATGGCTGGGAGAGACTAGACAGCTCCACAGTCTTATTCTGTGTTATCCTCAGCCACTCTAGGATCCTATCCCTATATCCAGCTTACAGTGCACTGCTGCAGTGGGATCTGGGGGAATGGTGCCTATGTTTGAACGAGAACAGGGAACATGCTACAAATATAATTCCACAACGCTCAGCTGCAGCTGAGGTGCTAGTTTGGTTGTTAATTCTAGTTTTCCCTTTTGTTTTGTCCTGGAGTCCTGCATACCCTTACACCCTGAACAGTCAGGAGAAAGTGATACCATGCTGTTCCTGCACAGCTGTATGGAAGGGAAGTGCTCTAGAAAAATCTTTTAGCCTCCAAAATCAGTGTCACCATGGTGTGTCCTCAGATTAGGTTGTGATTTTACTCTTTGTACATGTAGAGTCCTTCTTATACAAGTGGTTTATCGTACCCAGTTCTGGAGTGGGGTGAAATTGGGGTGCAAAAGTCATCCTTAGATATTGTGTGTTGCATGCTGCAAAAAGCCCTATAATAGTAAGGTTGTGGCATATGATCAATGTCTGTGCTTGAGGTTTGGCCATGGAAATGTGGGTTGAGGAAGCAGAAACCATGGAACTGCCATTAAAACTTTTCTTAAATTTAAAAACACTCTTTTTTGCAATTTATGGCTGCTAATTTATTTGAGATTGCAGTATTTAGCCTTTCTTAACAGTGATTAGTGATGGTTAGCCTTTTCTTGATGTGTCAGAGCCCTCCACAGTGCTCACACCTTCTTTTTGAAACCCGGCAGTTCCTTTTTTCTAGTATTGTTTTACAGTCCATAGTGTACAAAAGGCAGCTCAAGCAATCAATTATTATTATTTTAACATATTTTTTTTAAAGCATCTCATAAATCTCTTGCAATTCTAGTGCTTTTCCTGGCTCTGTACAGCATAAAGCGGTTAAAGTATGGCTTTAAGTCAGATTATCCAGTAATGGCCAGCGTGGCTACAGCACAAAGCTGTTTTTTTACTTTGTTCTTTACTGTTTGTACTCCAGTTAGCATTTCACTCCATACCTGTTCAAACTAGCAATTTAAACTGTTGGTACTGTTGATTTCAGTGTGGGCAAACTCCTTGTTAACCACTCGAAGGCAAGCCTTGTTAACCACTCGAAGACAATGGATTAAAGGCCATTCCAGTCTTCTAACTATGTTTTTTTCCCCAACTGTGTTTGCTTTCCTCTTATCTTTATATTCAGAGTTTGGTTGTAGGACTATATGTGTGCATTGTAAAAGACCATGATAGAGTTTGCATGGTAAGAGGTGTAAATGTGTCAGAAAATCCCTCTATCTTTCATTTCTGCAAATAAAAAAGACTGTTGTGTCTTTTGACCGAACATATTTGACAGAACACACTGCATTGATTTCAATACTCAGTGGAAGAATTGTTTGAGGTGTAATTTATTCTATGAAAAAGGAGGGAAATTGTCCTCAATGTTTCGTGCAATGCTTTCTAAGTTGTTTCACAATCCATATTTTCCCGGGTTTCTTCAAGAAAGCAAAATTAGAGTTGGGAGAGAAAAACAATTTAACACTTAACAAATGGTCCATGTTCTATAGTTTTATATGTGGATATGCAAGACATTGTTTTCTGACAAGATTTCTATTGTATCAGTGCATCTTGATGTTTTGGAAAAAGTGTAAATGGGAAACCATATCCTTGGAACCAATGGGCAGCTCCAAACATTGATCAGAGTTTTTGCTTCTTGTCTTCTCTGTGTTGTGAAGTCAATGTTTTACACTTTGGCTGCCTCAAGGTCCGCATATACCTCAGGGCTTCAATGAACTAGCAGTACACTAGTGTAGAAAAATAACCCATTTGGGTTTTTGCCATGAAAAATGGGAAGTCAGTCTTTGAACATTGACTAAAATCTCATTACTTTGGTGGCAAATGAGGCATGAAACATATTGTCAAAAATATAGAGCCCAAAACACAGTGGCACGAAATATTTTATCTTCATGGAGTGTACTACAAAAGGTTTGAACTCTAAATCAGACAGTGCACTTAAGCACAAGGTGTCATCCATCAAGTGCATAGCCTTCCTAGCAAAATTTGTCCATGATGGCAGCTTTAATGAAGTTCCCTAATTTCTCTCAGCCTCAGAAAACTATTATTTCAGCTGGATGAAGGCATAAATCTACCAGCAACACTTCAACTCTGGCCTTGCTCAAGGCTTAGACTATTGACTTTATGGTGAGAATTTCATGGTAGTCCTTCATGTCCTGCTCATTCCTGTCGGGATGGCAGGTGTGGGTTATCAGCCTGCTGTTCCCAGACATGGGTGATGGCAAGGAAGTGAAGCTGCAAAAGGAAAACTGAAAAGACAGCCTTGGCATGGCATTCTGAAATATTCCTGAAGTATTTAGGCAGGAGTGTGGATCTGCTGGAGGGCAGGAAGGCTCTGCAGAGGGATCTGGGCAGGCTGGATCCATGGGCTGAGGCCAGTGGTGTGAGGGACCACAGGGACACTGCTGGGTCCTGCCCTGGGGTCACACCCCATGAATGCTCCAGGCTGGGGCAGAGGGGCTGGAAAGCTGCTGGTGGGAAAGGCCTGGGGGTGCTGGTGACATGAAGGGCTGACAGAGCCAGCGTGTGGCCAGATGGCCAAGAAGGACAGTGGCACCTGGCCTGTCCCAGCCCTGGGGTGGCCACAGGACCAGGTCAGTGCCCGTCCCCTGTGCTGGCACTGCTGAGGGACCTCGAGGGCTGTGTCCAGTTCTGGAACCCTCATGGCCAGAGAGACCTGGAGGGGCTGGAGCGTGTCCAGGGAAGGGAACGGAGCTGGGAAGGGGCTGGAGCCCCAGGAGCAGCTGAGGGAGCTGGGAAAGGGGCTGAGGCTGGAGAAAAGGAGGCTCAGGGGGGACCTTGTGGCTCTGCACAGCTCCCTGACAGGAGGGGGCAGCCGGGGGGGGTCGGGCTCTGCTCCCAGGGAACAGGGACAGGAGGAGAGGGAACGGCCTCAGGCTGGGCCAGGGGAGGCTCAGCTTGGACAGCAGCAGGAATTTCTCCATGGAAAGGGTGCTCAGGCCTTGGCAGGGGCTGCCCAGGGAGGTTTGGAGTCGCCATCCCTGGAGGTGTCCCAGGAAGGGCTGGAGGTGGCACTCAGAGCTCTGGGCTGGGGACAAGGTGGGGATGGGCACAGCTTGGACTGGATGGGCTGGGAGGGCTTTTCCTGCCTCAGTGATCCTGGGATTCTGGGATTTGTTCTTGTTTTCACTTTGATCTGCACAGCAGAGCAGAATTCTGTCAGTACGTGGCTGAACCTACTTAACAGGACAACTCTTTTTGTTCTATCAAATATTTAAGAATTGTGGCTCTGGGAAAGAAGTATTTGTAGTCAGACAGTGAAATGGCCAAGGGATCAATATAAACAATGGTAAAAAATTCATTATGTGAGGACAGTCCACTTTGAAGAACACTGTTTTATCAAAAGCACCCTCGTCTCTGTTGGTGACCAGTCAGATTTACCTCAGCCATACACATGTAATAGCAGCTCACAGAAAATCACACCATCTCACAAGCATAGTGTTGATTTTTGTTTCAGCGTTGAAATTCAGTGTGTTGGGACATGTTAATCAGGAATCAATGTAAAATATATGTGTTCTGGAGAGGGGAAAAATAGCATTCTGAACTTGCAGAATGACAATGAGTGTACAGTGCATAAAGCCATTTTGCTGTCATGATAAGGAAATAATCTCTTTAACTGTCTTCAAATATGTGTTGTTATTTCTCTGTGCTGTTTGTACTCTTCACACTCGTCCTCAACCACCATGCATTAAATTTTAAGGGGAAATAGTGTAGATATCAGGCAAAGTGATTACAGACAGCTCACTTGGGAATGATTTACCAAACCCACAAAATAAACTGCAGAAAAATGGAATAAGAGGATTTTGATAGGAATAAAAATGCAACTTTCTGCTCTTTTGAAAACTGAAAATAATTTTGTTAAAATCGCACGACTTAGCAACTGTATACAATGCTTAGTGAATCCACAATTGTTTAATATTTTAAACCAAACAAACAAACAAACAAAACAAAAAAAAAAGGAAAATTTGTATTCTCTACAGGAGGCTTCATGCCCCATAATTTAAGGAGTGCTTAATTAAAATATATCCATTTCCATTTTAAATAGGAACTGACCTGTAAGCTTTAAAAAAGATTTAAGAAATCATCGTAACCTAAAAAAAAATTGCATTCTCCATGATACAGTATAGCTTTGTAGAGGAATTTGTTATGCTTCGTAGGCCTGGTGATGTCAGAGTGCTGGATTTTTCCATTTCTTCTTACCTGTCTGAAGGCTCAGAATCATCATTTAGACTGTGACTGTTTTACAAAACTATTTTTATATAGTTTATATATTTTCTCTATTTGCCCAGAGAAGCTGTGGCTGCCCCTGGATCCCTGGCAGTGTCCAAGGCCAGGTTTGCCATTGGGGCTTGGAGCAGCCTGGGACAGTGGAAGGTGTCCCTGCCATGGCAGGGGTGGCACTGGATGGGCTTTAAGGTCCCTCCCAACCCAAACCATTCTGTGCTTCTGTGATATTTTTATCGCACTTTATAAGCAGCAGCACTCCTGGGCTTGATTCCATTCATTTTCAGAACCGGTTGTGAAGAGCTGGGCCAAGTCTAGCCCTTTCTATATTAGGAACAATTAACCAATTGATTTGATTTCCCCCACTGTTCCAAGCATTCTGTCCTCTCATGCCATTCAAGTATGAGGCACAAACATTATTTTGAAATGTGACCTGGTGAAAATAATCTGGAATTATTCCTTTGTCCATGGGAAGAAAGAATGTTAAGAGACAGAATGAACTTGTTTCATCCTAAGTAATTCAAATCTATGCAGGGAATAAAAAGCAACAATAAAATTAAAAAAAAAAAAATCACAAGAGTTATTTTCTTCAATCTCAACAGAGGGGAAAGTTGTTGTCATTTTGGAAGGATAAATTTAACTTCTACGATAAATTCCCACTGTGATTTGTCAGTAACTTATGCAAAGAAGATAAATCTGAACAAGCAGTACCTGTTTTATCCAATATGAAGGAAGCAAACAACGGGGTAAATGGAAAGCTGAATTTAATATCACACACCGAAGCATGCTCACAATGCAAGCCCTGCCATTGGGTGTCCCCTGAAGGCAATGGGATGATCCAAAGAATCCAAGTGGCCTGACTGGATTCTTGAAAAGGCAGGATAGATTTAAGTTACTCTAAGGCCTGTTTTCCATGATTTATATGATCATACCTGGACAAGCGTAGTTCATGTGCATCAAAAAAATGGCATTATGCTTGAAGCAGAGTCCCTCTTAGTGAGCAAGTTCTAGATCTTCCTGGTTTTTTTGTTGTTTTATTTTCTTTTATGTCAATGTTCTGCACTTCATACTTCTTAAATAAAAGCTCACCTAAAAGTAAATATAAATGCTGTCTTATAAATTAAATACTGAAGGCCATAAGCTTTAAAGCTGCTCTGGAATTGCAGGTTTGTGTTGATACATTTGGTGCTGAGATCCATAGTTGGCTATCTTCTTGGATGAGGGAGAGTCTGTGTAAGGAGGAGCTTTTATATGCAATTTTCTCCAATCCACTGAAATTTTCCATGTCTGCTTTTAGAACGGAGATGTAAAAATGGCCTAGAAGGGTTAAAAAGGCACAAACTGGAGTTCTTAACCCTCTGATCCAATGCTTTGTGTTGGTACCTCTTACAGTCTAAAAGACTACAAGAATGAAAGTTCCTTTTCTGACTTTTATAGTGGCTGCACTCTGTGTTCCCACCTCCCCTGAAAATTATTAATTAATGCTGAAATAGCTGTAAACAAGTTTTGCATTACTTTTCCCCCCTCTTCCCTTGATTTTTCAAATTGGAAAAATAAAATACTTCGTCACGTAATGCAGTATTTTGAACTCTGAACAATTAATTATGGACGTACAAGATGAAAGGATTTTATAGCACAAATAAGCTGGCTCAGGTCATAGATCAGCTCTTGACAAACAGGAATACCTTGTTAAGCCCTAATGTAGTGCCATTTAAATTAGATATCACAGGAAATGTTAAGTGGACTCACTTTTGAAACAGAAATAATTTGAAGCCAAGTAAATTTTTCAGATTAAAACTTCATGGAAACTATATTTTTTCCCTTCTGCGCCTTCTCAAATAACAGTATAGGGTTTGTGAATATAAATATTGCACTTAATTATAGGCATAGGCAAGGATCTGCATGAGATACAAACTTGAACTCTTCTTTTTTAATTTGCTATTATCTCTGCCTTATTGATGCAGCAAAAAGGTTGTTGCCTAAATCAGTGTGTGACCCCAATGCAGTCTTGCTAATATCCCTGTATCCAGCAGAACTCGTGCTGTAATTCCCCTGGAAGGAGTGGGGCAGGTCAGATAAATTAAATTAAAAGCACAGATGTAGATTAAGAGTGATGTAAATTTCAAGCCTGCACTTTTAATTTCACTAAATATTATTTTCCATCTTCATGATGACATTACATTGAAATGTGGAACTTCAATTTCCTCTGTTATTTCATTTAATAAAACCTTTGTCTCATCTGGGTTCTTGAAGAGATGTTAGCTTTAAATCACATTGACTTCACCCTATCCAATTTACATATGCCGAAGAAATAAAAGTCTTTTCAAGAGTTGCCATGGGGCTTCAGAAGCCTCAAAGGAGTATTAAGACCTTGAGTTTAATGTGAACTGCCTCCAACACAAAACACAAATCTTCCCAACAGAATACTAATGGTTTAGTGTACAGTTGCATTTTCTGTGCAAGTTTGTAAAGTAAATAAACAATCCACATGTAGGGAAGAAATAACTAAATTATATCTGAGCGCTTGAGTGCAGAAATGTGCCAGCTGGAAATAAAAACTGCTTTCTATAGGCCTGCATTACATAAGAAATGTTATATGGTTTGACAGATGTACAAAATAGAGCCCAGGATAGATTAAAAGGGGAATTCAGAGCTCCTCCATTTTTCCTCTCAGGACTGAATACCTGCAGAACTGCATTAGGAGTTTCTCAAAGTCACTGTGAATATACATACAAAGTGTTTTGCCTCAGATCTATATAAACAGAAATGCTTTCACACTAGATTTATTTAGTTTTACTAACACAAATATTTTATATTTATTTTGGTTTGTAGAAATCTTTGTCTCTTTCAAACAATGGACTTCAGTGTGTACAATAACTAACGGGGGAAATGTTTTCCTAATATGACCTCAATCTCATCTCTATAATGGGTTTCTCGTTATAATAATTATATCCCATTAAAATGTCAGAACTGGTTTAAAAGATATCTAAGAAGACACGTCTGAGCAAACTAGCAGGCAGAAACCTTGATGTTAATTTACTTGGCATCATTTAAAGGAAATGGAGAAGTGCAGTACATAAAATGAGAATCCTTGTGTGACACCAAAGTCAGGCAGATTGACTGTATATAGTATTAACACTTAAATAATTGGTCAGTCATAAGTAATTAGGGAGCAGTACAATTACACAAAGAGAAGGTTTGTTTCAAGGGGCGAGCTGAGTGAATGATTCTGAGTGAATGCTCCTACACCACAAACCCAGCCCTGTTTGCTGCTCAGGAACGATCTGCAAGCAGGCAGACTTTGGTTCATTGTTTGGGTGGGATTGTGGACCCCTCCCCTGGCTGGAGCCCTGCTCCTGGGGCACTGGTGTTTCCAAGAGCTCAGTGGGAATGGGAGGTGCTCGGTCTCACCCTTTGGGAGGGAAAAGTGGCTGAACTGTTTGGGCCAGAGTCCGACAACCTCTCACACAAAGAATCTGCTTCTCCCATAAATGATCCCAGTTGTTTCAGCTCACTAAGCTCATCCTGGTGTGGCTCTTTATTTGGAATGATTTCCATTCCTTGGGTGTTCAGGAGCAAGTCAGTGTGACGGAGTTTCCTGCCCTTTGTTATCCCGGTGTTTTGTGTGCAGTCAGACCCTGATTCAGCAGGAGATTGTGGGATGAATGGAAAGAAGCCCCATAAGCTGTATTGGGAATGATGGGCACATGCATTGTGTTCTCTCGAAATCTCACTTTCCTCTCCTGTGCTGCTTTCCTGCTCACTCAGGTGCCCTCTGCTATAATGTCCTTCAGAGACAGCCCTTTTTAAATTCCAAATCAAAGCAAACTCCAATAACCAGAAAATATTCGATTCTTTGCACATCAATAATTGACAAGTCAAAACTATTAATTCTTGCTTGTATCTGATTAATTTTAAAATACAATTTAACAGTGTTTATATAAATACTTTTGTAGCAAATTCACTTTAAAAAGATAGGATGAAAACTGTACAATTTCCCATCAATATAATTCTGAATTTTATAAGTGGGGAAAAAAAAAAAAAAACAACAAAACACAAAGCAACTCTCTCAATGGGAACTCAGTCTCAGAGTTCTCACAAAATACCACCCCTCCTGTGGGTGCACTATGCAAGTGGACTATTGGAAAGTAGTTTTAAAATAGATTGCGCACAAGCTGACTTCCCAAGATTAATGGGTACTAGAGACAGAGCTCATACTTCTTATGCAAGCAAACCTACCATTGACTTAAAGTGCATTTCCCTGAATGAATGGCATGTTGAAACTCCTGGAAGGAAGCCATGCTACAAAGAATTGAACTGAATGGGGTCAGAAACAGTCCCAGAAAGCCCTTTTAAGCTTGGAAAGCACCCTACTGAATTCCTGCCAAGTGCAGTATTTGCTGCCACATATATAAAGAGTAGCCTGCACTCCTTCAGGACTGGCTGCTCAGTGTTTGCCAGGCTGCAGGGTGCAGACAGTGCACACAGCATCCCACATCCATCCACCCTGCACAGGCAAATCCTGCCCACGTTGTCCCAGTGTCCTGGCCACGCTGGATGCTGCTGATCCCTACAAAATGCTGCTTGCTTGAACTGGACCGTGGACTTCTTGATCTTCCCTGCCAATGTTTTCATCTTGACATACATCTAATTCTTTTGTCTATTATAGCTTCAGCATCTCAGCGTAGGGGGGTAAATGTATTTACTGTGATTATGTATTTCCTGATACTGGAAATATTTTGCCTTCTTAGAATGCCAGATAAAGTTAATAGGGCAAGCCTCAGTAAACAAGGCTAATTACCTTGGCAATTTAGATTAAGTCCTTGAAATGGATTGTCAGAAATGAGTTTATTTATGTTACCAGATTAAGGATTCGTTTCTCTCTCAGATGTCTCAGCTGCCATGCAATAATCCCCCTCCTGATAAGCACAAAGAGCTGGACACATTTCTTGGACATTCCTGTGCATACACTTGAATGGACTTTTAAATCACTCTCAATTCATGACTTGAATTTGAGATTCTTAACTCAATGTTTCTTATTAATTCTTCTGTTGTGTTTTTCAGTTTTGCCCATTAGCTTTAGCCCTGTTCTGGAAACGGTTTGGTTTTGACACCCCCAGAGCCAACCAATAGATGGTGGCAGCAGCACACTGCTGGATTTAGGCTGGTTACATATGGCTGAGAGCCTGGGCTTCCTCTTAATGGCATCATTTCTTACACTGTGAGCCCTGCTGGTGTTAGCAGAACCCAAATATACTGACTTTTAACATTCAGAGGTACTGCTGTAAGTCTGGAATGGCTCAGGGTCTGTGGTAGTGCACATAAGCACAGAAGAAGTTAAACCAGCCCAGGATTCCAAGTCTCAAAGTAATTATTTGAGAACAAACTCTACAGCACAAAAATACAGTGGTACAGTTTTTAAATCAATCATTTTTCCAGTGCAAGATTCTGCATCTGCAAAACTCAAATTGGCATTTAGTAGTTTACAAATTGCAAATATCAGAAGAGTCATTTAAGCATTGTGTTAGAAGGATCCTTTTGTGAAGGTTTGACTGCCCACCCTCTATAGGTTTCTGTATATAAACCTGCTGGGAAAATTAAAGTTGGATTCTGTGTTTTCATTGTGTGGTACTGCACAGGCAGGGTGGGAGTTAACAGCTGACCCCATCAGCTTTCCACTTCCCATGACCAGAGTCAGAATTTTGTCTTCATTTGAGAAATACAAAGTGATAAAATTGATAAGATAAAATCAATAATTTCTATTTGATGTAACAGCCTTCTCCTAGAGCTTTGTGAGCAAAGGACAAAATCCAACCTCAGATGAAGTTAGGGGGAACTTTTTCATGTATTTTAATGGGCTACGGTATTAAATTCTTCATTAATATTTCACAGTAGGTCATTTTTCATTGTTGGAAATAATTTTTACAGTTATTTGCTAAGAAGCAGAATAGTCTTTAAAAATTCCCTTGTATTGGAAGTGTTAAATTTTACTTACTTTTTAAGATGTGAAAACTATTTTATTAATATACCCTCAATTCAATTTTTTTTTAATTTGTAATATAAATATTTAAAAATATGGTGAAATACATGAATTATTGTTATCCATTTACAATGCTAGATACCTTATTTGAAAATACTAAGAAGTTTAGAAATTCTGATGAAGTGTCATTAGTTTGCAGAATTCTGTGTCCCCACAAAGAGCAAACACATTTCAAACATTCTAGAAAATCGTAAGAAAATACAGAAGTAGTCATTGGACTGTGGCATGAGCTGAAGAAAGTGTTTTCTTGGAGCTCCACTTCCATGTCTGGTCATAAGGTGAAATTTCAGGAATCTTCTAATACAGAAAGGAAGAACAAAAAAAAAGACACAAATAATTCCAGATGGGGAAAATCAGTCCAGTGTTTCATCAGGTAAGAAGCAACATTTAAACTGCTGTAAAATGAACCTGAACAGGTTGATTGAGAACCTTAAGCCCATCTCATCCCACCCCTGCCATGGCAGGGACACCTTCCACTGTCCCAGGCTGCTCCAAGCCCCAATGGCCAACCTGGCCTTGGACACTGCCAGGGATCCAGGGGCAGCCACAGCTTCTCTGGGCACCCTGTGCCAGGGCCTCCCCACCCTGCCAGGGAACAATTCCTTCCCAAGATCCCATCCAGCCCTGCCCTCTGGCACTGGGAAGCCATTCCCTGGCTCCTGGCCCTCCAGCCCTTGGCAATTGTCTCTCTCCATCTTTCCTGCAGCTCCTTCAGGCCCTGCAAGGCCACGCTGAGCTCACCCCAAAGCTTCTCCTCTCCAGGCTGAACAATCCCAGCTCTGGCAGCCTTTGCTCCCAGCAGAGCTGCTCCATCCCTCTGATGGTGCTGCTGCCTCCTCTGGGCTCTGTGCAGCAGCTCCAGCTCCTTCCTGTGCTGGGCCCCAGGGCTGGGGCAGCTCTGCAGGGGGGGCGAGAGCCATAAATGCAAAATTGAAGTATTAATAATTAGCACTGCAGTGCTTGAAGGTACCTGTGAGAGGATGTTTCTCAGTGTTTCACCAGGGTCATTCCTGCTGGCCAGGACATTGTTAACCCTTCCTGTTGACAACAATCCCTCTGGCCAGTTCGGTGTTAATGCAGCGTTTAGTGTCATCTGTTCGATGCAGTAAAATAGCAGCAACTCCCAGGAACTCGTTTAAAAACCTGCAAGTTTAATTCCAGACAATTGCGCAATTCTTAACAAAGTGATTTGAAGGAATGAAAGAAAAAGTAAATTCAGTGAGCACGACGGGATGCTGGTTCTGGCTATAATAAAATACCTGTTGAATGAGAGTTGACATCAATGAACTTCAAAATTGGACTATGTGTCTTAATTAATGGAAATGTCACAATACTCTTTTGGTTAGACATTCAAAGGCAGATTAAATGCTGGGGACTTCTGAAAACTATCTTAATATTCCATTTTTAGTGTGATAGCAAGGAATTAATGCTAAAATATCACCAAGTAGTGAGTCAGGCACTTTTTTACAAGCCTCTGCCTGCGCACAAACATATTCAGGTGCAGAGTTCCGGAAATTGCACCTGAATACTCATGTGAGCAAATTTTGGTACACCAAGCTTGCAAGATTATGTTCAAAATTGACAGAAATACCATCCTGGATTTTGTTATGCTTTTGTTTGACCTCTGAAACATTTGTGTTTGTAAACAATCTTACTCCAAGCTCTTACTCAGAAGCAAGGTGGAAGGCAGGTGTTGGAGGACGTAAATGTAGTTTGCTCACCTAATGAGTTTAAAACTGATATGATAATGTACAAACCTAGCAAAATTCCCACTGAAATTTAGCAAAGGGGAGCCATACAGTGCTTGCTAGGCACATGTAAAATAGTATTTTCAGGAGAAAAGGGTTGACTATAACTAAATCAAGGACACAGAAAACTTTATATACCTCCAGAGGCCAAATTGACGTTTACCAGACCAATATGTTTTATTGATAGCATCTCTTAGAGGTGTTTTAGGTGTAAAATTGATTCCCAATCTCAATCTAAGTATCTTAGAAGAAACTTTTCTGGGAAGAACTGTCAGAGGAAGGTTTTGAGACTCCACTAGGGATTGACACATTATAAATCATTATGTCTTAACCACGTCTCAGGCAGTGCTTTTGAACCTTTGAGAGCTGTGATGGGCTGAGGGCCTGGTTAATGTTCCTGCTGTTTATTGAGCTTTTGGGAAGCTCATATGTGACCTTAAGAGCACTTTTAAGGCTCTGCTCTGCACCGTGTCCATCCCAAGAGAATCTCTGAGCGAGGCTCTGCTCTGCAGCTTTGCTCAGACATTAACAGGATTATGGTCCTTACACCCTTGGGTGGATCCTTGGCAGAGCCTCTTTCTCTGTTTGCAGACTGATCCTTAGGGGATCTCTGAGCTGGCACTTCCTCTCCTGCCACCTCTCACTTTCTGAGGAGGGAATTTCACCATCTGGCCAAGGATGTGCAGAGACAGCAGCGAGAGGAGAGGATGGAAAGCAGGAGCTCTCTGTGCCTTCCATGTGTGTGCAGGCCAGGAACAGTCTCTGCTTTAACATCAATTATTGGATGACTGCACTGCTTCCGCTGCCCTCACAGAGCTTTTCATACAAAACAAAAGTAATTACATTGACAAAGCTGCTGGATAAGACCACAAAGAAAGTTCTAGAGGGCTTTGCCACTCCCCAAAATGCTGAGCCAGCCAGTAGCTGAATTTGTGACTAATAAACAAGCAAACTGTGCAAGCATTAAATCCAAAGGGGAGAAAACAAGGATGGAATATATTTATAAATGCTGCTAGGACACACTTTTGGAGCTATGGATTGTGCTTTGCATTACAGATTTCAGAACCACTCAGCTTTTCTTTGTGTATTCTCATGCATATATGGCAATGAAAATTAGATTTTCTCAAGAAATAGCTAAGTACTTTGTATTTATACTTTTTGGTTCTTTTCAATCAAGCAAATGCACATTGCCTCACAAATGTTCATACAGACAAATGGTCTTACTGGACAATCGGTGTGGATTTTTCAAACTGGGACTGAAGCAAAGAAAGGTTGTCCCAGTGGAAAAAGAATTGTCCTATGGAAAGAACATTTCTTCCAAGAACGCTCTTAAAGACCAGAAATCCTTGAGATGGCATCAAGAGTTAGGCAGCCTAAAAACACAGTCACCACCAGGGGCTAATTCATCAAATAACTGAGGAAGGCAAAGAGCTTAAAAGGATGTCTGCTCCTTCCTGAACGAGTGCCCATAACTCACGCAGTCAGCGACAGGACTGGGCTAAAGGATCTTTAAAAACAGTGAGTATGGGGGTGATAATGCTGAAACACAGAAATACAAAACCATGAGGGGCCATTCCTCTGAGATGTAAAGTGTCTCTGATACCTTGATGTGGACCTGGACATGTGATGATGACAGCCCAGTTGCTGCTCTGACCTTCTCAGCCCTTTCCTGTTGGCAATGGTGAGTTCAACTCTTTGAAACACTCTTTACTCTGGTAGCCTCTTCTGCATGAACCAAGGGTGAGTTGAGCTCTGGGCCTGAACAGAGAACTCATAGTGCAGGAGTCACTTTTGGTAGTTTCTATCATTTCTAGGAAAATGTGAAAAGAGCCACCTGGCCTTCATGTAAGCCAATAAAATAAATGTTTAAAACTTAAAAAAAAAAAAATTAAAATTTCTACTTGGCACTAGTCGTAGCAGAACTTAAAAAAAAAGTTCCCTACTGTGAAAAAAAAAAGTCTAAATCAGTCTTATCTCCATAACAGCAGTGAAACACAAGCTGTGTTGTTGTAAAGGAGATTTGCTGGATGGCTAAGGGTGACCAAAGGGATGTGGAGCATCTCTGCAGAACCCACTCTGAGCACCTCTGGAGGACTTTCCTTGTCATCTTTCAATATTCCTGCCCTTTTCCCACTCTTGGGCTCTGTCTGACAATTTATATTTGTCCTTGACCTTAACTAACACCTTGAGCATCTTCCCCAAGCTGCATCCTCCAGAAGCAGCTGTAGAAGTGCAGGATGATGGACCTTGTGACAGGGAATGGATGGCTTCAGGTCTGACATCCTAATTTTGAGTCTGGCACACAGTCCCTCAATAAATCCAAGGATTTAGGTATCCCTTATTTGTGGATCGTGGGAATTGTACATTCGGTGGACACAACCTCGGTTCTGTTAAGAATATACATTTGTATCATTGTGTGTTGTTCCTGCTTAACATTTTAATATCGTATTTATTGTGTAAATATCTGTATCTATGTATCTATATCTATAGAGAGAGATATAAAACCTTCCTGTGTAGTTAAGACTGCATGAATAACACCTGGAAATTATCTAGGCCAAGCCAAGACACAGTGCCTCTCCTTCAAATTTTAGCTCTGATAATAAATCAATTAACATTTTTTGCTGAAACACAACCTGTGTGTTCAAACCAAGGAAACAGCTCCTATTAACCTCCTCTATTTTTTAAAAAAAGCAATAGAGAAAAAATAATTTTTATTGCAAGTTATTCATCATGCACATTCTGGCGGTGCTCTCTGACAAGGCTAACAGGAAATGGGACTGATTCCACAGAACCTGTGAAAAAATATTCCCTTTCACTCCACACTGCACACGCTGGATTTGCTTGATGTATGAGCATTTTCATTGATTGCCGGAGCTCCGTGTATTCGGTTACAAGACCATATGCTTTACCCACTTGTATCTCTGCAGAAGCACACCTGGCTTGCTCCTGGGATGACAAATTCCTTTGTACCTCATCATCATTTTTTTGTACCTCACTTGTTTCAATTAATATGCGAAGAAGACAAATAGATTCATTTCTTCTCTTTAAATTCAGTAGCACCGCTTCTCTGGGCAAGAGCTCAGTTTTATCCCTAGTTCTTGGAACAGGAAATCAGCAGTGTTTCATCATAAACTTGCCCTTGTGTTTTGAAAATATGTAAAATCTTTGTTAAAAAAATAGAAGTCAACAATATATCTCTATAGGTTAACTTTGTTCTGAACAGCATGTTAGAAATTGTGCTGGAGCATTAATTCTTTTTGCTTGCTTTTTAAATTAACCAGTTAATTTAGTATTTCAAGGAAGCACAGTCTTTGGATAACAAGACTGTGGTGATTCCTTAACTGTAAATCTAGTTGGTTAGTAATAAATCTTTAATTTCTTACATGTTTATTTAATGTGGATTAATGTCTTATGTCTCATTGAGCTTCACAGTCTTTATTGAAATAAATTCAACTGTAGAAAAGTAAGAACTGTAGACATTAAACTAGAATATAATTTAGAGTAATAGACTCATGAGTGTGTGTTTATAGGATAAGAGAAATAAGTCAATGTGGTTTTAAATAGATTATTATGCATCAAGATACTGCAGAGCCCACTGAGACATTACAGCACATATAGAATAAAGAGAATATGAGTCTGCAGTGTTTATGTGGTCTGGTTAGCATTTTACAATTTAGGGAGTCTATATGGGGAGCTGAAAATACCAATCTGCACAATGGGGTAAAATGTTTTTCTGAGATTCAGTTTTTGCACTGCAAAGGGACACTCATAAATTAGCATTTTAAATGAGCACAGAAATTGGTTTAGCAGAAATCCGTCAACAAAGGCAGAGTGCACGTGGGTGTACAGGGTAAATAACTCTGCTTTTAATCACACAATGTTTCTTAAAAGGCTAAATAATAATGTTTGGTATTACTATGCTTCCTTTGAGCACCCAGTGATGTGCCCAGATGGGTTTTTATACAAACTGGGTCACTACTGAAGGCAGGGGCCTGTTGACAAGGGACAACACCTTCAGTCCAGGGGCGGCCTCTCAGAGCTGATGCTGCTCTCAGTGCTCCCAACTCTCTGGATTTTCAGGCTCCCATATTTCCAGAGAGATGCTTCACTATGGAGAAAGCTTGGTGCTTTCCTTGGGGAAAAATTTGCAACCAGATCAGCAATCTACCAACCAAATCTCTGACTTCACAGCTGGTGGGGCTAATTTTGACTCTGTTACACATCAGAAAAACAGAAACAGAAGGGTGTAGAGCCCAGGTTTGAGATTTGCATCCAGCAACTTTGCAGAGGACCTGTGGATTCAGAGGTTTTCAGCACAGGCTTCACAGCATCACTGCCAAAACCCCCTCACTGGGGGTATTTGTTTGTGCAAATTTAGGATTTGCAGCCCTTTCCCTTTAAGGGCTTAGAATTTCTGACTTTTAGTGAGTTTTGCGTGCAGATGGGTCTCCATGCACTCTTGGTATAATTTTGTGAGTGCCATGGTTCCCCCAGCTGTTCTGACTGCTGAATTCAAGACTGAAATGCTGTATGTGCTACTACTGGGAGACCCGCTCAGGAAAAACCCAGTTTCTCTGAGGTGATCATCTCCTGAACTCAGGGAAAGACAAATATTGACTTCTTTTACAGTGGATTGCATACACAGGCTTTAATAGTTATTTAATTATCCACTTTTCCATGTGGGGGATAATGTGCAATAAACTGAATCACTGTTACCTAATAACATGTTCATTTTCCAAGGCAATGGTGGAGCATTCCCTCTTTAAGGAGCAATACATCTTGTGCCTTCTGCACTGCAAAGTTGAAGGTCAGTCAGTTTATTAACCCCAAATGGCTTTATAACCTATTAAACATAAACCATATCTGAATTATTAATTAATATTTCTGTATTATAGTGTGCTCTGTCCTCTTATGTCTTTCCAGCATTTGTCATTCCTGCTCCTCCAAGCCCAGTGGGGCTTTTTGTGGCAGTTCACAAACCTTCATCCCAATGAATAATTAATGCTCCCTCCATTTGATTTGTTTTTAAAGACTTGACATTGGCAATGCAATCTGTTGTAAATGGAATTTCTTCCTTTCTTCCCTGACCCTGGGATGGACTCCTTGGGTGATTGGCAGCTGTCATTCATCACCTGCACAGTGCAGCTGGCACCAGCCCTGTTTCAGAGTTGTTTCAATGGCCAATTAATTATAATCTTCTGGTTGCAAGCTGCTTTATTATCTGTCCCTGGGTAAATGCTTTGCCTGCTGAGTAATTTACATGGCATTCTCAGGTGGAAGTGACAGTGGCATCAAAATATTATCTGAAGGAATTATAGTATTTTATCAATTGTCACTGAAGCTGTGCATAAATTTTTCTGCAGAGCAAAATTCCAGGCATATCAGTCAGTGATCCCATAGAACTGAAATTTGCTACAACTGCCAGAGGATACCTAAGAAGCAATGAATCACTAAAAGGTACAACTAAAAAATTTAGTGTGTTTTGGTAACATTTTAGAGTATTTAAGGTATGGAAAATGTTCAGGCCACCTCTGGTGAGTGGAAAGGTGGTTTAGATGTGATTTTGTTTTTAATACATGTAGTTTTAATATTCTTAATTTGACCTGTTCCCCAAATATTCCAATCATAATAAGTCCATTTTGTGTAGCTGTGACTACTGTGATAATGAATCCAGTTCCTTAATACTGTTGTTTTACACTTTCACATTGCACCATTTGTCACATGGTTCTGCTGATAAAAATATAATTGACAAAGGTTTTACCTTTAGGGCCAAGACTTTTAACGTAAGTTACTTAGACCTGGTTAATGTTGCTTATTATTCTTTAGATTACTGCTGCTATATATTGCTGAGGTCAATCATTCCTCAACATTTCATGCTAAGAAATTCCAATCCCTAAAATATTCCTTTTGTGTTTGAGATGTTTGAGGCAGATGACTTCACCAAGCAGAGCTCTAACAGCAATTGCTGCTTTACTTCTCTTCTTTAAAATGAACTTGCTAAAAGCCCGGTACTTAAAATTGGTCTTATTTAGTGTTGCTAGATTAGCTTAAAGTACCTTGGGAAATTCTGGGTAAAACAGAACTAAAAGATTAAAAAATAAATGTCCACCTTGTCCAAAGGATCCTGGCATTGGTTCCAGTCCTGCTGAGCAGCCTGGCAGCTTGGGCTGGGAGAAAGGCTTGCTGAATTATGCAAGCTCCAAACGGTTTTCTTGGTGTCTTGAGGTTCCTTGAGATTCCCATGCTCATCACTCTCCACTTTATTTTCCTTAACCATATCTAGGAACTCAGGAAATAAATTAAGGAAATGCTTTCTTTTATAATAGCTCTTAGATACACACATGGAGTCATCATAAATCTCTTTCCTGGTCTCAATTTGCAGAGGAAGCACTTGCAGGTTTACTGAAGGAAGGGTATGGCATTTGGCTTTGGAGTCCTTCACTCTGATACAGTGCTTTTCCTAGAATCTGGGTTCATGTTTTCATGTAGGACTTGATTGTTCTCTCGGTCTATTGTCTTCTATCAGTATTTGTCCAATTATTATTTATATCAAAAAGAATATATTTGACATTATTTTTATTATTTTATTTGCCTTCCTTTCTTGTTTTTGTCTTTACTTCATTGGATCTGTGGCCAAAGTTACTTCTTTTTAAGAGAAGCATTGATTATTTTTGTCATCCAAATATCCATGAATTCCCAATAACAAATAACCATTTTTTTCTGTTTACATTTCTCCCTCTGGTCAATTTTCCTGTCATTTTCCTTTACTTTCTCTCAGCACAGGTTTCTGCCATGCAGTCATATTTAGGCTACCTGAAATTTCTTTTGATTACTCCTCATTTCTTATTATCTAAGATATCCAGTTTGGAATATCTGGGCTCCCTGAAGATGTGTGCTCAATCCTGCCACATCCATAGCAGACATTCATCCTTCTGAGATTCATAAATTCCATTCTGTAGAGTTCACAGAGTCTGTTGCAAAGAGGGTTTAGCAGAAACTCTCAAGAATCAAATCCTGTCTGCTCTGTTTAATTACTGGAAGTAACATAATCTTTCTGTAGGATTTGAGATTTATTCCTGTGGCTTGATTCTTTTCTCCTCAGCACTCTGGAGTTCACTATCCAATTAGTCACTGCCTCCTCTTTCCAATAATCACCACATTTCAGCAGTGCTGTTTGGAAGAGAGCAGCTTGTTTGGTGCAGTTTGAAGTGAAAGTGTGAGATCGTGTGAGTACCTACAAAAATAACTTCCTACTGTGCTGTCCTTAATCGTGGACTCATGGAATGACAGAATGGCCTGGGTTGGAAGGGATCTTAAAGCTCATTTTTCTCCAGCCCCTGCCATGGGCAGGGACACCTTCCACTGTCCCAGGCTGCTCCAAGCCCCAATGGCCAACCTGGCCTTGGACACTGCCAGGGATCCAGGGGCAGCCACAGCTTCTCTGGGCACCCTGTGCCAGGGCCTCCCCACCCTCCCAGGGAACAATTCCTTCCCAAGATCCCATCTAACCCTACTCTGCCAGTTTGAACCCATTCCCATGCATCCTGTAATGAAAAATTTTAATAATTTGTGCTTATTCACAGTATTATTTGTTTTTAACTTATACTAGAACTAGCAAATTAAAAGTATTGTTATATCAGCCACTACCATTAAATTCCTGTACTTTTCACATTTGCATTGGGTGTCTGAAGGTGGAGGGGTTGTGTGGTAGCAGGGAATGTTTGTATAGCACAGCTGAGGTTGGTGATTAACCCTACTCTCCCCTCTGCCACTACTGCAGTGGCATTTAAACTCTGCTACCATGAAGTCTCAATAAAGGCAGCCCAGAAACATTGCATGCCAGTTCAGTGTTTTAATGACCCACACCAAAGCAATGCCTGATTAGATCCTTTGCTAATTATCTTCTTCTACTTCTGCTGGTTGTATTTCAGCAAAATGGACAGACGTATTTACAAGTAGCATTGAATTTTAAGATGCCACTCATAGCTTAATTCCTATAAGAATTAACTTCCTATAAAGTTTTTGAAACATCATTTTACACACTTCCAGGAACACAAAATGAGTAATTTTGTAAGAGTGCTGGAGGACTTCACTAGAAATTTCCTTCCTCTTTTTCCATAACTCACTTATACTTTATTCCTAATAATTATACCAAAGTTATGTAAAAAGCACTATGATGTGGTATTGTTTTTGCAGAAACTCGGTAACTGCTGGATTGAAGTTCTCTGAAGGATTTTCATCCTTAAGCCTGCAGCCCGATTTTACTTTAAAGTGCCCCATGTTACCTTGACTTGGATTCAGGCTGCATTTAGCTTTTCTAGGAGAGGATTTGTATGTCCTTTTAACAGGAAGGAGCTGTGGTTATCTCCCCAATGGAGAGAGGTTAATCTGTAGCACAATGTGTAGGTAATACCCAAAGAATTCTGGAAAACCCAGTGGAAGGCAAATGAGAAACTGTAAGAACAGAGGCAGAAGCCCTCATGTCTGATTATCACAGCACTCAGGGTGAGGCATTGAACAGAAACAAAACCAGGAAACATCTCCCCATCTCTCTGATACATCCATATTCTGCTGTCCTACTTTGCTGCTTTTCTCCTCGCCCAGTTGCTCAGCAGATATCTTTAACATGACGTGCAGCCCTCTGTTCTTAACCCAACCTAATATGCTCCTGTCATGCCTTTCAAATTTCTTTTCTAGCAAAGGTTTTGACCCAGAAATTCTCTCTCCCATGAGAAAATGCTGCTCAGATGCTGCTTTTCTCACATCCTAGATCTCAGCTGGAGCGGTTGGGATGGAAATGTCTCACCTGTTATAAGTGCTTCTCTCCCTGGTATAGCAAAAGTGGAGAATAATAAACTGCTGGGAAGTAATCCAAGTATAATGAACACTGGATAATTACATGACTCATAGGAGACCAAGGAATGTCCACTTCATTACGAGAACCCAAAGCTGTCCAGATTGGCAAAACACCCTTTGGGTTTCTACCTGCTGGGTTTTGCTGTGCAAATATGTGTCTGAGAGGTTTATTACTATTTTTCCACTAAATTAGATCCTTCATCATGAATCATTCACCGTGTGATGTTTGTAATGGAACCAAACACCAAAACATAACAAAGCTTTTAGCTGTGCAAAAGGCACGTGTGTCTCCTTTCCAGGGTTTGTTAGTCATGATCAGGAGCTGAGGAGATCTCCATTATCATCTTTCACTGTTCTCTTCTTTTCTGTGCTTTGTAGCCCTCCCACAAGTTGTAAAAGAATGTGTTGATAAAATACATTTGTTCTTTAATAATTAGTGGAGTTGGCAATTCTGTGGTGGACAGACAAGACCTCTGTCCAGCAGATGAGATCTTGGAAGGATTTGAATTCTGATAAGAAAACACATGGCATTTTTTTGGCAGCTCAGTACTCCCTCCAAGTCCTAGCTGTAAGTTAGAAGGTGCAGAAATTCAAATGCCAAGAATTGCACAATCACAGAGGAGCAGGATTCTGTTCTCTTTCCATGATGGCTCTCATTATCCAGTAAAAATCTGAGCAGAAATGCAAAGGGGGTACATACACAGATAATATTGTTCATGGCCACTCTGAAATCAGAGCTGATTAAATCTTGAGCTCAGCCTTCACCACAAGAAAGGATCACAGCAGAGCCTGGGAGGTTTTCTGGACATCACCAGGGCTACGGACAGGGAAGAAGGGATTTTGCTCTTCAAGGGTGAGCATTTTTTGTTAATACTCTGAAGCATTTGTACTAAAACGAACTGAATCTGATTACACACAAACTTCCAATTGATTAGTTTTCCAATTCATAGTGTTACCTGATAATCTAAATTCCACTGATATTAATAGAAGATGAGAAAAGATTGCAGAAAGCCTTGTGTTCAATTTAAAAAAAATTCAAAGTACAAGGAGGAAGAGAAAAACTATTTTCTTACGGAAGTAGAGCATAAAATGCAATAAAATTAATATAGCAGGTAGAAAACATATTATTTTTCCTTTACAAAGCACCTTTTTTAATATTTATACATATATAAACATGTAGATATTTCCAGATGTTTTAATATACTGCACATCACATGATTAGAAACAATATCAATATTGATTTGGTTTTATATTTTTAATTCATTAATCACAAGTTTACTTGTAAAGATTTTACTTCCATCTTACTTCCTAGATCAGATTTTCTACCAGTGAGGCAGTTTTAACACTCCAGAGGAAGGGATTAGCACTCTGTACTAATTAGGAGACTGTCTGGTTTTAGCACCCTTTGATTTTCTGGCTGGATTGATGAGGTCCCAGTCAGGGTTGTGTCAGCAAAGAGCAGCCTTTGCTCTGGGGCTGCAGTGATGATCTGTGTGTTGTGCTTTTCTAACTGCTCTGGTGCATCTTTTGTGTTGACTTCCTCACCCAGGTATGAGTGGCAAAAATATCAATGATAAATACAGCTCAATGAAAGGACAGTGGTCTGGGAGTTTTCAAACTGAATATTTGTCTAAATTTAGAATAGACACCGTAATTTTTTTTTTTAATGTTTTTGTACCAGAAGTTTCCTAAAGATAGATGTTTTTATTTCCGGGTGAGAGAAAATTTTGAAGTGTGAACATGCTTAGAAAAATTGAAATATTGAGTTTTTATTCATTCAACTCTTGGTTTCCCATCCCACAGACTATGACAATTTTTAGACATTGATGTGAGAAATGTGTTTTCTTTTTCTAACATTCACTCAGGCCTATTTTATTTCTTTTTTGCTTCTGACACCTTGAAATCCATAGAATTCTATGAAGCCTCCTGGTTTAGGGAAAGGACAGGGAGCAGGCAGGGAGAAAAGGGCAAGGGAAGCGCACGTCTGTGATTTTTGAACGTTAACGTCCTTTTGAACACCGGTGTCCTGTGAGCTCCTACCCAAGTGTGAAACAGAGGGGCTGGGGTTGCATCCTCAGCTTTTGCTGAGCTGCTGGAGGGTGACTCTCAAAGACCTCGGTGCTGGCAGGTGCCTTTGAGCTCTGCCAATTTCCTGGCTGAGTGGCAGCCAGAGCAATGTCCCTGGGCTGGATAGGGATGGTTTGCTGCTCTCAGCAGGTTCCTGGTGCATCAGCTCCTCCTGATGCGAGGCAGGGGTCACCTTCCCTGCTGCTGCTGTCTTTCTCAAGGACTGCCTGGAGGGATAGAGCATTTTTCCACCTTTCTGTCCCTACCTGAAAAGCGTGGGGGGCAAGGTGGACAGAATAGCTGTTAGTGAAGCAGAACCTTCCACGGTCTGTAGGTGGAGATGAGTGAATAGAGTGTGTGCCAGGGGGCATCTTTCTATGGGTTCAGTGCTCTCGCAGCCTTTTCCTGAGTGCCTCTGCCCAGCCGCTCTTTGGGAAAGGATGCTGGTTTGGAAGGACTTCTGGAATAACCCGGTAGGTTTATTTTTAGGGTCACTGGAGCCTTTTTTGTTAAGAAGACGGTTAAGAGTTTTGTTGAATCAGGGCCCTCACTGAAAAAGAGTAAAATTCTGTGAGAATTTGGAAAACGTGAAAAACCCAAAGTATTTTAAAATTTAAAAAAAAGGGGTTTCAGCAATCTCTGTCTTGAATGTATTAATATCCAGCCTTTTATCATGTTCTACACTGAGATAGTCATAAGCTACAAACACCCACCTTGACCTGCACATTTGGGTCTCTTCTTCTAAATAAAGCTTATCATTCCTTGGCTAAATTACCAAAGAATCTAAATCTGTCCGTGTGAGAAGCTTTTTCCTTCCAGCTCTTTCCTAGCTGAGTACAATGCACACTGAACTGCAGCAGTTTATCAAAGAGCAAACATGTCATGTGGCCGAATATGGATTGACAGACAGGAGCTGGGTTAATTTACTGTAACCTTCCTTAAAAAGTTGTGTTGAGGAAGCAAAAAGCCATTATCACACAGCTGACCTTTGCCAGGAAAATATTAATCTTTCCCCAACTCGGTTTGTTAGTACAAGTATATCAACCCAACTGCTCCCAGAAATGTCAGCAGCTAAAATAGGCAGCAACATGCTGCACATCAGAAACACTCCCAACAAGGAGAGGCTCTTCCTGAGGACACAAAGGGAACCAGGGATGGAAGATGTATCCATATGGAGGCACAGTTAATAGGTATCCATACGGGTTCCTCGCCCTGCCAGCTTATTCTCACATAGTTGGTTAATGAAATAGTTCTTAAATAATTGCAATTATTGGTTTCCCCCAAGACAGAAGAGGTATTTTAAAATTAATAGGTCAGAAAGAAGACTGACCAGGACCAAACTTTCCAGCTAAATGAATTAATAAGGGAATAAATATATTTGTTTTGAGCAGAAACTGCATTGTTTTGTTTGTTGTTTTTTCTTCTTTTGGGTAGTGCCATGCGTGGAATATCATAGAATCATGGAATCATGGAATGGGTTGGGTGGGAAGGGACCCTAAAGCTCATCTCATCCCACCCCTGCCATGGCAGGGACACCTTCCACTGTCCCAGGCTGCTCCAAGCCCCAGTGGCCAACCTGGCCTTGGACACTGCCAGGGATCCAGGGGCAGCCCCAGCTTCTCTGGGCACCCTGTGCCAGGGCCTCCCCACCCTCCCAGGGAACAATTCCTTCCCAAGATCCCATCCAGCCCTGCCCTCTGGCACTGGGAAGCCATTCCCTGGCTCCTGGCCCTCCAGTCCCTGAGGAATTGTCCCTCTCTGGGTTCCCTGCAGCCCCTGCAGACCCTGGAAGGTGCTGTGAGGTCTCCACACAACCTTCTCCTCTCCAGGCTGAGCAGCCCCAGCTCTCCCAGCCTGGCTCCAAGGGGAGGGGCTCCAGTCCCCTCAGCACCTCGGTGCCCCTCAAAGTCAAAGCTGATTTAATTGTTGAACAGAATTTTCTCAGCTAAGATATAAATAGCAGCCCCTCTCACCTATCTGAGACTCAAAGGAGTACAAAAGTGGCATTATCTACTGTCTGAGAAATAGCTAAGTCCCAGGGTTAGTTTTTTGTTGCTGTTTACCTGGAAAAAGAGATCTGCAGAACTGTAGATAGATTTTGATGCAAACACAGGTGATTTGCTGTGCTGTGGATGTCCATACCTGAAGGGTTTGGCTTCTCAGGCAGGCACAACACACCCCCTGCCATGGCTCAGGTGGAAGGCAGTCCTGGATGTGCACACCCTGTTCCCTGCTGGATGCCTGTCCTCTGGAGAATGTCTCCTGCACACAAAGTGCAGACAGTGCTGCCAGCCACGCAGGGTGGCATCCCAAAGAACACAGTTCTGGTTAAAAGTCATAAAATACACAGCTCTTAGGAACATCTTGACACCGAGGCCAATAGAGAGAGATCTTTTGATCCAGGATCAGCAGACCAGATTTAAAACTGCATTAAATTTTTATTAGAACATATCCATATTGGAATATATCAGATAGAATTCTCTACAAGCTGCTTCATAAAAAACAGAATATTTGAAAATGTCGTGGCTTGTTACTTTTTCAATGTTAGAGGAAGCTGTTCTACAAGTGTCACTGTGCTGAACATTGTCACTGGGGGATTTGTGGTTTGAGTTTGGCTGGGTTTTTTTGGAAGAATGGCTTTTTTTGGGGTGCTTTGTTTTTGTTTCATTTGTTTTTCTTTTGGGATTATGTTACTTTTCTTTAAGAAAAAGCAGATATGAGGGGGAGGAGGTTGTTCCTTCCCTCCAGAAGCTCCTGAGCAGGTTTATTGTAGCAAAGGGGCACAGATCCCATTGTGGATTTGGGAGTTGTGAGAAACTGGGATGCCACACAGGAGGTGAAAGGTTTTCCTGAGGACCAGAGGAGAATGCACAGGGTTTGCTTTTGTTCTTGGTCTTGGAGTGGAACAAAATGAAACATGAAAAGGAAAGACATTCAAGCTCACCGTGGACAGAGGAGGTTGGTGTTTGAAGCCCTGTGTATTCCTTTTGGCATCTCTGTTTGCTGTCAGGTTTTTATTATAATAAAAAGCCCAAGGATTGATTTCTTAAGTTGAAGACTCAGAAATTGGAGTCTTTTTTATTGTAGTAATTCTTGAAGATCAAGGTAGAGCACAGAGCTCTGCCCAGCCTGGGTCATGGTCACCAGTGTATAAAAAGTCAAGTTCAGCAATGGCCACAAAGGAAGTTTCTTCTCTAAAATTGGTATCTGGACAGTTAGGAAGAACACAATGGTTTTTTTGCCTGAAAACAAGTTTTCACCAAAAGAAAGAACAGATCAGAATATTAGTTAGTACATGTGGTCCATACCTGAAGTTGAAGAAAGTGAAAATAGTTCCAGCGTTCCTCTGGATGATTGCACTTTTTTCTTCCAAGCAGCTGCTTCTCCTTTTGGTCTCCCATTATTCTCATAGCTCTGGGATGGAAGTATTGAATTTAAAGATGTTAATACTGGGGGAAAAAGTTGTGTGTCAGTTCAAAGTTCTCCAGGGGATTGCTGACTTTCATTCATAAAATTATTGCATTTTCTTTTCTCATGCAGTCTGGGGAGAGCAGAAATTCCTCTTGTGAAGGCTGTTTCTGGTGCAGGATGGAAACACCTGTCCCAGAAAAGACCAAAACTCTTACACACACCCGCAGCAAAGACAGACAGCCATGAACTTCCATAGCAACTTCCACCTGCCCAGTCCTTCCTTCTTATGCAGAAAAATAAGCCAAACAAATGAAATGACAAACCTGCACTGGGATTTCAGAATTAAATTGGTGGTGGATATAAATGTGGGGTTTTCTCTGTGTTTAGTGAAGAGAGAGATGTGTGCACCCAAAAAGTTATGGTTAGAACTTAAACTTTGTGATTTAACCTGGGCAACCTTAGTACAACTTCCACGTGTTTTAATTTATTTTTTGAACAAAATAAGATGCTTAAAGCACATAAATGAGCAGATGGGAACAAGTTAATGTTGGTTTATAATTAAACCAAATAAACTTACAAGAACTGTAAGGGCAGAATGTCTCTCCTCAGAAAAGCACGAGTCCATCCCTTTTGGTAGCCCAGCTGTGTTTGTGTGTGCATGGAGATACTGTAAATCATAAACAAAAATCTCTTTTTTTGAGAGCTATTGTATTCCTAGAGCTGATCATTACAGCCATGGATGGAGACTGTGAGAATAAATAACAGGTATCCAAGGTGTATTTAATTTATCAGAGTGTGGCACACAATGGGAAATACTGCAACTGCCTGGGTTGGTGCATTAGTGTAAAGATGGAATCATTTAAAGAGTTAAATTCATCCAAACGCTTTGTATCCTGTTTGTTCTAACATAATTATTATGTTAATTTTGGTATGCTTTGCATATTAAGCTGAGTACATCCTAAGATACTAATGACCAGCGTGTCAGCTTTTTATTAAATGGGAAATAAACACGCTGCAGCAGCTAATTAGTTTGTTATTCATATCAAAGAAAATGAGACTGTTCCTCTGCTTTCTAATTGAACGTATTTGCACTATTTGACAAATTGCCATTTCTTGAATCAAGCAAGTGGGGCAAAGGGAGAGGCTCCAGCCCCGTTGGAAAGACTTGTGGCTGGAATATATTGTATGAATATGCAGCAGTAGTAATCATTAATAATAAACCATTAATATTTTGCTGGTACTTGGAGATGTTGGCCAGCTCAGAAGCCTTTCCACACACTTTGAGGTCTGCTGCTAAATCCTTCCTTTCTCCAGTTAATGGTGTTCCCAGTCTGATGGATGTGTTCTTAGTGATGAACCTTTTGGGGACACACTTTGCACTTGTCCAGCCCTTGTCCCCTGCTGTTGCCCTGGGATCACCAATTAACCCCTCACACACCTGAGGACGCTTTAAATGCCACTATCTTTTGAGTCTTGATATCTTGCAGTCCAAAATCAATGTACTGTCCCTAGAGAATAAAAGCTGATGAAATACCACATTTAGTTATTGATGGCATCATTGTGCTGGGTGAAGTGAGAGACTGAATCACTTCTCTACACCAGATATTGCACAAAAGTTGAGGAAGTGTCCAAGACCAGGGGGGAATGGAGCCTGGAGCAAGCTGGGATAGTGGAAGGTGTCTCTGCCCATGGCAGGGGTGGAATTAAATGGTCTTTAAGGTCCCTTCCGACCCAAACCGTTCTGGGATACCATGATTCTCTGACTGGCAGACTCCCCCCTGGTCTGAGGTATGACCAATGTCCCTCTTTGGTGACAAAGGGCAATGCTGTACATTTAAAGCTGCAAAGGGTGATCAGAATCAACCACAGAGTACCCGAACCCATACATGAGTCACTGTCCTAAAGCTGCGGGGTGGGAGGGAAGTAATGAGCTCACTTGGGTGGAAATCAGCTTATTACTGTGCCAGCCTGTGATAGTCTGTCACAGTCCTTGCCAACAAACAGTGCCTGAGTGCCCACCCACCACCTGCAGCCCCCTCTCCAAACCCAGACTGATGTCAGTCACTGGTACCTGCATCCAACCCTGCAAACGGGGGTGATGAGCAGCCAGCCAAACCCACAGCACTGTATAAAGACAAAAATCCCATAAAGGTTTCATTTCTTAAATTGCATAAAACTTGAGAGGGATCCTGGTGGGAAGGAATGCGGGATTGAATGACACAGAGCTGCTGAAGAAGTTGGAGGGAGCAGTGTTTTGTAATCCACTGAAAGAAGTAAATAAGAAAAGGAAAAGGCTGTAAATAACTGCAACAATCATGGGGTAAGATCAATAATGGAAACAGGGCTTCATCCAAAGCATTCATGACCAAAGCATGTGAGAGCCCTTGCTCTGTCCAGGACTCACTAAACCCTGAGGAGAGTGATTTATCTATGACTAGCAAGTAGAATAATTTCTGTGAGTATTTCCAACAATAGTAATGGAATGAGACTAATAAAGTTTAGGTCTGATGTTTCAGTAGAGCTACATACACGTCAACAAAGAAATCCAAGAAACGTATATTTTCAGAGTTCATCTACATTTTATTACACAGATGAACTAGTTCTCTGGTATTCAGGGTGCTGGGAACCTGTGCTGCATTTCTATTCCACCCAGGCTCACAAATATTTATGACAGTAAAAGTAGCAGCATTCATTCACCTGTCAGCTGAATTTAATCAAGATCAAATGAACTTCTGAGCACTGTCTCTGTCTGAAAATTTTAGAATATCAGATTTGTCATGATAAAGCATTTTTCTCTGTTTCTCAACAACAACATAAAGACAGGAATTAAATAGAATTACTCCCACGGCTGACACAGGAGGGTGTCACTGAGGGTTATTGAAGCAGACTTCTGAGAGACTGATGGCTGAGGAACATTTTGAAAGCAGCACTGAAGGCACTAAACACAGCTGGGTCTGATGGTTCTTAGTGAATATGGTTACTTTCCACTCCATGGCCACCAATTTTAAGAATTTAAATGTTACCTCATTAGTCTGGAAAAGTTTAATTTTCATAGCACATTGCATAGTTCTGGAACCATCAGTTTCCACCTGTGAGCAGCAGCATTCCCATCTCTGCCTGCTGCCAGGGCCACGAAGGGAGTTTCATCGTGATCATGATCATTTCTTGCTCATCCTTATTAACAAATAGGTTGGACTTGATAATCCCAGAGGTCTTTTCTAACCCAGTTGATTCTGTGAAATAAAAATCAGTAGATTTTCAAACAAACAAGCAAACAAACAAAAGGATTTTTGGTTCAATGATTTTTTGTTATTATTTTTCTTATTGTATGTTTTTAGCATGTGATAATATTAATTAAAATCTCTGTTGAACACTATAATTGTTTAACAACACACAAGTCTAAATGGAATTTAGGCTGGTAACTCCTTCCTGGTTTTCTCTGCTTGGAGAGCCTCTATTATCAAGACAAATGGCTCCATCCATCAGTTCCCAGGTCTCAAAAGCTCAAGCTGGTGTCTGGAAATGCAGTTTAGTAAATACAAGGTTTCTCTGCCATCAGCCACTAGAAAAGGATCCCCAAAGGAGTAGATGTTAACTAACATTTTCCAGTGGATTTTTGCAGCTCATTGAGTTGGATGACAGAGACTGTCCTTTGGGGAGGGAGAGGGAGAAGACATGGAAAGAATTGTATTTAAAATAACCTTATTTATGACTATTCTGTTTCCATCACGCCAATCAAAGGCATCATGGACAATTAAACTAAGTATAATATTGCACTGTCATAGAATCAAACTGATTAAAAAAGAATATTGAGGTTAAACCCTGCCCCATGTTGTGATTATGAGAATAACATGATAGTGATATAATGAAAAATTGGTAATTTTTGCAGTCTCGGCTGTGTAAGGATCTGGAGCTGTGCCCTGAACCACAACCTCCTGCTGTTAATTCTTTCCTTCCTTTCACCACCAGTCCCCACTGGACTCATGGGCCAATTAGTGGGAGCAATAACAGATATATGAATTTTTGACTACATTGGATATTCCAAATTTAAAAACAAACAGATTAAAAAACCCCCAGTGTGTCAGAAGTGTGCAAAAGGTTCTGATGCAATTTTAGAGTTAATGTATAGAGATTAGATTGTGTATTAAGTGCACAGTGGCAATGCCTGGCAGCTCTCAAGGCTGATGGCTCCTTTATTTACATGTGCCATCCTTTACACTCGGATAGTGCTGAGGAATTTCTCAGAGGAATCATTGGGAATTTTTTCATTGACATTCACAGGCAGTCAATGGGGTCAATATTATTTAGTGACAACTACTGGAATTTAATGCTTATCAAATGTATTCATTAGTAAAACACTGGTTTGTGGTCTGGGGGTCTGCAGGTGTAAATAATCATGGAACAAATTCCTCCTGCAAGGACCTCAGCAGGATTCCATGCCCTTCACCTTTTGGGATTAGTTTTCTTTCTTTCTCTCTTTTTTTTTTTTTTTTTTAACTATTCTGGTTTGAAAGCCTTTCTTTTTGGAGAGTTATTTTCAGTGACACACTACAGATGTCTCACAGAGAATCATGAATAACTTTTGTTCACCTCCTTCCCAAGGTGAGAAAGGTGAGCTTGCAACACCTTCATTTTGTCATGTGAGTGTCTCGGGTGCTCTCCAGAAGAACTGTGAAAAGAACATCACTGAAGTCAGACGAAAATGGAGTTTAAATCTCCTGTTATATGGCATAATTTACAATATACAGCATATAAGGCTCCTAACTAGGATCCAATATCCTTCTCAATTTTTATGTTGCTTCCTCGTGTTCCCTGCTTTTTTACAAGGTGCACAGACATTTACAGCTCTGAAGCCGAGCCCCTCTTAGAAAGATTTAACAGTTTTATTTTAGGCTCATTACTTATTTAAATCATTAACTAATGCCTGATGTAAATAATTCTATTATTACTCTAGATTTTGCAGAGATATTTTGGTTTTTCATGCCCAAAATCTGAGTCCCAGCAGACTTCACAGAGACACATGCAAGCAAACAATTTTCTGAGGGTTGCCACCACCACACTGGAGACACAAATGAAAAGTTTCTCCTCTTGCACTTTCAGCTGTTGAAATGCAGAGTAAAGTGAAAGATTTGCACTTGGTGCAGCTCTGGCCAAGATCCAGGAGCAGGATGCACATCCATAATTCCTTAGCATGTGTGCAGCCCTGCAGAAATCAGTAACAGCTCTGCAGGACCCACCTGTCCTGGGAAGGGATTGCCAAGTCTGGGATGGAAAACTGGAAAAAAAAAACCCAAAAAGATTTATAGGTGAAGTTTTCCTAGAGGTTTTTGCTTATTTCCTGATGGCATTGCAGGCAGAACCCGCCTTTCTGTGTGTGATGTGTTCACATCCACAGAATTATGAGCATCACTTTTACATTTCAGACCAATCCATTTTGTGACTCAGCAGGATCTGTCCAGACTGGGAGCCAGACTCATAAATCAGTTGTTCTACACATATCATACAGAAAGCAAATAAATCTCTCCAAGAGAGAAAACTGGGAAAGGAGAAGTTGTTATCTGTTTATTTTTACCACATTTCCGTGGTTATGTACTTGAACAATTAGAGGTGTTTGTGGGTATTTTTCATTTTATTCCTTGGTTTTCTTAATTTAAAGTAGCAACATTATCCAGAAGCTGTCTGGGTTTTTTTACATAACCTTATGTTCTCTCTCAGATATAATTCAGTGGGTTTTTTAATGGCATTTTATTTTTTTAATGCTTTTGTGCTAAACACAAAACACAGTGTGTATGGTCAATATAGATATTGCAGTAGATAATTTAAAAAGAACTCATTAAGCAGCACTTGGCCCCAGCTTTAATTTTAAGATGTGCAGCATCCAACAAATCACATGAGAGTTTGGCATCTCCCTGAGCACAGAATCCAGTTTATACCTCATGGCCAGCAGTGGTACACTGGTAAATTAAGGACTCTTAAATGCTGAGGTGATCAAAAAGATATTTTTTCCTTTTTTCTTGAAAAATGCTGAATTTCTCTAACGGATGTGAGTGTCACTTAAGTTTTACAAGTGCCAGGACAAGAGAGAATGGATTCCCACTGAAAGGAAGTGGGTTCAGATTGGATATTAGAAGGAATTGTTCCCTGGGAGGGTGGGGAGGCCCTGGCACAGGGTGCCCAGAGAAGCTGTGGCTGCCCCTGGATCCCTGGCAGTGTCCAAGGCCAGGTTGGCCACTGGGGCTTGGAGCAGCCTGGGACAGTAGAAGGTGTCCCTACAGTGGAATTAAGTGGCCTTTAAGGTCCTTCCCAACCCAAACCATTCTAGATTTTATGATTACCATGAAAAAATCATCCTGATAGTGAATGTAAAGTCAAAATTCATAAAAAAGCCAAACCTGTTGGATCTCAGGCACAGGATGGGATTTTAGGGTGTCCTGTGCAGGGCCAGGAGTTGGACTTGATGATCCTTGTGGGTCCACTCCAGCTGACGATAGTCCATGATTCTCTGATATTTCCAGTTGGCAAGGCAGGAAGCAAAGACAGACTTTTGAAACTCTAAATAATTATAAGATAAATATGTTTATCTCAACCTCTCTTATTCAGAAATTTCTTAAAACTTGGACTCAACCTTGTAAAGCAACTCTAAAACATCCTGAATATAATGCACAGGGTGCTGTACTTGCCATATTTAACTTTCCTTTCCAGGATTGGAGTTAGACTGGTTAGAATTGGGAAAAATAAAACCTTCTTGTTATGTCCTACATTCCCTTTAACTCTATTTTTGTATTTTAGGAGTGGGGTGTGGACAGAAGATACTTCTAAATTGTCATTAGCTTTGGGTTTAGAAAAAAAGAATCAAAATAAAAACTCATTGTAGAGGAATTAGACATTTTTTAGGATGCATCCTCACCTGGAGTAAATAGCTGTGAGTAACAGCAGTAGGAAATCTGAGCTGTGAGAATATCTGCATCCTTTATCTTTGCTTAAGGTTAGCCTGTTACATTTACTATTCAGTGATATGCCAAAAATAAAACTTTTAATTTCACTTTATTGAAATTTCTGGATGTTCTCATAAAAGCCTAAATGTTAGAGGAACAATATTAATAAGTCATCCAGTTCTCTTTGCACTCACACATATTTCTTGGCAGTAAAAGAATATTACATTGCACCAGCTGTGCAGAACAGAATTTGGAGTCTTGTTCTGGGTCAGTTCAAATGTGTGTGTAACAGCATTTGAGTCTGGCATATGATGAGGGATCTTAAACCTTATTATATATTCTCTATAGACTTGGAGAGGGTCGTCGTGTTTGGGTTTTTGTTTGTTTGTGGGTTGGTTTTTGTTGGTTTCCTTTTTTTTTTTTAATTTTTAATCTGTGCCCTCATTTAGGAGACATAGGAAAACTTCAGAAATAAACTTGTGATTTACAGCTCTCTTGCAGCTGAAATGCATGAGAAGATACAATGATCATATATTCCAATGGACTAATTTTATATAGCTAATTTTAATACTATAAAGCTTGGTTTCATATTCTCACAAATACATAATATTGTTTAGATAAAAGTGGTAAGTTTGATAAATAGGTACAGTTTCAATTCTTTAGTGCTGATTTCATTCATAGGGAGAACAAATACTGTCCGATTTTACAGCATTGCTTAACATTCCATCATTTCCATCAGAAAACAATTTCAGTGCTGTGCAGATATTGTTGTAATATGATTCATAATTTTAAGGGTCTTCTGAAAACAAATCCAGAAACATTTTCCACATACATCTCTTTTGGACATTGCTCTCAGGCAGACTGATTCCCACCAGATCAGATCTTTCTTTCTTGAATCAGAAGGGAATTGGAGGTACAAATTATGCTTCGTTTATCTCATACCTGTTTGGGATTGCATCCAGAGGGATCTGGACAAGCTCCAGAAGTGGCCCCTGGGAATCTCTGAGCTTTAACAGGAAAAGTGCTTGAGCTGCCCCTGTGTCAGGGCAGCCCCCGGGATCAGTCCAGGCTGGGGCTGAGCAGAGGGAGCAGCCCCGGGAGAGGCCCTGGGGGAGCTGTGGGGCAGAGCTGGCCCTGCCCCGGCCGTGAGCGCTGGGACCCCAAACCCCCCTGCCCTGGGCTGAGCCCCAGCGTGGGCAGCAGGGGAGGGGGGATTCTGCCCCTCTGCCCCCTCAGCTGAGACCCCCCCTGCAGAGCTGCCCCAGCCCTGGGGCCCAGCACAGGAAGGAGCTGGAGCTGCTGCACAGAGCCCAGAGGAGGCAGCAGCACCATCAGAGGGATGGAGCAGCTCTGCTGGGAGCAAAGGCTGCCAGAGCTGGGATTGTTCAGCCTGGAGAGGAGAAGCTTTGGGGTGAGCTCAGCGTGGCCTTGCAGGGCCTGAAGGAGCTGCAGGAAAGATGGAGAGAGACAATTGCCAAGGGCTGGAGGGCCAGGAGCCAGGGAATGGCTTCCCAGGGCCAGAGGGCAGGGCTGGATNTAATAATTCATCTAATTCAAATAACTGAAACCGATGCAATGGGAGTGAGTATGATCCTTGTGGGTCCCTTCCAGCTCTGGATATTCTGTGATTCCGGCCCTTGGCACAGCCTCTGGCCTCGCAGCGGGGCTGCGATGGTGTCCGCAGGGACAGGAGGAATCCGGGCAATGGGCGCGGCCGGACCCGCCCCAGCTCCGGGCCCGCGGGGCATCCCCGGCACATCCCCAGGGCATCCCCAGCACATCCCCACCCCATCCCCATCTCATCTCCAGCACATCCCCAGGGCATCCTCAGCTCATCCCCAGGGCATCCCCAGCACATCCCCAGGGCATCCTCAGCTCATCCCCAGGGCATCCCCAGC
>VZRV01001916.1:240670-260547 GCA_013398115.1 Falcunculus frontatus
CCAGCCCATCCCCAGCTCATCCCCAGCCCATCCCCAGCCCATCCCCAGCCCATCCCCATCTCATCCCCAGCACATCCCCAGCTCATCCCCAGCGCTGCCAGTCGGGCCGGGCAGGGCCGGGCTCTGGGATTCAGGGCCAGGAGATCTCCTGGCGGCTGCTCGGGGCCGGCAGCTCTGTCGGTGCCACGGGGGCTGCCCCTGCCCTGTGCCCGCTGCCCCCGAAAGGCAGAGCGGGGGGACAGCGGGGGGACAGCGAGGGGACAGCGAGGGGACAGCGAGGGGACAGCGAGGTGAGAGCGAGGGCCCGGCTCGGGGTGCCCCTGGAGCACGCCAGGACCCACCCTGCCCGTTCCAGCCTTATTAAACCACAGCACATTTCCTGAGGGAAAATGGACAAGGACACAACAGGCTCATAACACCGGCGCGTTTCGGTGATGCAAAATCCAGTGGCAGACAGCTCCAAGGAATTCCAGTTCACTTTTCCAGAAAGTTTGAGGAAAGAAAGTGCAGCAAGTGTTATGCCTTCCAATGTCCTCTGAACTTTAGGAACATCTGTTTACACGGGAAACCCTCTAGCTCTCCATGACATTCCAGTCTTTAATCCCTACATAGCTGGTCACCAAAGTTTCTAAAACTTCCTAAACTGAACGAGTTTTAAGCACACGATACTAAAGAACTCCAGCTTTAATAGCACAGGGATGATAATATTTTAAAAATTCTAGTTTTTTGAAGTCAGTTTTTGCTTCTTCACTGCTGAACTTGCTACTGCTTTTTGAGAGGTTTCTTTGTGAGTTCTTATCTAATCTAGACGCTTATCTGACCTTACAGACACTTTTGCTCTCTGGCACTCCTTAATCGGGTTTGCTTTTCAGACTTTCACATTGGATTTTCACCACACATAGTAAACACTTGATTTATAAGGTCTGGGTCCCCTTCATCAACCTTAAAATGAAACTTTAAGTGTTTATCCTGTAGAGGGGAAGTCTCATCTCAGTGAAACGTGAGTAATTTTGAGGAGAATCTGTCCAAACTGTGTCCAAAATTCCTTCTTCAGCAAAGCAAGTAGGAGCAGTCCCTCTTCTACCCAAAAATCTTTTGGCATGTGTTTCAGCCCACAGGAAGTGGTGTGGGTTTTCTGGGCTTCCTCTGAATGTGGAACATAACTTTGTTTTGCTGCATGAAGTGCTCATATATAAAATCAATTCATGTCGTTCACACGTAGAATGATCCTCCAGATTCTAAGAGTGTCATTGGCATCTAATCTGTCATTTCTTGGTATTAAATACACTAAGTTAATTCTTCTAAATAATTTCTATTGGAAGAAGTTAAGAGACTTAACCTTTCCTATGGTCTAAAACTAAGGATGTTCATATCTTAACAATGGAATTTTCGTAATGTAGCAATCAAAGCTTTTTTCATATGCAAATGAATATGAACATTTTTTCTCACTTGTAGGAGGTGAGAACATCTTATTTTTCCTTTTAATATTTTAATTATTTCTCTTGTCTTGATTTTAAATAGACCTAGACATAAAACTACATTTATTAACTTAGGTAGATTAGATCCTACTGTGCTTTTTACCTCATACCAGCTTGTTAGTCATGCTAAATTCTGATGGTATCCATGTCTTTATTGTGATTCATGAGCCTTTTCTTCCTATTTCCCCCCTCATCTTGTTGAGGAGGGTGAATGAGTGGCTGGGTGGGGTTTTGGCAGCTGCTCAAGGTCAACAAACTCAATTCGAATTGTTACCTATGGACTGATGATGTTGGTGGTGTTGGTTGACACACAGACAAACTGCCTCCTGTTCCAGGCAGCCTGGAACCACAACATTTTTGGGATTTCTGGAACACTAGAAGGTGTTTGGGCATTTTTTTAATGACAGACCATAAATCCTTTTAACACAACAAGTATTGGGGTCCTTCAAGGAGTATTTCAGGGCAGTTTTACCCTTGGGGTAGATATGATACATCAAAAATATCTTCCTTAAATTCACTGCATAAAAAATATTTTTCCTAATCTCACCTCTCTTCACAGGACAGATCTTTTGCTGATTTTTGGTTTTGTCACTAGATCCCAGTGCAGCCCTTGAGGGGCCTGAGATTTTAGCAGGACTTAGATAAAAGATTTCACATGAGTGTTTGAATTCTGATTCAGCATCCGGACAACCTCGCATCAATAGAACATGAACTCTTAAATGGTTTACAGTAGAAAAGAGGAATTGGGGCTAATTTTTTTCTAAAATATCATATTTATCAAGTAAGGCTATTCAACTGTTAAGGGTTTTGCTCATTATATTTAATGGCAGTAACATTAATCACTTTATATTAATTAGATCAGATATGTGTGGTGAGAAGTGGAGATTTGAGTATAATCAAAATGAATTAACTGCTCTACTTAAAGACAAATATTTGCAGAGACAACAGGGAAAACACATGCCATGAGCAATGAACAAAAAGAGCCTGTAAATAAAATATAAACAACAAGGAAAATATCTTATTTTGACTGTTCAAAGCAGCTTTCTTGTACTTGTTTTTGAAAATTGTGTGATACAGAGTATATCATATAGAGGTGACTCCCAGAGAAGGGAGGATGAGTTAGGACGCTCTAAGTTTTGGAACATTACAGTATCTGTGCTCTTGCACCTCTTCCCTGCAGCTTGGTAAATGCTGGAATCGACCTTATTGCTGATGTTTAAGCCCAGGAGACTCCCAGACTCCCACTCCATGTGCTGAAGATGCCTGTGGGTGCCTCTCACAGCTGGAACACCCGGTCCCTGCAGGGCTGGAGCAGATCCCACAGATCCCTGAGCTGAGGATGCCCGTGGGTGCCTCTCACAGCTGGAACACCCGGTCCCTGCAGGGCTGGAGCAGATCCCACAGATCCCTGAGCTGAGGATGCCCGTGGGTGCCTCTCACAGCTGGAACACCCGGTCCCTGCAGGGCTGGAGCAGATCCCGCAGATCCCTGTCTCTTTACCCAAAGCAGTCCCGTTGGCGATGCTGAGCTCGCACAGAGCCCGGCTCGCAGGGTGAGCTCAGCACAGGTAACAGCTGTGGGACATTTGCACCTTTCACCTCTCCGGAGGAAAATCATTCAGGGGTCAGGAAAACAGTCCACAGGGAACTCCCTGTCTCAGCAGGCACTGTAGTAGCCAAGGGAGCCAGACTGAGCGCTTTGCTTTCCTCTCCCTCCTCTCCAACACACCTCGGTAGCTGATTTACCTGCTGAGACGGTGCTGGAAACCCTTCTGTGACAGATCCAAACTGACTGGCTCCAGGTTGTGGTTCCTCCGCCTAAATCAGCAGTGTGTGTGTGTTTACAGCACTGCACCTTCTGTTGGGTAGTGCTGATCTCCTCATGCCTCCCGTTAAGATTTCAGGGCTCTGTACATTCCTGCTTGGGTGTTTTCCAGCTAAACCACTGTGATCTTTAACACAGTCACCTCAGCATCAAGACAGTTTATTACATTCTTTGATCCAGAAGAAGCTACTGCATTTTGACCGTTTGTAGGCATTTATCTAATAATTGTAGCTGTGAGCTGAGGAGGAAGGCAGTCAGGAGTAGAGCACACACACACGTGCCTCAGAAGCAGCTGAAGAAATGAATTTGTAGAGCATAAGCAAAGTTTTGTCCGGGGAGCTGGTAGTGTTTCTCAGAATGTACGCAAGCAGTTATTATAAAGTGTGTGTGCTCCTGACAACAGGGAGATTAAGGCAGTTATTCTTGTGATTGTCACCCTCACCAGCACCAGCAGAGAGCCAAGACATCGTTTTCTGCAGTTTTGTTGCCTAACGCAACAATCATGGCTATAACATCTCACTGAGGAGAAATAATATGGTTCTCATAGCACATTTTCCTCAGGGCTTGGAAGACACAGTGTGGAAATGGACCTCAGTACAGATAAACTCCATGGGTGATGATTTTCCTTCTCTTCAGTACATTTGAAGCTGACATTTTGTAATGAAATTTTTATATTGTATTATATTATATATGCTATATTATATCTATTATATTATGTATTATATATTATATTGTATAGTATATAGTGTATATTGTATACTATACTACACTATACTACACTATACTACACTATACTACACTATACTACATTATACTACATTATACNTATGACAGGAAAGGTGGCAGAGAGGAAATAAAGACTGATTGGTGGGAGAACAAAAATTTTGACCATCCCCAGAGAGGAGCAGTGACCCAAATAAGAGAAGTCCTGCCTGGGATTTCAGGGTATTTGCCTGTTATAGAAACTGTAGGGGAAAAGGGAAAAATTAAATCCAGCTCTACAAAAGAGGTAGAAGTAGATAAATAATTCTTATCTTACATCCCTCTGCAGCATTTAAATAAAATCTCAGCTTCTGCTCTTCTTGGAGCAAAAAAAAAAAAAAATGTAGGGCTACTACCTACTACTGCCCTATGACAATCAAGAAAGATGTGTTTCAAAGTGGTCTCCAAGATTTTACCCTTTTTGTATTAAAAGATTGGAAAGGAGTCCTACAATGTTGTTTTAATTTGGGTATTTAAACCAGAGGGGAGTGAAGATTTTTAAAAACTCGTTCCAAATGGGCACAGAAACAGCACTTTGCATGGAGGTAAAGGGGTGCAGAAACACCAAATATTGTCATGTAAATTTGTTTTTGAAAGATGGAGAATCCTTTCTAACATAGCCAACCCTTGAAATATTTATAACATGCAGCAGAAATACAGGAGTGCAAAATGTTCCCCCGTAATTGCTCCCCCCTCTACCTTTTCCTTTTTAAGGGAGAGAATGGGTCAGTAATCACCCAAACTCACCGTGGAGTGCTGTGTTCATCCAAGGGACTGGACAAATGCAGATTAAAATTGGATGCCAGAAGCGGCTGGCACTGGATGGCCACAGTTGCTCCCAGCCCAGCTGTCTGCCTTGCTCTCCTGATGAGCCATCAGTTCCCCCCTCAGCTGGGTGAGATTATTTCATGAAGCAGCTCTTGAACCAGCAGAGATTCTCCCCTCTTATATTAAATGAGGGAGTCTTAAAATTCCCGTTTAAATTTGAGAGGGTTATAATAGAGGAGAGGGAAGATTTCTTAGAAACTTCACTACCGAGTAGGAGACAGGTGAGGAAACATAATGGGTGTGAAAGTCTCCTGAGGAGAAATAAGCAGCCATCTGTTTTCCAAATCTCGGTATTTGAGGAAATAGGGGCTCTCTTTGCTGTCAGGTGAGGGATGATTCAAACCCTCTCAGGTGTTTTGGAGGTGCAGGGACAGGAGGGAGGTTCCTCTAAGATGAGCTGTTCCCCCCAGGGCTGTGACTACGCTGTGAAGGTACTTTATTGTACAGGAGAGATTCACGGGTATTTCCCAGGGGTGCCTTTAGTGTTCCACACAAAGGGGATGCAGACCGAGATAAATTCACCTGTGCAAATGAGGAAGGGAGGTGAGAATTGCTCTCTTGCTTTCTTGGTGCTGAATCACTTCATCGGCAAACCCCCCTCCCTCCCCTCTCCAATCAGTGTAACCTATTCCTGCCAAGTTTTAGGTAAAATGTGGTGTCTTCTATAGTTTTAAAATTTTCTTCCTTTTAAGACTTTCACTGTTCGTAATAATGTTAACTCCTACTTCACTCTTTTATTTGTTCAAGAAGGATCAGCCAGCCTTTCATTTTCATGAGAACATTTCACTTATGACGTGGTTTTCTTGGTTTCTCAACTAACGAGGAGACCATAGAAAATGGCCCTCAAATTTGAAATAAATCCACATTCATATGTAAGGACTGCACAGCATTCTCTATCAGTAAATATCTATTGTTGCCCAAATAAGATTCTGCTGGAGTAAAGCAGAGATTTTTATTCATGTGAGCATCCACCAGGAGAGTGAAGTGATTTGTTAAAGTCAAGTCAGCAAAAGGAACACCTGGAAGAAGACAATAATTAGATTTGTGGAGAAAACAAGTATGAGATAGTTTTGGTCCCTCACATAGCCCTGCATCTGTGCTTCTTTCTTTAATTGAAGGCTTTGTGTGTTTGCTGGATGAGTTATTGCCCCTCTAATCGCCAGAGCATTGGTTGCCAATGATTTTGGAACCCACCAGTTGCGTTGGGCTGCTGCTGGATTTGGCCAGGGAACCTGGAGTTTCTTCCAGGAGGGCTCTGAATGGCTCCAAGGGAAAACAGGAATCACGGAGCTTCTATTTTTCTTCTTTTCCTCTTCTTCTTTTCCCTTCCTTTCTTTTCTTTCACATAAAGGCCTAACGTGTGGTGTGAGGAGACAGCAAGAAATGTACAACGTCGGCTTCTTTTTTCACACACTGAAAAACCAGCCCTTATACTGCCACTTATTATAAATTTACATATCAGCCAGCAAAGGTGGAATATATTAAAAGCTATTTTCTGCCTGTGTTACAGTACATTTTTATTTTTATCCTGATTATTTGTGTTGGGTTTTTTTTCATGACTATTTTTGGTCCTAGATATGGGCCCGTAAACTGCTTTAATCTTTCCTTTAGGAATAATTTAATCTTGGGGAATATGTTCTCTGACATCATTCATGGCTTTTTAATGTTCTCGGTCAGCCCGTGGAATAGCTTTGGCATTTAGAAGATCTTTAAGTTGTTAATTACTGTGTTTCCAGATTCCTCCATGAATGTAATCTCTATAAAATATCACATACCATAAAAAAGGCAGAAAACTTATTTTCAAATTAGGACCTTTAATACACCAGTAAATTTTGATGACAGTGCTGTAAAAAGCCAAACTTTCCTGTGCAATAACTTCTTTCACACGTGTCTTACCGAGCTGCTTATGAGACAGCTTCAAAAGAATAATGATGGTAGATCAGATTTAAGCAGCCTGTAATGCTCCTTGACAAAGGCTTCTTTCAGCTGCTGCATCCTGACTGTTTGCAACCATGTCCTGTGCACAAAAAAGTACCAGGCACTGAAAATATTAATGATGCTGTGCTCTGCTCCTGAGTGTTCAAACACTACCAGCACCTGGAGGATGTTGTTTTGTTTTGTGTCGGGTTTTTTTTCTGGTAAAGAAATATCTTTCTGATTTTATTATTGTTATTTTATATACTGACATTAATAATGAGTGCATCAGGCAGGAGAAAAGAGCTCAAATACTGGAATGTATTTATATTTGTAATCAAAAGGCGTGGAATAGGCATAGCTACAGATCTGCTTTTGTACAGTCGGTACAGAATCCCAGAATGGTTTGGGTGGGAAGGGACATTAAAGATCATCCCATCCCCCCCCCTGCCATGGCAGGGACACCTTCCGCTGTCCCAGGCTGCTCCAAGCCCCAGTGGCCAACCTGGCCTTGGACACTGCCAGGGATCCAGGGGCAGCCACAGCTTCTCTGGGCACCCTGTGCCAGGGCCTGCCCACCCTCCCAGGGAACAATTCCTTCCCAAGATCTGAAGTGAATTTCCCCTCTGTCAGTGTGAATCCATTCCCCCTTGTTCTGTCACTACAGTTCCTGAGGAACTATCCCTCTCCCTCCTCCCTGTAGCCTTTTCTGATACATAAAGGGCTTCAGTCTTCAAGGGCTTCCTTAGACTGTTATCAGTCTATGGCCTTTCTCTGGAAGCTGGAAATTATCGATCTGGATCACCAGAGGATTTTGATTATGTGGAATGGGAGTAATCTCATGTAACCGGAGATGTTCATGAATTGGATGTCACCTGAGAAATGGGTGTCATTGGAATGGTCCTTGAGGCTTCCTTTACAGTTGAGCAGTAGGAAATTTGTAGCATAACTTGTGTGACCATAAGACATTCACTGAGGATGACATGGATCATGTGGAAGGGGCCCATTTCTCTTCTTTAAAGACTCCAACTCTAAAGTCTCTGACTTTAGAGCAGTGGAGGAGAGTAGTTGGGCCATGGATGTGGGTATCCTAACAGTTAAATTCCAGCTGTTTGGTCTGGGGAGTTGATAGAATTCAGTTTTTCTGTTTCACCTGCCTGTGAAAGTTGTCTGTGGGAAGATTAAAATCCCTTGGACAGTGGAGATGCGTTGTTCCTCCCATTAGGAGCCACAGCAGACCTCCTCTGGGTGCAATAGGAGCAGGGGAAGAGCACAAATGAGTCAAACCAGGAATTTCTCGGCAGTAACAAGCGTGAGAGAGGCTGTACTGATCCTCCCAGCAGAATATCAGCTCCCTGAAGGGGCTCTGCCCAATGGCAGCAGGAGGTGAGCCCCGGTAAGGAGCAGGACAGATATGAGAGGCACAGCTCATTCAGCAGAAGGACTTGCAGCAGGACTTCTTTATGTTTAGCAGGACTAAATAACAACAGTTCTTTACCATTTGCACCCTCAGAACACTCACTGAGGCGCTGAGCCCTGGCTAACGCGGATGGCAGAGGCTCAGCTGCATAAACCTGGTTTATCCAAGGAGCACAAAGGCACTGTAATTGCAACTCTTTAAATTTTCAGCACCATGATTTGTTTTAGTTAGGGCTCTCCTTTGAGTACTTAAGCCTTGCATATACATTTTTAATTTCAATTGCTGCAGTGAATTGTATTATATACCTTCCAAAGATATAATATAACAAAGTATCACAGTTTTGTACATCAGTTACAGATGCACAAAATATAATTACACATTACCTAGCACTTTCTTTTCCTATAAAATTACTGAACTTGGAGAAAACAGCATTAGCAGTGATGGAAAGAAATTTTATGAGGATTTATTTAACTTTTTCTGTGCATGTGTTAGTTGTTCTTTCTATGGATTGTTACTTAATTGCTAGTAATCACTGATGTTCTAACACTGCATTTTAGCTTGAGATAAACAAAATTTACTTTATCCTTGGATCCAGTCCTGATATTTGTGTTCATTCATGAAGTAATAATAAATAAAATGTAGGTGCTTCTCAGGAGGAGCCCTGAGTGGGAGAGGGGTTAAGATTTAGCCTGAACTGTGAAGTTTAAAAACTCTTCTAAAATTAGTCCTATAATTAACATTGATCTTCACCTCTGAAGTCAAATGTGAGCCAGCTGGTATTGCAGAATATTCACAGAGCAAACGAGGCCATATCTGTTCACCCAGGAGCTGCAGCCCTTCTCTGTGAAACACCTGCTTTCATTTCCTTTGGGACAGAACAGCACAACAAATTAAGGATGGACTTGATCCAATGGGTTGACTTTTTAAACAGTCGAACCAACACAGGCACTTCAAGCAGGGCCATGAAATAAATGGTCTGGGTCTGACACACCAAGCTGGTAAAATCACTGAATATTCAGTCTATTTAAAGTGTGCTCCACGTGTGGGACGGAATCCAAACCTTCCCTTTCCTGCTTTTGCAATATCTGAATAAAAGTCCTTTTTTGTACTTAACAAAGATCATTTAGGAAAAAACCCTGTTTTGCCTAGAGGTAATGTTTGCTGAATATCAGCAGCAGAATAGGATGGGTAGAGTTTGCTATAAAAAAGGAAACTGTCAATAATGAGAAATAAATCACGGAGTCAAAGAGGCAAAATAGAAAAATGTGAACTTCTGGAAAGTAACTGATTTTATGCATTTATCTTTGGGTGAAGTAACTTCAGAATACTGAGGGAAACTATCCCCAAGCACCCTGATGGGATCTGTTGGAGTGAGAACAATGAGGGGTCATCCGAATTTGAGTCATAATTGACCCCAGTGTAGCATCTATGTGCTTCCTGACAGGTGAATAAAATTCTGAAGAATTGAGAGAGTTAAATCTGGGGAAAAAAAAAAAAAAAGAAAAGCCATAGCCATATCAGACACTTGCAAAAACAGCAAGTACTTTTTATGTTTTTCGTGCTACAGAAAAATAAGATTTTTTTCACCCCTCTTGTCACAAGAAAGAAGAAAAAAAATTAAATGAGATTTCTAATATATAAATAATTTATCTGATTATAATTGCAGGTTGTTCACGGCACTGTAAAAATCAGAGATTGTTCAGGTTATGCTTTTGTTTGATTTATGCTCCCTGATATTTGAGACACTCAGTTCCTGAAGTCAAGAATTCTGACCTGCTCTTCAGAGTAGGACAATGTGTTGTTATGAACAATTTAATTTGAATATGTAGAGATCTAAAATTTAGTTCAAATGCACCCATATGCAGCTTCAAATATAACATTTCTTTTTTTCTCCCAGTTCTGGTCAATAATGAATGAGTTTTAGAATTTAAATCAAGACACAGCAGAGTTCTTGTGATATATTATTGATAAAGCACACTTATTGTAACAACATTTTCCAAGGGAAAACACATTATTTGTTGGCTCTGTTAATGCAAACTTTAACATATATCTATATTACGCTTATAAAAATAATTTTCAGTACAGTGGAGAAAGGTTTGTAAGCAGTCTTTTAAATAATTAGATGAAAAAATGCAACTTATTACCTTAATGAATAAAATATTATTCTTTGAGTAGGCCTTCAATTCACTTTCCCACATGGCTCAAAGAAAAGTCCAGGATTATAATGATGTATTTCAGAATATAACAACCAGAAATATTTAATAGAATTTTTAGGAAATATTTTTTCTTTCCTTTTCTAATGGCTCATTGAAGCTGCATATGGGAAATTAGAATTTCCAGGTAGAAAAAGATAAAGGAGTTTCTTTTTCTAGTCTTGCTATTTCTAGTATTGTTGAAACCCAAAAGTACTTTCAGAACTCCCCCCTTGACACCTGAACTCCAGCAGGGGTTTGTTCCTGTGGGAAATATATATATTTTTAAATATGCATACCTTAAAATTGTGTGGGAAATATACTTTGATAACACAGACCTTCAAGTGCTCTGGTTGCCCAGGTTTTAACATAACTGAATTACTCTGGGAGCAGTTATTACTGCATTAACAGATTTGTGGTTTTTAATTTGCCTTGGCTTGGGTAATGCCAACAACCCGAGCTCTGAGAGCATCATTTGGAATTGAGAGTCAATATCTTTGAGTGAAAATTAGGAATGAGGTTTGAGTATATTAATTGAATATACCTAGGCCTGGGAGGTTCAGTCAAGAGGAAAATCTAAAGATAGATGAAAAGGGGTGCAGCAAGACACACTTGTACTCCTTAAACAGTTTGAAAATAGAGGAGACAACCAGAAGTTTGGATCCAAGTCAGGAAAAAATATATTTATTTATAGGTTGGGAGTATTGGCCTATATAATTCTGATTATGCATAAATTTATGTAAATGAGTAATACAAAGAAGTGAAGAAAATAGTGAAAAAAATTCTGTAGTTGTGGTTGTAGGGTTAGGCAGGAAAACTTTGTAGCTGATGGTAAGAGTGAACTTTTTTTCTTTTTTTTTTTTCTTTTAAATTAATCTTTTATTTTTTGCTTTTTTTGGTCAAAAAACTTTTTAATCTTTTTAATATTAAGTTTCATGGGAGAACATAAGCTTTTCCTGTGTGTGGATTGATTAGTTTAATAGTCTGCTTTGGTACAGAGAGATTTACAGAGAGTCTGCAGGCTGGGTGAGCTGGGAGCTCCATGGAGGGCTCCAATGCAGAGCTAAGATTCCCTTTGGCTTCTTTCTACAGCCAGATTTTCCCTATGGTTTGAATTTTATAGCTATATGTAACTAGAAAATATTTATAAAAAAAAATGCTGGGACTGCTCCATTAGTCCAGTAATGAAATGCTGCATAGTCAGGACTGTCCATGGAGCAGGGAAATGCACAGGATGGTCTTGGAATCTTTAAACATCGATAGAAATTTAAATATGCTTGGAAAGAGTTTCCCTGCCTAATTCTGAGTAGACTTTTAGTTTTTAACCAGTTATTTATACTGATAGCTGGTTGGATTCTTTGTGGCTGTGTGTATGAGGAGCAATGCTAGCAGGAAGAAGCAGTGCATCCAGTGTTAATCCAAGCACTAAATGTTTGTAAATGTCATGTTTTTCAGTTATGAAGTTGTCTTTAAGATACCCACGTTCCTCTGATTTCCATCAGCTCAAGTCACTGGGTATATTTCCAGTTAGCTGGAACTGCAGCAGGAGTTGCATTTCCAACCTAAACAGATAAATCTGCAGCCGTTAATATCAAATCATATCTCATTATATTTACAGGGATAATAAGACATGGATGGCTGGCTGGTGCAGCCTCAGAAGTGTGTTAGCTTTCAGCCTGCTTGGCAGTAGTTAAATGGGAATGAACAGCATCAGAAGGCAAATTTTGCACTACTCAGGAAATCTTCTTGACGTGAAGAAAGAAGTTAATTCCAGCCCTGCCTCATTAATCAGATCTGCCTACAGTTAAGGAAGTGTCACCTAAGTATGTTTTGCTCTCTGCTGTGTGCTGCTGCTGAAGATCCTGACATGCAAAACAGAAGTAATTGGATTTGTGCTCAAAGGCAAAGCAATGAGTTGGAACGTGCTTTATGAGTGACCTTTGTGGGGACTGCCCTGGGCACCTCCATGTGGCGCCTGTCACCACTAATGGTGCCTGCAGACTCAGGGTTGTTTCACCAGGCACACACATGAATTTCTCTGCCTGTGTCTAATGTGCCATGGATCATGCACACAATCTCTGCATTATGACAGGGAGCAACAGCCTGGAATTTGGGAATTATCCAGGGGGACCCTGGCCTCTCTGTGCTGGTCACTGCTGTTGTACCTCCTGAAGGTCCAAACTAAAACCCACTTCTTAATGTGCTGTCCCAAGACTGAGATTAGGATTTCCCAGACGAGGGAATGAACCTCACTTTGGCCATTGTTTTGGCTGCGTTCTGGGAGTGTTTATAGCTCCACAAGGAAAAGCTGTCCAAGGAACTGGCTTCCCTGGGAAGTCCATGGGCAACCCATAGTACATCTTACTGTTATTGTACTGTCACCCAATAAACCTTGAGCAAAGCAGACATGAACTACTAAATCTGGGTTTTGGTAAGCCCTGCTGTGACAACGGGATGGGAAACCATATTCAAATCCATGCATGAAGTCCCAAATAAAGCAGAACAGGATCATCATATCCTTATGTAAGGTCTGTGAACAAAACCACTTAAATTCCTCAATTTAGCTTCTTCACTGAAAAGCCCCAAGAGTCCCTGGGCTTGGACTAACTCTTGTCAAGTCCTTTGTTACTATTCTTGAAAAACATATTTGTCTTTCTAATCTTTCACTAAAGAAATTTAGATGTTTTATGTAAAATCCTTACAGGGCCATTGATTTTTTTCCATAGAAAATTGTGATAATATTGTATAAGCACATGAAACTCAGGAGTCAAAAGTGGAGTAGCAAATTCCAGGAAAGTGGTATGCCAAAGAAATGGAGAATGTTGGTGGTGTAAGCAGTTCTGATGAAAATCAAAAAGAAAAGAAGAAAGCAGCTGCAGTCTGTGTCCTTTCCATTTTGCATTAACTGGAATGGATGAGGATCAAATGACAATTAGGGCAGGGAGGGCTTGTCTGCTGTCAAGTTAAAAAAAAGAATGAAGGGTCACTAATGTATATTAGCAGAACTTTTGCCAGTAGTTTATGTTCAAACATTCAATGCCATGTTCAGAGCTCGCTGGAAATGTGGCTCTAAAGGAGATCTCAGTACTCTAAAATACATGTGATATGTCTGGTGTCGTGTAGGAAGTCTGTGTTTACATCCAGTTTCTTTAGAAATCAAAGAAACATTTATAGCATTGAATTCCTACTGGTTTCTTGCAGTTCAGGAAAAGAATAACAATTTTTAACTGAATTTCATCCCTGACACCATTATTTTTGGCAAAATCCATAAATAGTGATTCCTAAAGGCCACACCTTCTCTCACTTTTCCTGGCTTCTCTTACTTAAGGATCAAACATTGTTGAAGAACTGGAATACTCAACTGCTGTAGATATGGTTTGGCCAAATCCCAGTGGGATGAGGCAGCTTTTTAGCAAATAGAGGAAGGATGAGACAGAAATTATTATGCACTGCTAAAAGCAATGCCTGGTGGTTTGGATAAACAAAAGTTAGGGCTGTTAATAGCCAAGGGAGCAACTGTAATATAGGCTTTGAAAAGATGATAAACCAGAGGAAAGTAATTTGGAAGTAAACAAACAAATCTGGTAACAGACTATCTGAGAAGTATTTTAAACTGCTTATCACTCAGCTGTGCAGAATAGATGGCTAATCTCTCCCACTGCCGCGGCTAAAGATTTAGAGGATTTTGCACAAACTTTTCAGAGTCTTTAAAGACATCTAATTTAGTGAATGGCAAAGGATTTGTGGCAGAAGAAAAAGAAATCGTTTCAGCCAAGTTTCCCAAATCAGGGTTATTGGTTGATAGACATCAGGACACGATTGTTGGGACAGATCTTGCTTGTCCCCTTCACCCCAACCCCTTCATTCAAGGCCTCAGGAAGTTTAACAAACACAAACTTGCTTGTGGATAGAATCATGGAATGGTTTGGGGTCAGAGGGACCTCAAAGCTCATCCTGTTCCAACCCCTGCCATAGGCAGGGACACCTTCCACTGTCCCAGGCAGCTCAGAGCTCTGTCCAGCCTGGCCTTGGACATTTCCAGGGATAGGGCAGCCACAGCAAAGAAAATTCCAGCTGGACACAGAAAAAAGCTTGTCACTGTGAGAACTGCTTGGAGCAGGACCCAGACAGCTCAGACAAGTCTCTATCCACTGAGCTTTTCAAAACTTTTCTGGACAAGACCCCAGATAACACGATCCTGCTTTGAAACTGCCTCTGCTTTGAGTGGAAGGTTGGACTTTGGTGGAGCCTTCTTCCAAGCATAAATTTTCCTCTGGTTCTAAGTGAGCAATGTCAGTGACTCCAGGGGTTTTATTTTCAAAAGGGGCCTTAGCGTTTAGAGGCTGGTGAGTGCTGGTTTGATCCCTCTCTCCCTCAGCAGACACACAACCAAGTTTATAGCAAATCTCCTCATTTAAATTATGAGTTGCATCTATCCCAGTGTGGTTGATGCCGTTAAATCTAATTAGTGTAATTTTACTGAGGAGTTTTAAGAGACTGTGGCAAATGAGATTTTTTTTCAAATGCCCTCTAGAAATCTCACATTTATTTCCATCGTGGTGCAGGTTATAAAAAGTGACAGATAGTGAAAAACAAATAAGTCTTGCACTTATTTTTGAGTGCCTCATCTTATTCAGGATAATGAACTATTAAGGCTCATTTGTAGGATAGTTTTGTTATCGTTGTCCACCTTTTTGAAATCTCCACATGGGCTTTTCTCCAGGACTGCTTTTTCTCTTCCCTATGACTTTAAAACTGTCATTGCCTCAGTCAGTGTTGTGTTGGTGGTGGTTTGGCAGCTTCAGGCATCCCTCATCTTTTCCCCATTTTTCTCAGAAATGTCAACACTGATTTATTTATTTACTTTGAAGATATTAGGAATTTCAATCTTTCCTTAAATTCTTTATTTTACTTCTCCATAGATGGATTTTCTTCTTGTATCTCAGCTTGTAATACTGCTAATGTACTGTTCAGTTTCCTCTGAGGTTCCCTTATTATTATGTCACTGCTTCTGTGTTTTGCTATTGTAGAACTCCAGGCAACCCCAGTAATGCTTTTTTGCACAGTTTTTCTTTTTTACACTGATGATCTTAAAATGTGGAACCAATAGACCTGTAGGTGCAATGCTTATGGATCCTCACATATATTATTCCACAGTAAGAGTTATTCCATAGTAAGAGCATAATATTCCTTTTTTTTGGTCACAGCTTGCATTTCTCATTAATATTCTACTATGACACCTGTAAATTATTCCAGTTCAGTGTTCAAATGCCTGTCATTCCTTGTAGTTAATTTTGTATAATTATATATAACTTAAATAACTTGGGGTGAGAAAAAAGAGAGTTCTATCCATAAATCAGACCAGACACAATGGCCTAACAATACCAGGGGTAAATTCTGACTTTCTCCAGACAATGTGCAGTGCTTATATTGCTGTTCAGAGGTGTAACCATTTCTGTTGATATTGCACAAAATATAACATTTGTTTTCTGTCTCCACAATCTGATCTTTCTCTTGCTGTGTCTGCATATTTTAGACACAGATTTTCCAAGAAAAGCAGAATAATACAGTTGCAAGAGAAGATCATTTGCTTAGTGCATTAAATAAATTTTAAAAAAGTGCCAAAGCATATCCAAGTTCAGGACTTGTGACTAGAATCAAACTTAACTTACAGTATTGTGATCTCTATCAAAATAAATATTTAATAAGCAAAGCTAAGTCGAGCATTTCTAAATATATCTTGGGGCTTTTTATTTCCTCTGGGAAAAGAGAAAAGTGTTTGGCAAGAGTTCTCAAATGGATAACTAAGCAGTGTCTTATTTTAGTGCCAAAGGCACCCTGAGGGGCTTGGCCAAAATGATTGAAACAGATCTTGGGGGAGCAGCAGGACAGGTCAGGTCTTCTTGGCCCCTGCTTGAAGGGGGAGCCTTCCTTAGAGACTGGGAAGAAAACTACCAGTGATGTTGGTTTGGTTGTTGAGTTTGGGTTTTTTAGTTTCTCTTCATAATATTTGACAGTTGCTGGAATCCACAGAATCCGTGTGAATCTCAAATTGCCTGGGGCAGGGGGGGAGATAAAAAGAGGAAATATTGTAGGTGTTTGAAACATTTATTTTTGACTTTTTTTTTTTTAATCGAAAAGAAATCCCCCAAATTTTCTTTTTACATTTCAAGTTTGATTCCACTATAATGACAAGGGCAGAGAGGAATTTATAATATGTCAATTCATAGAACTGATGGCAGTAAGAGGGGCCTTAACTGCTGTGTCTTGGATGATGTCACTTGTGCATGAGGTCATTGCCTGCTGACATCCTCCATGAGCAAAGGTAGATTCTTTAGAGAAGCTTTATAAAGTTCACAGGAAAAAACCTTTAAAAATCCACTATTCTGTACAGTAAAATGATTTCTACTTCTTTCTTGTAAGTTTGTCATCTAAAGGATGGGCAGTATTTTCAAATCAGTGGTAACATGAAGCGTTTTTGTGAGGCCTTTGAATAAAGGTAGAGGACAAATAGTTGAGAAACACTTTCAGTTATGAAAAATTGTTCTATTTGGGTTTCAAATTCTGCCTGTGCTACAGGAATACTCTGAGACATCCTGTAGAAGTGGATCTGTTAAAACATTGGCAAATCAGGGCAACATGGTATGTGGCTGCTATTTTTTGGCAGGATACACCTTCATTTTCTATTGTTCTCTCCCTGATAATAATAAACAGAGGAAAAAAACCCCTTTAGGAGTGACAAGACTGCATGGAAATTAGGATTAATGTAGTTGATTTACATAATGTTAACATTTTAAAGCAAATGTGGGCTGTGTATTCCCTGCTAGAAGGCAGCCAAAAATAGAGGCCTTCCTATTGTACCCTTCTACATTAATTATGTGGCTACTCTGACAAGAATTGCTTCCCCCAGTACTTAATATGTCAAGGAGTATTTATGTCTGGAACCCCACACTGTGGCTTTGCAGTTGAGAAGTCTCCATTAAAAAAAAAAAAAAAAAAAAAAAAAGAGAGAGAGAGAAAGAAAAGCAGTGTTATTAATTATTTTTTGTTTGGGATCTTTACTGTGCTGTTCACACCCATCTTAATTGTTTCTGTGTAGATTCTTATTGTCTAGACTTAGATGGAAAGAGAAACTTGGAGTAGTTGGGATGTAGAAGGAGCTTTTCTTGGCCATACTCTGTGCCCTGGTGAGGGAGGAATTGCTCTGATGTGCCTCCCTTTTCTCTGGATTGGCTTGCCCTTGGAGGAGGTGTTCCTTGTATATTGGAGAAATCAGGAATACACCAGGACTGCAGCAGTTTTCTCTTCCACATTTAGCCCCAAATTCATCCCCACTGTTTCCCCAAAAGCTCATCTGCCAGCACAATGAAAATGCAGAACTTCAAGGTTAAAAGAAGGAGGAAGTCCTTTGGTTTAAATTTTAATATTAATCTAAGAGAAAAACTAATGACACTGAAGCCATCTATAATGCAGGGAGAAATTGGAAAAGCTTCCTTGCACGTGTCCTTGCAATGTTCTATTTTATGACTGAGGACGAAATTTGTCACAGAAACAGAGACAGAAACCTTCACCACATTTTATCCTTGTTTCAAAGGCTATGGTTCCTTATCTCAATAAAGGATAATCTCTGGTAATTTTTATATGGCGAATCAAAATGTTTAACAAATGAATGATCTTAGAATTATTCCAAATATTACAGAATTAATATTTCCTTTTTATTATTTATATATATATATCTATTCAGAATTGTCCAAAGAATTTATTTGGCTGTTTTAAAAATTCATTTGTGTTGGATTTATGTAGATTTCTGAGCAAGTGAGGACACAAGCCAAGAATGTTTGCAGGAACAGCAATTTTAGATAAAAACTGAGAATGGAAGAGGAATATGAATTTTAAGTTGTAGCAAGCAGAGGGGAAAATTAGATATCCTCAGCAGAAACAAGATTCTAATTGATTTAGAGACAGAAATATAATTTGAACAAATGCTTAATCAAATTAGCTCACATTTATAACTTCAGGAATGAAATAATAAAAAGAGCTCTTCAAATAACACTGGCTTAAGGACCACAAATTTGCTGCAGAAAGAAGGCAGATTAAGAGACAATAACTTAGAGAATACCATGATCTAATCTTGTATTCTGCAAGTGTGGGGAAATTTGTCACCTAAACTTCCTTTAAAACTAATTCACTTGTGCATAGCTACAGTAAGAGAGCAGGTAGCAGTAAGGAAAAATATAAATAGACTTGTTTGCCTTCATTTAAGTAATTAAGGATTATATTTTTTATCATTCATACTTAGAGAAAACAGCATAAGTGATGGAATGATTGATTTGAGTTGGGTCAAATCAAAAACAGGACAGTGACCTGGGTAGGGCTTTTCAATTGCGCTTTTAATTTGGACTCGAAGCCAAGTTTCACAGGATTTGAGCTGGGGGGTTTCCCTGTCAGAAAATAAAAGCAGTGTGAGCATGAACAGAACAAAAGAGGTCACTGTTCTTAAATGATCTCAACTCTCTCCTGTCGGTTACATCATTTTCCCAATCAATTCTAGTTAGCTAATCCCAGCAAAATACTCCTGCAATATCTGCCTAACTGTAAAATTAGAAGCCAGCTACTAAATTCAAGTGACAGACTTTTTTTTCTTTTTCTTTTTTTTTTCTCTTTCTTTTTTAACTTTGTTCTTGATAGTTACAGCCATGTTAACTGTGTGCATTAAAATGAAATTGAAGTCTTCTCTTGGCCCCAGATGAGGCCAAGCAAGCAGTTTATTGTCAGTGGTGAATTAGTTAATTTTCTATGAATATTATAAAATTTGTCTAATTCTCAAATTTGCTGCAGAACTGAGCATCATCTAAAAAATTTATTCATCTGAAGGCACAGGAAATCTCCTTCTGTCCAAGCTCACTATGCCTAAGTTCTTGCTGCTGGGGGCAGAGAATAGAAAGAAAGAAACAATTCCATGTCTTTTTAAGACTACTTGTTCTGTTGCATTTTGTTTCACAAGTTGGAATTGAAAGCAAAGCATTTCTGTAATCCTAATTTTTGTATATAAAATCTATAGGATTGTCGCGGGTTTGGTTCGTTCCTGGGCGGAAACACCAATTAAATGTAGTGGTTTAGTTCGCATTTCTTACTTTCTGTGAGATAGGAGATTTGAAGAAATGCAAAACAGGCTCAAACTTAAAGAATATGAAAGAAAGTTTATTGCTAACAGAGTTAAGAGTAAAATAAAATAAAAGATTAAGACAAAAACCCCTTTTCCTCCAACACCCCCCCTCCTACTTCCTCCAGCACAAATAATGACAAAACGTGGGATTTTGGTCAGCATTCACAATTCTTAAAAGTCTCTCTCTGTTAATTTGAGGAAATAGAGGTCTCTTTTACATCGCGTGGTTTTTCCCAAACTGCACCAGCTAACAGCCTTTATCTCTCTCGCAGGCTGCACACTGAATTCTCATC
>VZRV01001916.1:260768-285039 GCA_013398115.1 Falcunculus frontatus
AGCAGAAGAAAAAAGGGACACTTCCTGTGTCTCCACTGGCTTAAATATGGGAATTTCGAGAAGCGTGACTGGTCAAGAGATCCATCCATCAGACTCAGGGTCAACCCACGACAAGGATCTAATTGCCTCCATGGACGTGTATGATGATTATTATTGCTTTTGTAATTATATATCTGTATATAAGGTGACAGATTCCCTTGGAGTACATTAAGTTTATAACGTTTCACATTGTCATTACAATAACTGTCAAAATAATAGCTTCACATTTCTGTTCTGGTCTCTGTTCAGTGAGAGTTGGAATTTTAGAGCCTCATATATTCAAAGAATTAGGGGAATACACTGTAGACTTTGACCTTTTCAATATTCCATAAATGCATTGCTGAAAATTGTACTTATCTTCCTTGTTTACTGCTCTTCTCTTTCTCTTATTGTTAATTGTGTGGGGAAGAGTTGAAATGGGTGACCTTTCCAGGGTTGTGTGTTTCCATTGGCCAAAAGATACATCAAACTTGCACAGCACAGTGCACTTAACAACACAGGGTTCTCTTTGCTTGAAACAGGTAATACAGAACATTTTTGCTGTTCTGTGAAAATGAAGGGCATGCATAGAACAGCGTTTTGTTTCAAAAACGTTCCCATTGATGATAAAAAGAAAAATATCTGTAATACATCATTTTCAGAAGGTCCACCTTCCTTCATCACAGGCATTTATAGATATTCCTGACACTTTAGTTGGAAGATTTTCAACTCCAAACCTCTTTTGAATTCATGTGCATTTTGCTGCCTGGATAACATTTAATAGTACTTTTTGTTTTAATGTTGAATGAGAATGGAGAACCATCCTTGATGCACATCTCTTATTCAGCAGGGCAGTACTGAGAAGAGCAGGGTGGTATTTTCCATCCCAGCAATCCTTTAGGGTTAGTGATTTGGAAGCGTTTTGTAAATGCTAAAGGTCTGTTAGCCTTAAACCTGGGAAAAAATTGCATTTAATCTGTTTGTTCTCCTTGTGCTGTGCACTCTGATGGTACTGGGTATGTGGAACCTCAGCCCAGACTGGTGGGGGATGTGTTTGTTCCTTTGTTTGAATTTGTCAGTGTTAAAAGGAGTGGGAAGTGTATGGAGGAAAAAAAAACAATGTTTCAGAAAAGGCATGAAAGGAGGACTTAAACTGTCTGCATAGTCTTGAAAAGGAGCAGGGAGAGTTCAAGTCTTAGTCTTCATGAGAGATGGCAAACTGAGCACACTTCCCTGAACCACCCCCTCAGCAGCCCTGTGTGGTGCCAGAGCGTCTACTGCAAACACAATAAAACTGGAAAGAAATCATACCTTTACGATTGCTGGTTGCCATCATGAGACCCCACCGGGAGCACCATGGACATTTCTGGTGCCCCCAACATAAGAAGGATGTGGAAATGTTGGAGTGAGTCCAGAGGAGGCCACAGAGTTGATTAGGGGACTGGAGCCCCTCCCCTAGTGGAAGGTGTCCCTGCTTATGGCAGGAGCTGGAATGAGATGAGCTTTAGGGTCCCTTCCAACCCAAACCATTCTGGAATTCTGTGATGATTCCATGGAGCCAGGCTGGGAGAGCTGGGGCTGCTCAGCCTGGAGAGGAGAAGGTTGTGTGGAGACCTCACAGCACCTTCCAGGGCCTGAAGGGGCTGCAGGGAACCTATAGAGGAACAATTCCTCAGGGACTGCAGTGACAGGAGCCAGGGAATGGCTTCCCAGTGCCAGAGGGCAGGGCTGGATGGGATCTTGGGAAGGAATTGTTCCCTGGGAGGGTGGGGAGGCCCTGGCACAGGGTGCCCAGAGAAGCTGTGGCTGCCCCTGGATCCCTGGCAGTGTCCAAGGCCAGGCTGGCCACTGGGGCTTGGAGCAGCCTGGGACAGTGGAAGGTGTCACAAATAGAGACATAGAATCAGGAATTTTAAATTCCATGTCCTATATTGTGAGAATCTTAACACAATATTTGTCACGTGCCTGTGGTGCAGCAGCAAGGGAGCTACTGACAAAAAAGGTAAAGATAAGCTAAGTCTGACTCTGCATAAATTGCCTTTTCCCTAAAGTCTGGGAATACTCCCAGATTTGATGGAATTAGTGGCATATTGGCTGATGTGCTCAGCCGCTGGAAGAAAGGATGCTGGTGAACCAGTGTGCTGTGAATTCTGGTTTTCATTCGGATTTCTTTTGTCATTGTCTTTGCCACCTAAAAGTCTAGCATTTTAGATGTGATTTTCAAATAATTTGTACAAAATTCATAACAATTTTTTTTTTTTTTTAAGGAATAAACTCAGATAATGGGAAAAAAATGTTTGCCAGCCATAGAATATAACAAGGAGAAATTAAAGGATTGAACAGGTTTGCTCCTTACAGCCTGTTCTTCAGCTGTAGTGGGATACAGCAGTGACAGAACGTACAGCATTCCTGGAGCTGCCATCGAAGCAGGTGCCATGTGAGATGCCACCCATCCCTCCAGCCTGAGCTTCCAGGCTGTTCCAGACATTCTTTACCCATTCTCTGAGCAGCACCTGCAGCCCTCGTGTGTGTAAAGACAATAAAGAGGGCATTTAGGATGGGCAGCAGTTCTGGGAATCCATCAAGAGGAGAGATTTCCATCTATTCTCAATGATGAAAATTGTGTTTGAACTTGTGAAAGTCTTTCTTTAGAGCCAGACTTGAGCAATTCCTTTTGTCAGAACTTGGATATTTTCATTTCCGAGCATAACCTGAGACACACATATGTGTATACTACAAACACTCACGCAGGTTCCCTATTTTAATCCTGATTTTAAAAGACTATAATTTCATGCATCTTCTTTGTGATATTTTGAGGGCTTAATTGCTATGTCATAGTAATGCTTATCAGCAAGCACTGAAAAGCTTTAATTACTTTGTACTTTGGTTAGTTATAAATGCATGCAAAATTTAACTATTTCCCCAGAAGCAAATAAAGTCCACATTTATTATGTTACATAAAAGTTATGGAATGATTTAGAATAATTAAGCTAAAGGCTGTCTTGCTTGGGATTTAGCTCATCTAAATGATCCATAAAATTAATCTCAGAAAAAATATTTCATATTAAACTGCTCCATGAGAAAGAAGCTTTAGGATCTTCTCAGAAGGGTTTTCTGTAGGAAATGTATATTATGGCAGAAAACTGCAGGTATATTATGTAAAGCAACGGTGTTGCAGTGGGGCCTTAATTTCTCAAATTAAACTAGTTAAAGAAAATCATCATCAAAAAGAGCAAGAAATTCAGAAGTGTAAAAGAAGACAGAATTTAAAGCAGAAGAGAGTGTGATGGAAATATTAGGGAATTTGAATAGAAATTTAGGAAACTGGAGAAAGATGGAAGATTGAAGATTATGGCAGGTAATAAGAAAAGACAAGGAAAAATCAAAAAGAACCAAGTTCTCAATATTAGCTTTGACAATTTAGCAATCAAGTTTTACTATTGCAATGTAATATCTGTTGCCTGTTCAAAGCACCTTTAGCTCCTTCTGACCACTGTTAGTGTTGTACCAGTGACTGTCAGAGGATCAAATACTGCCAACTATTTTCCAAGAGAATTTATTGGTAATTTACACTGAGAATTGCTTACACGAGTGACATGAGGACAGAAGAATTATTCTGCATCTCAGAGCTACATTAGGAATCCCAGAGCTACATTAGGAATCCCAGAGCTTAATAGTTAAAGCCACATGTTAAACACTTTTGTTGGTTTTATGGACAAAACCATGGAAGTGGAAGAGTGAAGAACACAGGAAATTAAAGGGAGCAAAGTAGTTTCAGGATTATGTGGGATGAATGAATGAATGAATGAATGAATGAATGAATGAATGAATGAATGAATGAATGGATGGATGACTGGTCAGGTTAAGCACTTCAGTGTCTTAGGGATTCTGTCTCCATTTCAGCTTTTTATATGTGGAAATCATAATCATGGAATCATAGGATAGTTTGGCTTGGAAGGACACCTTCCACTGTCCCAGGCTGCTCCAAGCCCCAATGGCCAACCTGGCCTTGGACACTGCCAGGGATCCAGGGGCAGCCACAGCTTCTCTGGGCACCCTGTGCCAGGGCCTCCCCACCCTCCCAGGGAACAATTCCTTCCCATATCCCATCTAACCCTACTTGCTGTCAGTTTGAAGCCATTCCCCCTCGTCCTGGCACTGCAGACCCTTGTGAATAGTCTCTCTCCGTCTTTCTTGTCTCTCCATTCAGGTTCTGAAGGAATATAACACAAGGATATAATCCAGGATATCCCACTGCAATGGTTTTCCAGGAGTGGGCTGAGAAGCTCAGGTGGCAATGACAGACACACTGACAGCTCTCACAGTTAATATTTTATAGAGCCCCAGGAGTGTGACTGTGCCAAGGAATAGATGGAGTTTCAATACATAAGGAATAGATTTGTATTCCAAGATTTTTCTAAAGACAGGCTTAGTTACCACTGCTTTGAGAGGGATGAAGTTCTATGAAGTTTCAGAAACAGCTGAAGATTTAATAAACTACATAAAGCAAAAGGATTCTTAATGTATGCAGTTCCATAGTCACAAGAGAGCATTTCCTTCTATTCTCAACCTCCTCTTTGTTTATCTGAAAGGTTATCAAAGGCTTCTTCGGAAGCCCAGTTAACCCAGTGAGGATGCTGAAGCTTTGGTTGGGATGGCTTTGTGCTGCACTGTGCTGGCTGAACACAGCTCCTCATTGCAGTGTCTCGTCAGCTTCCCGAGCTCCTCATTCCAAAGCTAGTGTGGAGTGTGAGAGGACACAAAGTCTATCACACTCGAGAAAGGAGAAGCTCCCAGCTGGCATTTCTGCATAAGGAAAAATGACCCCCTGAGTCCCAAAACCTCCTGGTGTAGGAAGGAGAAATTATTTACAGCTTTCTCTCTCCTTGAAGTATCACATCTTCATCTCTGTTGAAACACAAACTACACATTTTGAAGTCCATGGATAAATCTGACTTTCATGGCAAATGGAGAAGAATTTGATTTTAGGAAAAATCTGAGTTTCAGAAACCTGCCTAAAATTTGGACAATGTTTTCAGAAATACTTTCTTGTATTCTACCATCACAGATTTTGAAGGCTTGGGAGAAATCATGCACTTTTTATTTAAAGCTTAAGTGGCAAGTGGCCAAGCCTGAAAATTTGCTCCACCAGGTGGCTTGAAAATTAATTTCAGAAAGTTCAGAGAATTTTGTGAAGGAAATCTTTAGTAACTCAGTGTGTGCTCTTACTTGATGTAAACAACAATGCTGTGTGAAAAACAAGGAAATATTGGTGTACTCAGTCATTCTGATTTTATCTAAGCTTTATTAATATTTACAAAGAGGCAATATTAAATGATAACATTATTTAGTTAATGAAAGCTCCACGAAGAAATTGCAATTCTCTGTTGTAACATCGATATAATGGCAGTGAGGAAACCTCTGCTTTCTCAGTTGGATGTCAGTAATTAATATCTTGCTGTCTAATTAGCTTCTTTCTCTCTCATTGGAATGTTGATTTCTGAAACAAATGTCCATGTTGCCAGCATGTGCTGTTTTCCAGCAGAACACAACATCTGGCTGCCCACCAATTAACATAATATAGGGAGAAACTCTTCTGAGTTTATTATGAACACCAGAAACTCTGTGAGGTACAAGCATTAAACAGATGTTGGTTTATCATTAGCCTCAACATGCAAAGAGATCAAGGTTGCCCTCTCTGAAATTTATTTGGATGTCAGTGGGACAATGGCTTATTATAACTTTTTTTAAAATTTTATTAATTTTAAATTTATATTTTCTAGGAAACTTTGAAGTAAAAATATCCTCATCCGAGAAATGGGGCTGTATCTACAATCAAAAGAAAATTCTAAGAAATACACAATTAAAATAACGTGGTTGAGTTTTAGAAGACCTTTTTCTTATGGGGCAGGTGTAACCCTAAACCATCTTCGAAGAGGCTGGGATACATTTAAGCAAAAGGAATATGGAGTTAATTAAATACTGCAGTTCTTTAGACATTTCTGTCATTGTTTAAGTGTCTCTTGTTGCACTTTTCTCCTCCCAGGCCTCCAGGCAGCTCTGTCTCAGGGGATACCTCTGTCCCTGTGCTCCTCCCTCCTTGGTCCACGCAGGAGAGCAGAGATGGGCAGGGCAGTACCAGCTCTGTGTGTGCCAATCAGCTTTACTGACTTCTATCCAGTTTTTCCCCCTTTTAGCACAGACATGCTGAATGGCAGTAGCTGGAAGATGACCAGCTAATCCATGGAAGTTATTCCCAGTTGCCGTGAATACAGGGACGAGTGCAATTTCTGGCTCTGGAGGTTTCCAGGGGTTGTGAGTATTGCTCACCTCAGGACTGAGGAAATGGTAACAGTGCTGAGAACCTTTTTGTAAGCAGAAAAAAATAAAAGGCCCCTTAAAAACCCTGAAATCACTTGTCTCACTAATGCCAAGATCATTTTATATGTTAAGATCCTGTCCTAGATCAGGTTCTGTCCAGTGTAAGGCAGCAATGGAAATGTTCCGTTTGACCTGAAGATGAAGGGTTGGTCTGTGAGAATCATGGAGTGGTTTGGGTTTGAAGGACCTTCAAGCCCATCCAGTGCCACCCCTGCCATGGGCAGGGACACCTTCCACTGTCCCAGGCTGCTCCAAGCCCCAATGGCCAACCTGGCCTTGGACACTGCCAGGGATCCAGGGGCAGCCACAGCTTCTCTGGGCACCCTGTGCCAGGGCCTCCCCACCCTCCCAGGGAACAATTCCTTCCCAAGATCCCATCTGAACCAATTTTCTGTCAGTGTGAACCCTTTCCCTGAGTGAACCCATTCACTTCATGCCGTCATAAATCATCTGTTTAAGAAAGTTCCATCTTCAAGCCTGAGGAGCTGGTCTTGGTTGACCCTTCCTGTGCTTCTGAGGATAACATGCAGGATACAAAAGTGCAGTGTACTAGAAGTTATTAAAGCTCTTTTTTCCTTTTTTTTTTTTTTTTAGGAAAATTGCCTGGATCTCCAAATGCTGTTGTAAATATCACTTTACATAAGCACATTAACGATCAAATATTAGATTACCCTTTTGTGATATTTTCTCAGCTTTAATTTTTATTTAATTGAAACTATTAGTAGGGCTGTAACATTTAGAAGAATGGCTGCTGTAAGGTCAGGTGCTGTTTATCCAAAAGTACATATTTGTCCAGCAAGCTAATATTTTTAAGACATTGTAATATCAGCCACCCTATATACATTTTCTCAGAGATTGTGCTGGGGTGGGGCTGTAAGCTTTTAAAAAAATATTGCAAAGAATTATTACAAAGAGTTTTTTAATAATGGAATTTGCAGGGCCGTAATGTTGGCTGATATAATTTTGTCAGCTTTCCAGATGAAAGATAAGTTAGAGTAACATTTAATATAAAGTTAGGACATTTTTTTTGTAAATACTTCATACTTCAGTTTTCCTTTCCTCATCAAATGTGCAGCTCTCATGTAGCTACTGATTCTCTTTGATTTCTTTACTGGATATAGATTTTTTATTCGAGTGCTGAGTAATGTCAAGATATTTAAAGCAGTCATTCTAAAAAGTATCAGGTTTTAATGATTTAGAGTACAGTGCTGTTGAAACATTTTGTTCTAGTCCTTCACATGTAAAAAAAAAAAAAATATGTGAAGTGTGCATTTTGAATTGTTTGCCTTGAAATTTTCTACAAATGATAGACTTTATAAGTGTCATTTTTCTGTTTTTGCCAATACACATAGGATCCAGCCACCTCTTTGTTTTAAAAGGTAGACAACCATCCTTAATTTGGGAAGTCTGCCAGATCAGAAGAATTAATCAGAAATTCTACTGCTTTCCCAGCTAGTTATATGAGGCTCCTTGTTGAGGTTCTATAGGATGACTCTTCTTCTGCCACACTGAGGACACTGTGAACAATATTTTTTTTTCAGAAATACTTTTCTACTAATATATTATAGCTGGGAAAGGATTTATTAGGTTATTTTGACTTTATCCTGACATTAGAGGATTATTCTCTGAAATTTATCATCCAGTATAGTCCATTAATCTCGTCACTTTTCTAATTTTTTTTTCTTTTTAATGTCAGATCTTTCAAATCCTGTTTATTTTCCTGTTGCTCATAAACCATTTTCCTCAGAGGTTTATAGAGAGGACATTAGATGATATCAGGAGGGAAACTATTCCTTATGAATGGGCATAGTATGGTTCATGTAAATCTGAAAGATGCTCCCAGGATTCTTTCCATCATTGATAATAAGTGAATGAGAATTCCATATTCCCTTTTTTCACCTAGTGTGGGGAGGTCTTTATGTTGATATAGACATATCTATAGTAATTAGAAGTTATTATGGTAGAAGAAACCCTGTTATTCCCAAAAAGTAACAGACTTGACAAACAAGTCAAATAAATTCAATAAATTCATAAATTCAGTCAAAACACATAGAATTGACTAGACATTTAAAAAGTCCCTTCAAAACCCTTTTTATTTCATTTTTTCCTCTTCAATTATTCAGGAAATCTTGTAGACAACTTTGCTGGAGCTCCATGAGCTGTAACTTTTCTGCTTTTAGTGCCTCCTCCTTGAGGGGTATTTCGCTCTGGGATTCCAAATGATAAATGTAGCTTTTAGGAGGACTGTCTTACACATATTTTTTCCTTAATTTAAATAATTCCTAGCATGAGAAGATTGGTCTCTTGAGTAAAGTCTTCCTACTTCCAGCAGTAGGTATTTCTGCTTCCTGCTGAAATGAGTGGTTGCCTTTGCTTCTAAGCATGTACCAATAATTTGAGTAGAAGCAGCTCCTACAGGCACATACTTTAAATATCATGGTAATGTTTCCTCTGCCTCTCAATTTATTTATGCAAAATGAGAGAGAAGATTTTTTTTTTCTTCTTTATTCTGTCTACTAGATTATTTCTCCCAAGATAAGTGATTAAAGTCTAGGAAAACATGGAAATGACCATTAATTTATCTTATTTGTAATGCTCCTCTAAAACAATTATTTTCTCTTTTTAGTTGGAGTGCTCTGAATTGAAGCAGCTACTGAGATTTATGAGGCACTTTGATGCTATTATCAGAATTCTTTTCTGACGGCTGATTTTCATGATTATGAAATTTTCTGGATTGTGTTCCTCCTTGTAAACCCACAAAAATCCTGAACTACAAGATGTGTCTTCATGTTGAATTGTACTTGTTATGTTGTAAGTAATTCTTGAGGATATGTGTGTTCATAGTGTTGAAACCGAAGAAAATTGGCCAGAAAATGTTTTGTTTTTTTTCCCCAAGTGGAGGTTTTAAATTTCTTTTAATCTACAAAAGAAATTGATAAACAACAATAATGAGCAGTATTCACTATGAATCACCTGAAATATCATGGATGCAGACAGGTTAATTAAGAGTAAGATGAAACCAAGAGGAACTGTGTTTTGAGGTTTGGGGAGTGCAGGTGATAGCAAGGGAAATTCAGGACCTTCAACTGACATCCTAAACAAGAAATCACTGAACACTGGTTTCAAAATTCTTTCCTCTGACCCTGCAGACCCTGGTGGATTGATGGAGGCTCTTGTATTCACTTAAAGGTCTTCTTACACTGTCACAAAAGCCAGGGCTTACTGAAAGTTATTTTATACTCATTTTTTGAAAGCATCTGAATTGTTTAGCTCAGTTAACATTGTAGCCAGCAGTAGATGGGTTTTGGGCTGTTTTTTCCTTCAATTCTCAGTTCTTCTGATGTAATTAGAAGCAAAACAGAGACATGTAGCTATATGTAAGCATTTTACAGGTGATTATTTTAGCTTCAATAAACCATTTCCACATCTGTGTTCTCACACGTGCTGCCCCAGCCCTCAGCACACCGGGCTGTGCCTCTGACCCTTCTGATTTATGGAAGTCTGAACCTCATTTTCTGTGCTCAGCAGCCTCTGCAGCTCAGCCAGCCCCACGGGAGTGAGGAGATGCCAGCAGAGGCAGCAAAAAGGGGTTGTGATAAATGGTTGTTCAGGCACGTGCGTGTTTAGCTGAGAGAAAATGAGAGTGGCTGATATTGTCAGGTAACTTTAAACATGCTTAATTATCTGAGAAATGGAGGGTGGCAACTGTGATGGGAATTCTCCAAAAAAGTGAGATCTGAGTATCTTTGAGCTTCTAAATGTGATATTTATACCAGGCAAATTAATACAAGGACATGAGTAGAGGACACGTGGGTAGGTACGATATAACTTGGAAAAAATTAGTATAAACTGTAAAGAAAATTTCTTCCGTGTTTTCTGAAAAGAAATGCATCCAAAATTTTAATGCAAAGCATGTTGACACTTGTAATAGCTTTACCTTTACTAATAAACCCAATCATTTAAACGTTTTGAAGTTGGTTATTAATTGCCATATAAGCAACACAGAAATTGCCAGGTACCAATTTGTTGAGTGCTGTTTTGATGCAAGGAGTGGAATATGGGAGGATTCCAGCTGTTTCCACTGCTTTTTACTTATGATTTCAGTAATTTCCCAGCACTAATTGTCATTTATATAATTTGGAAATATTAAGAACTTGAAGTAAATCTGTTGATAAAAGTAACACCCACTTGTGTAAGTCACTTTTTCAGGGACACATTTTGAGCCTGTTAGTCCCTATAAACCTGTGATACTTGTAACATGCTCCCTAATCATTACTGACATGAAAGAAATTAGAATATGGATTTGTATATTGGATGTGTCAACTGGGGGGAAAGCAAGGACTGGTAATACCCAGATAGAGATGCCAGAATAACAGCAAGTTCCCTAATCTGCAGTTTACTGGTTCAATTTTTTACCAGTTGCTGTGCTCTGAGGTTTTTGTTCAGCTGACAGGGTAAATGGATACAATCCCCATGAAAGCTAAAGAGCAGCCATGTTCTCTTCCAGTGACTGGGGCAGGCAAACTGTTCATGGTTTTGCTAAATCTGCTTTTCTTTGACCAGACTTGATGTCTTTCTGTGGCAGTCTATGGGATTGCTCCTAATTTACAAGAGCAGTAGTGAGAAGGTCAGATGGATTTACAACAGACAGCAGCGTTCCAGTTTTCACAGAATCCCAGAACCATTCAGGCAGGAAAAGCCCTCCCAGCCCATCCAGTCCAAGCTGTGCCCATCCCCACCTTGTCCCCAGCCCAGAGCTCTGAGTGCCACCTCCAGCCCTTCCTGGGACACCTCCAGGGATGGCGACTCCAAACCTCCCTGGGCAGCCCCTGCCAAGGCCTGAGCACCCTTTCCATGGAGAAATTCCTGCTGCTGTCCAAGCTGAGCCTCCCCTGGCCCAGCCTGAGGCCGTTCCCTCTCCTCCTGTCCCTGTTCCCTGCGAGCAGAGCCCGACCCCCCCCGGCTGCCCCCTCCTGTCAGGGAGCTGTGCAGAGCCACAAGGTCCCCCCTGAGCCTCCTTTTCTCCAGCCTCAGCCCCTTTCCCAGCTCCCTCAGCCGCTCCTGGGGCTCCAGCCCCTTCCCAGCTCCGTTCCCTTCCCTGGACACGCTCCGGCCCCTCCAGGTCTCTCTGGCCATGAGGGGCCCAGAACTGGGCACAGCCCTTGAGGGGCCTCAGCAGTGCCAGCACAGGGGGACAATCACTGCCCTGATCAGGATGCCACTGGCCAAATTGGATGACATTGGTTTTGTTTGCTTGTTTATTATTAATGTGATTTTCTTATGTAATGCATTATGTATCAGTTTATTGTTTAATGTATTATGAAAAGGAACATGCTCATTTTCCTTTGAAAAGGTCTGAGGCTGAGAAGTAGGGAAGAAGGGAACTTTTTCCTTTCACAGGAAGTCCATCCTTCATATTCACCTTGTAGTCATGCTAAAAAGTGTTATTTTCTCATTTAGGGAAATGGATTCATCTCGCAGATACTTGTGCAAGGTGCTGGGTCTGTTCTGTGGCTTTGTACAGTCAGTTCCAGGGGTGAATTGGGGAGAGATCTCATTCCACACCAGCTGCTGGCAGTAACTTCCTGTTTTTCCCTGCAGGCAGTGTTGAGTAATTTATGATCGTTTATCCCCTTGGCAGGAGCAGGATGGCTCACCTCAGGTATTTGCACTGCTCTCACATCCCAGGAAGGTGTTTTCAGGTTTGGGACACGTTGGGTTCCTGATGGAGCTCAAGAGCATCCTCTGGCTGCTGCTGCTGCTTCCTGATCCTTTAAATCAGTTCTGCTTCCAGGTACATTGACATTTATCCATTGATCTTCCCCTCAGCTTCCTGCTGCGCTACACAAAAGTCCTTTTGGAGTTTTTACAGGTAGTTATTGATCATGTCTTTGCCTCCAAGATGGTAAATTTAAGATGCTTTAGGCAAAAACAAAGTACAGTTTATGTGCTCAAGACGTATAAAATTCTATTAGTTTTTGGTTTACTGTGGATGCTTCATAATTCAGAGCAGAGAGCAAACTTCTCCTTTTAACAGAACTTTGCCAAATTACTTCTGTGTGACTGCAGTGACCCAAAGAGCATTTTTTTGGTTTGTTTTAATGACCACAGCTCTTTACTTGTGGGAGGAAGCATATAGATCTATGCCCAAATCACATATATCAAAGCATGTAAAAGCCACTTTTTTTTTTTTTAGTTGATTTTATCTCACTATTTTTTGAAGTACTTTAGTGGAACTTCATACAGTCATAAAACAGTTTGGGTAGGGCAGGACCCTAATGACAAAAATCTTGCAGAGACAAAATTAGAACAAATAAGAAATCCTAAAGGATATTTTTTGGTAAATTTGGAAATTTGGTGGACAGTTAAAACATGCACATTGTTTTAAGACCTGACTCATTCCTATGTGATATTGAGCATAACTAATGGAATTTATTACCTTGGATATCCAATTTAATAAAATAAATAAAAATTCTGTTATGTTCTCCAAAAAATTCTAATTCTGAAATAAAGAATGAATTTCTTAATTTTTATTTAAGATGAATACAAGTGTATAATCACACAGTAGTGCAAGAATACACTATTATATTGTTGATAAAAGTGTTTCCATGAGTATTGATACTACTTCATATGGAATATGAAATAGAAAATTTGTTTACCTGATTAAAAAGCCAAAAAATGTAAATGTGTTAATCTATTCCCTGCCCCTTGTGAATGTGCATCTTTAATTTCCTCTTCATCCTTCTCTGCCTCACATTTCTAATAAGAACTGGCCATTGTGTCTTAGCAGAATTCAATAGTGGCTGTGCACGAGGCAGAGAGCTGAACGTGCTTATTGGATCTGGCTTCCAAGGGAGTTTAAGAAATCCACCTCAGGAGTGCCACGGTCCCATCCTCTGGATTGTCCTGTGTGTCATCCTTCTCCCTTGAACCGCCCCAAAAAGCCTTTGCTCTTGGGCTGGTTCGAGGTCCTGGTGTAAAACTCACCACTCATTTTGCTGGATTGGTTTTGAAAGGGATCAGATTCCTGAGTCAGCTCAGCCAGAGCCTTGGCAGCAGGGCAGGGAGGGATCGTGCCCCTGTGCCCAGCCTGGGGGCACCTCTGCAGTGCCGTGTCCAGCTCTGGAGCCTCAGCACAGCAGCGCCAGGGAGCTCCTGGAGCGGGGCCGGCGGAGGCTGCGGAGCTGAGCAAGGGCCTGGAGCATCTCCGTGCCCAGGAAAGGCCGAGGGAGCTGGGGCTGCTCAGGCTCGAGAGGAGCCCCGGCTGAGAGGGGCCCTCAGGCCTGGGTGTCCCCGTGTGCAGGGAGGGCTCCGAGCAGGGCCCGGGCTCTGCTCCGGGGGCCCAGCAATGGCCCCAGAGCAACGGGCAGGGCCTGAGCCCAGCGAGTTCCCCCTGCACAGGAGGCACAACTTCTGCCCTGGGCAGTGCCCAGCCCCGAACAGATTGTGCCCAGAGGCTGTGGAGTCTCCTCCCTGGGGATATTGCAGAGCCACACGGACACACTGCTGTGCCCTGTGCTCTGGGATGGCCCTGCTGGAGCAGGGAGGTGGCACCAGAGGAGCCCCTGGGGGCCCCTCCAGCCTCACCCATCCTGGGGTTCGGTGCCCCCCAGCCCTGCTGAGATGACCCTAAGCTGGAGAGTGGGGAGATGCAGCACAGTGGGGCACCCTGAGCCCTTACTGGTGAAATCCTGCAGCCCATGGTCTGGCAAATATCCCTGTGATGAGGAATGGTCTGTAAATCCCACTGTCAGGCTCCAAAGCCATCAAATCTTGCTCTAGGGTCCTAAGCTTCTGACTGACCTGGGACCCAGGTAACACATTTCAGCCAGAGATACAGAACTTGAGAAACTACAATCGATGTAAGGCCAAAGCAATGGTGTATCTCTGTTCGCTGCATGACAGGTGAACTCAAGACTGATTAGGTTTATCTAATCAAGTTTTCAAGTATGATATACCATAAAGGCAAGCTAGTGGAGAATTCTACCATGAAAATGCTGTCTGGATTTCTCAAATATTTATTTGGTTTTCTCCTTCTACTGTCTTCCTTTTTTTTCCCTTGTTCCTTGAAAATTATTTTTTTCTCTGTCTTTAACAACCAGAATATTAAATACAGTTCAGAAGTGTATTGATTGAGCTGCACAATTAAGCACCACTTTCCTGTATAATACAGAGTCACATTTTTATTTTGCCTTTCATTTATCCAAAACTTGTCATAAAACATGGAGTATGCATATGCTTTCCAGCCTTTTATTCAAATTATAAAAGCTGTTCTGGAATTCTCCCAGGGGAAAAAAAAAAAAAAAAAGCGTTATTATCCTTACAACTGCATAAATTTTATGTATGTACATGTACAATGTATGTGTGTATTAATTCACAAGTTTACTTCAGATTCATATATGATCTGGGATGGCAATGGGGGAGTGATTCAGGACGGGTTTTTATGGGAAGGTGAGTGGAATGAGAGGTTTCCTGTCTGAGGTGGTGGGATATGAGTGTGCAACAGGGCCAAAGCCATGAGGTTACACGGCCCTCAGCAATTCCAAGTTTGTTTTCTCTCCCAGATGAGTATTTAAATGCCTTGGCTCTCCCTGTACTGATCCAATTTTGCTGCAGTGTAGCTGCGAGCACTGGGAGCTGCACACCTTGTGAGCTTGAAGTGATGCAGGTGCCTGCCTGTGGGGGACAATATTCCCAGCAGGAGTGGTTCAGTACACCCCAGCCACATGGAACTGGTTCTTTATGCTCCCTCAAGATGCACTGTGTTACTCCAGGCTGTGCATGCCAAAGCTCTCCTTTACATTTTAGATGTGGAAAATGGAACAAATTTTATACTGAACAAATCACACCTACGCTTTTCCATTTTTCTCTCCTCCTACACAGAACCTCTTGTTTTCTCAGGGTTTTTTTTTAGGTATTTTTAGTCAACATTCCAGCAGAGTGATTGTTCAGTAAATAACAGTGTTTGTCAGTTTATGCTGACATTCTTTTATGTGCACACACCCATAAAGATCCCTTGCTAGAAGATCTCCCATTTTCCGAAAGGCATTGTCCAGCAAGGTCGATTGATCAACCCTGATAAATCCATCTCGGTAAGAGTCTAAAATTTTAATATGGTAGCTCATAATGTTCTCAGAATGAAACCAAGAAATAGAAAACAGTGCTCACGACATAAATCTTCAGAAGGCTTTTCATCTTTTTAAACAACTTTTCCATGGTCTACTACTGCATTCTGCTCAGCTTCCCAGCATTCAGACACCTGCTGAACGGAGTGTTCAGTTATTTTAGACAGCGCAAAGTCCCATCAGCCAACAATGTCTATGGCTGGAATGTCTGATTATTTTCATTCTCAGCCTCGGCTTCCCATAAATCCAACCTTCATCCTCCCTTGTCACCCAGCCCAGAGCTCTGAGTGCCACTGCTTGGACACCTCCAGGGATGAGGACTCCAACACCTCCCTGAGAGGCTTCAATTCACCTTTACACATCTCCTCTGTGACAGTAAATATTGATAATAATGAAAATTGCATCCAAACTGCAAGAAATAATGTCTGTTGTCTTCACGAATGTGCTTCTGTCCATACTTCATGGGATGTGCTGCAGCTCTCGTGGGGCAACCCGGGGTTTGTTCCTATTCTGTATTACTTGAGATGTGCTGCTGCTTTGCAGTCTTGAGGGTTAGGGATTGAGCCTCCCTTCACCTTCTGGGTTTTTTTAAAGTTGCTGTTGGGCTGAGATCTGGTATGCCAAGTTTCAACCTGAAGCAAAATTTTACGTCTGAGTTAAAAATACGCAGATAAATCCAACTGGAATTGTCTCACATAATATGCAAAAAAGGAACTTTGCCAGAGAGAGAGAGAGAGACTCTTGTTAAGGTGAGCCTAAAGTCAGCCAGCTTTTACTTTTTATTTTTGTGCTGCTATCTACTCTCCCCTGAAGGAGCAGGAGTTATGCCTTAAGGTCAAACAGGTGCAGCACAGATCTATATTCTTTTATGTTTCCATTTATCTTTCTGCCTCTCTTCTATTGAAAGTTTCAGCTCTATTGCTCAGATTTTTGGGGCTTATGATGGGAGTTGTTTGCTATATATTTAGTTTAGGGAAGGTCTTGTAGTAATTCTGATATTTATGAGGAATGTAAAGGATACCTGCTGATTGTGCATAAATATTTTCAGTCTCTGGCTCATTCAGGAGGAACACTTCATTTTTCCAGTGTGTTATTATTACCCTCAATTCATTGTGTAACTTTATGGATACATGGCACAAGTCATGACACCAAATTATTTTGAAACACTGTGGAATTCTGTCTTTTTCTTTTTTTTTCTCCTTCTTTTTTAATTTTTGTTTCTTTTCCCCTCCCTCTCCTTTAGAATTTGCAGACAGATGGTGCCCCCATTGCAATCATCAGCAGAGATATTAATGTTCCAAGTGTTGCAGCAATGAGTGTCCAGCCTTCTACATTGTGCTGTACATGTAGTCCTGAAACAGGAACTGGACAAATGGTAAAAGACATTAGAATTCAAGAGTATTTATATATATAAATATATGAAATATATAGAAAGAAACGAAACATAAAGTTTATGTAAATAGCTGCCAATAAAGCAGTGAGATTGTGGTAAATCAAGGCTTCTAGAAGAACAATTCATTAATTGTAGACAGTGTTTCTGAGCTGATGGTGCAAAGCTCTTTGTCAGCTGTTCTCCTAACAAGGGGTAGGTCTTGCACTACTGGGGCTACTGGCGTCAGTCCCAATGAAAAAATTTTATTATTCATGAGTTATAAGTCTTGCACACTATGGAGACACTGGATGTGCTTCCCTCAAGCCCAGCTCCATTCCATACCTGATGGGGAGTTATGAACTGAGGAGTGAAGCTCCCTTGTGCCCTGGAAAAAGAGACCTCCACTTAAAGACATTAAATTTGCCCCTACTTTTAAGTACTGGAGGAAGAGACTTTTGATATCTGACCAGCCTGCTCTGCCTTTCAGCAGAAATTGTGCAGTCAGACATGAAATTATCTCAGCTATGAATCTGAGTGCCTTGAAAAGGTTTAGCCCAATATAAAATTGTTTTTCACTGTGTCAAAATGGGTTGGTCTGTTCACAGCACAGCAGCAGGGTCTCTGAAGAATTCTGGTGCTCCTCTCATGGAGCAAGAGGGTGAAACCCTCATGGATGATAGCAGGAGTAGGGGCAGTCCATAGTTTCTGCCTAAAATTAACTTTATAGAATCCCAGTATGGTTTGGGTTGGAAGGGACCTTAAAGCCCCTCCAGCGCCCCCCCTGCCATGGGCAGGGACCCCTTCCACTGTCCCAGGCTGCTCCAAGCCCCAATGGCCAACCTGGCCTTGGACACTGCCAGGGATCCAGGGGCAGCCACAGCTTCTCTGGGCACCCTGTGCCAGGGCCTCCCCACCCTCACAGGGAACAATTCCTTCCCAAGATCCCATCTAACCCCACTCTCTGCCAGTTTGATATTGGTCTTGGAAAACCACGATTGAACTGATTTCTGTGGCATCAAAATACCCACAGAACTGATTGCAGAAAATTATTTTGCTAATGAATTCACTTTGTGCAGTACTTCTAACAATTTCCTGTTAATTGAAGTCCATTATCTGATCAAAACCCATGTAGTTTTGGGGTCAAATAATTCTAATTAGCCCACGAGAAATGAGACTGGGGGAATAATGTCTTTTTATAACTCTGCACTGCACTTGCTAATTCTAAAATGCCAGAGGACTTGATGGTTCATGTGACTGGCAAGGGGGAAGGGGGGAAAAAGAGCATTTCTTCCTGACAGTGCTTAAGATGTGGCTCAAAATAACCTTCTTACTGGTCCAAAGGCTCTTACTGTCATCGGGCCCTGCTTGATGGATTATCAGCACAGAAAGGCAATGGTTTCACTTCTCTTTCCCCTAAATCAGCATTTGCATCACAAAATGTGTGGCTGGAGGCACCTGGCACTGTTTCTGCTTGTTTATTTAGGGCGATGGGGAGCAAAGCACTCTGAGCTGGCTCCCCTCTCACCATGTGAGGGATTTGGGCACATCTGACCGGGCTGGCACTGCTGTCTCCCACCTTAGGGCACTGTGGGCATTCAAACTGCACTTCTGTGGCTCTTCCCACCTAATGAATTCAAGGTACTTTGGAGATGTGAACAAACTGTGCCTTGCAGCCTGCCTCGGAGAAAGAATGGATGGTGTTTATCTCCAGCTCCAAAGATAAGGGAGAAGCAGCACAGTAGTTCAGAATCTCCAAACTGCTGAGTGCCTGACTTTCATTTAATTAATTAAAGTTTGGCAGCTGAATATCACTGGTTAGATCATTGAGAAGAAAAGGTTCCTACGAGCTTTGTGAGGTTTTCTTGGGCTTTCTTTATACAAACCCCTTCCATATTAGCTCAAAACCCATGAAGCTGGAACTATTTATAAAAAATAAGAATAATCTAAACTAGCCTTGAACATAGAGAAATATTTCAAGTATTTCAGTTCAGATACAGCAGAAATGGAAAAAATAAGGAAAAAGTATAATTCAGAGATAAGAACGCTGCATTCAAATCAATGCAAGCTTGCAGTAAATAAGCTAAGGTATTGGAGTATGTCCCATTTTGTGAACAGTTACCTGGCATGTGGCATTGCAAAGAAATTCATGCTTAAAAATAAACAGGAAAATAGGAGAGTTAGTCCACTGGTGTCAAATCGTATTTGGATAGAAAGGAAAAATTGTTGCTACTTACACAAACATACCATAAAAGCCTAGTCTTGCATTGAGAATTAATTACTTGGAATATTATCTTTTGATAATTAATTAAAAATCAAAATGCCACAGAATTTTGGACAAGTTGGTCAATGTAATTTTTCTGGAGGTCAATTAACCCTAGGAGTACTCAGGACACAACACACCTTGAGTATCTGTAAGTCTGAGAACACTCACCAAGAGTGAGTTCACCCTAAACATTGTCTCAGGTGTAAGAGCTACTTTTCTATGTTGCTCTGCTTCATCAGATTGATACATGTTCAACACACCATAAACAGCTCTGAAGAATGTACACATTTTTAATCCGAAATTGGGAGACAGACTGGAGGGAAAAAAGAATTTAAAAGAGTAAAAAAGTGAGTGATGATGCTGGTGTTTAGTCATCACATCTTCTAAATATTGGGGAAATATTTTCTTCACCATCTCTTCTGCACCCTGGTGAAGTAAAGAGTGTCTTCTCTCCTTGAAGGTTTTCTGTTCTATTAGAAGGAGCTTTAAGCTTATGACTAGGACTTAATTAATTATTTTACATCTTCTGCTCCTTCACATGAGCTGCTTCCTTATAAAAAATCTCTGATTGTTTGCCATACATTTTTATGAACTCTGCCTTTTGCCAAATACTGTGATGTTGATTAATGGAGTGAACTTAATCCATTAGGTTCAAAATGTACTGGAAACAGAAGGTGAAAAGGGCAGTTTTACACAAATTAATCCCAGAATGATTATTGATTATAAATGTTCTTCACTATTTGCTTTATTATTTTATATTCATAAGAAGTTGATTATTCTTTCTGCCGTGAAAGAATAAATATTCATGTTCACTGTTTTGCTAAATGTAACATAGCTTTTAACTGCCCTAAGACAATGTTTTCACAGTCATTTCATTAGCTATGTAAATCTTTCATATTTAAAACTAATAATACTTATTTACATTACAAATGAGTCACTAATTTGATAATGCTGGATAACAAAAGTTACACTGTATGATAATCATGTTTATCTTATGTTAGCAAATATAGAACACCATTAGGAAAATCCAAATGCCTATTCAAATTCTTTCTTGTATTTCCTGTACCGACTGGGAGCTCTTCCACTAAAAAAGGATCTTTGTGTCATTATAAAGAAGTTTGGGGATTAGTCCTATCGTTACCTTCAATTTCAATTATTTCCAGCAATTTTCTGACATCTCAGAGCCTGGATGTTCCTGCTTGTGATACAAGTTCTCTCTCTGACTGCTTCATGAATTCTGCTCCCTTTCTTGGAGTGAAAGGCAATAAAAAGTATTGTAGTCACTGAGGTATTTGGATCTGACTTTGAATGCACTCAAGGAGCAGTTTTATTTAAAATAAATAAATATGGCACTTTAAAAATAGCCACAGTTCAGAGGAGCAGTGGTGTGTTATAGCCCCAACAATGACTTCCATGAGGTGATGTCAAAAACCAGACACCAACAAGTCCACTAAAAAGAATGAGTCTTACTGGTTTTAGGACAATTGAATCCAGAAACCACGCTGGTTTATGAACCTTCCTCTTGGTATAAATGTGGGGTATCACAATAAAAATAATGCTTTTTAACCCAAAATTTATACTTTAACCCAAAATTTATACCTTAAAATAATGATTTGCAGAGCATGAAATGCCACAGGGTATTATTCACAGATGCTCTGTTTTCCCAGGCATCTTCCTGTCTTCTTAGAAGAAGATACAGCAGCTGAGCTGTGGCAAACTGGGCGTTTTCAGCTCTCCTGATCTCAGTTGCTGGTTCCCCATTCCTGTCTGTGCCTAACAGGCTTGCAGTGTGTCCCAGAGCACCTCTGGAGCTCACACTGTCTTCTGCTCCTTGAAATTTTGGTGATTTCCATTTCATTCCACTTTTCATCAGGGTAAATTTTCTTTTCATTACTCTGTGTTTTCTAAGCAAGAGAAAAATTTAGGTTCAGTATGTGACTGATTGAGCTCAGTATAATTTAGAAATGGGAGACATCTCCAACCCTCCAGTACCAGGGACCTTACTGCCTCTTGGCACAGCTCCTTTTGCTTCCTCTTTCCTTTCCTAATTGCACCATAATTACTCAAATCTTCTAAAATTTCTGAAGTCTTTTTTCTAAAAACAAGTTTTATTCTTTCCCTTCTTATTTTTTTTTCCATTTTTCTTCAAAACAATAGGAAACTCTTTTAATTTGAATCAAAAGAAGGATAAAATGAATATTTGACAAGTGTTCTGGGACTTTTTAACTAAGTTGCATGTATCGAACATGTTCAGGTTTTGATGTGTTCTCCTATTGTCCACATATATTTTTAATGACAAGTTATGTTAGGATGCATCTGCTTTAATCTCACGTATTTTGGCAGTTCCTTAACTGGAAGACTCTTTACTACGCCAGGTTGCCACAAAAGAATTTCCTTTCATTTTCTTCCTCAACTGACAAAACCAGAAGGGCCTTTACATTTTTAATGACAAAGAGGGTTTCTGTATTCAGGGGAAAAAAAGGGAAAAAACACCTTTTTTGAAAAATGAGGCTGCAGCACACATTTGTACACTCCTCATGTCAGAACTGAAGGAAAAAATTGTACAGACAAGACATCACTGCAGCCCCTTAAAGCTTTGCTACCTATCACAGGGTTTTGAAAACCTTGTCACAACAAACTTGCATGTACTTGACATTAACGGTTGATCCTCCATGAGAGAAATATCCTTTCATATGAAAGGGATTATTCCAAAAACAAATGAAAAATACATGTTCTGAGGAAGAGGTGAGGATCAGCTGTGAACCTGCTTTGCTTGTAGCCTCCTGCCAAGGGAGTGAGCACTGACTGCAACACTTTTGGATCATTAACAAAAAATTAACAAAGGAAGGCTGGAAAAGGTCGTAAAGCTAGAAAACATTTTTTTCAATGCTTCTTTCTAACTACAGCTCCTGTGCTTCCATCTATTAGTAAGGAAACTCACAAATTTAAGCTTGTGGTTATTAAAGACATTTCAATTTTGCTTTCTTTTTGCAAAGTGTAACAGTTTGCATGGAAAATAATTCAAAAATAGATTACAGCGATGAACACAAACTACTTATTTTTAATTTAACATTTACTAAGTGAGAATGCAATGTAAAATGTTTCGTGAATTAATGAAAACTATTTTATCTTCTGAAAATGAACCCTATCACAGATCTTCTGTTTCAATATGCATTACAATGACAGGTTTTTCTTTCTTTTCCCTTGAAAAATTCTTTGCTATGTATTTGCTCCACAGTAAATAAGTAATTTTGAACTTATATTTGCAGAATGATTCAAGGAAGTTGACCTCTGCATTTCTTTAAAGTTTTTTAATGAACCTGTGAGAAAACAAGCTAAATAATTTTATTCTTTCAACCCTGCCCCTGTGTGTCTACTCTGCTGAAATGTTTACTAGCATTTACAAGAACTCCGACTCTCCACTCCAAAACATTCTTGACATTTGAAAAAAACGCTCTAACCTGGTATAGAATCTTGTATGTGACAGTCAGAATGTGTAGCCATGCAGAGGAACATGCAAGTTTCTCCCAAAATGCTTTCTGTGGATGCACTGACAGTTATTTTCCTAGAGCAAGTTCCTTTCCCCACTGCTCAGCCACACTTGACCTCAAACTCAGAGTCTAATTGAACACCCCAAGCTTGAGTGATTTTGGAACCTGCTCCAGTCCCTCCTGGATTTGACAAGAGTCTCTTCCAGCTGTGCACCCAATAATGACTTTTTCTTTAATTAGTCCCACATTGTAGGGGATACACCCTACCACATTCCACCTTCACAGCTACTACCCAGGCATTTTCTGGGACCTTATGAATTTCTGGTTATATCACTGGGAAAAAGTGCTGGAGCTGCTTCCACAGAGGTCTGATAAAATTAAAGTAGAATAAGGAGGGGATTCTGCCCCTCTGCCCCACAGCTGAGACCCCCCCTGCAGAGCTGCCCCAGCCCTGGGGCCCAGCACAGGAAGGAGCTGGAGCTGCTGCACAGAGCCCAGAGGAGGCAGCAGCACCATCAGAGGGATGGAGCAGCTCTGCTGGGAGCAAAGGCTGCCAGAGCTGGGATTGTTCAGCCTGGAGAGGAGAAGCTTTGGGGTGAGCTCAGCGTGGCCTTGCAGGGCCTGAAGGAGCTGCAGGAAAGATGGAGAGAGACAATTGCCAAGGGCTGGAGGGCCAGGAGCCAGGGAATGGCTTCCCAGTGCCAGAGGGCAGGGCTGGATGGGATCTTGGGAAGGAATTGTTCCCTGGGAGGGTGGGGAGGCCCTGGCACAGGGTGCCCAGAGAAGCTGTGGCTGCCCCTGGATCCCTGGCAGTGTCCAAGGCCAGGTTGGCCACTGGGGCTTGGAGCAGCCTGGGACAGTGGAAGGTGTCCCTGCCCATGGCAGGGGTGGAAGAAGCTGGTCCTTGAGATCCTTTCCAACCCATTCCAGGATTCTGGGATTCTGTGGATTGACAATTTAGACACTTGCTGTCTGGAACAGCCGAAATTAGATAGCAATTATGGCATTGTCATAAGCATCAAGTAGATGCTGAAGGAAGTAGTTCACCATTGATATCCAGGCTGTTGTTCAGAGTGACTCCATTTCCACATGTAGAGACATACTGTCCTCTCTCCCAGTACATTCGGGAGAGTCAAATCCAAAAATCCCTGTTCCTTGGAATACAAATCCTGTTCAGATGCACATCTTGGCTGTTAAAGAGTATGAAAAGGGTATTGGCTGTGCCTGACTGGCTTTCTGCGCCAGCTTAGAATCTCTACTTCCTCACACGTCTCAAGGGGAATCGTCTGCTTCCCCAGAGAAAAATACAAAATTGTGTCCTTGCATTCAAGCTCCAGTTTTTAAACTTGCTTTTTTGCTCCCAGAAACTGGATAAAAATCAAGATTACAGATTTCACCTATGCTCACTACCGGTCACTGTGCACCTGAATGCCAGTAGCTGATGGTCCTGTTTTGCTGGAGCTTTGTTCATTGTTATTATCCACCCTCCTACAGAATACCACCATGTTACTTTCTTCTCTCTGCAGACAGATTTTCTGATCCTGTCATGTTGCCTCCTCTACCATTCACTATTCAGAATTGATGTAGGCTGCACGTTGATCCCAGAAGCCCAGGATGGGTG
>VZRV01001917.1:8248-21825 GCA_013398115.1 Falcunculus frontatus
TGAAGGGGGGGGGTGTCGGTGTGGGGGGGCTGCGGGGGGCTCAGCGCCTGGGGAGGCTGGGGGGTCTCGGGGATCAGTAGATCAGTATCTGGGTCTGGTTAGGGGGAGTATCAGTGATTGGGATGGGGGTCAGTGTCCGGGACTGTTGAAGGGTGTCCGTGACTGGGGTGGGGGTCATTGGTCTGAGCGTGGAGATGCTGGAGAGGGGGCTCGGATCCGGGGTGGGGGTGCTGGGCGGGGGTCAATGCCTCAGGGGAGAAAGGTGCAGTGGCCAGGGTCGCTGTCTGTGGGTGACACGACTGTGTCCAGGCTGGGAATCAGCAGCTGGGGGTGTTGGGGAGGGGAGCAGTGCGTGGGAAAAGGGCTGCAGGGTCCCGGGGCTCGTGTGTGGGGAAGCGACCGTGCGGGAGTGGGCTTGGACGGGAATCGCTGGGATGGGTCGGGATTGTTGGAGTGGGAAGAGTGGAGAGAGGAGGAGGCAGAGTTGCGCTGTAGGGTTATCGTAGATGGAGTGGTGCTTGGGAAAGGGGTGAAATAAGGATGTCGCAGACTGGTGCGTGGGGCTGGACTGGGGGACACGCAGGGAAGTGTCCCAGGGCCGGAGCAGAGCTGGAGGGAGAAGGGGTGGAAGAGATGAGTGCCGTGATGGGGCTGGAGTAGCGCTATAGGGGTGGACAGGCTGGACCGAGGGGGAGGCAGTGCCAATGAGGAAAGGGAACTTCGCTGAGGTGCTTGTTCTTTACGCGGTTGCTAGCAAGGAGAAAGGGTGTCTTAGTTCTTAGACAAACAAGCTGCCGGATGTCACGCTATGTGACATCTGGCCTGTCTGCTTTCCCTGGTAATACCACGTCTCGATCCCTTCCTTGCCTTGGTCCCAAGTGGCAGTTCTGTGCCTGCGGGAAGGAGACCCTAAAGCGCTGCATCTGTAGTCTAAACTCTTCCCAACACCTGCAGCGCGCAGTTGTTTCAGAGCACTCTGTCCTTTCTGTCATCTTTTTGTTTTAAAGAAAATGCAGTTCCCCCGTGTACTTAATTGTCTGTTCAGCACAGACACTGGGGTGTGCCTGAGGGGAAGCCAAACATGCAAGACAAATTGATGAACAAGTTTCAGAATACAGCAGGGGGGAATAAAATACTTAATAACTGCGTGTGGCAAGAAGCTCTGGCAAAAGGAAGACTTAGATGAATGACTCAAGTGCAGAAATGTTACTGAGCTGATGCCAGTCTGTTTCTGAATTGGCTGAGAACGATGAGGTGATAAGCCACAGCCAGAGTTTAAAGGAAGAACAGCATGACTAAATACCTGCTGTATTTCAAAACATGAAAATGAATATCCCAAAGCTTGTTCTTAGTATGCCCAAGCATTCACTTAGAACAAGCAACTGGGTGATAACTTGGCATCGTGTTTTCTTTGAGGACAGTCTCACCAGTTAGCAACAGGATCATTCTTTTGTGTATTCAATTTTTAATAGGACCCTCATTTATTTAGCCTTGAAAATTTTTAAAAATACATTTTCTGTTTGCCTTCTAGAGCTAAGTAGAATACGCTAAAGATGTTCAATGTAGTAAATTAAGCCTGAGATTAAATGTAGCTGCTCTGTAATTGATTAGTATGTAGGAACAGATTTGCTGTCATCAAATAAAAATAGAATGGCTGCCTGGCCATAGTGTTTGCCTGAATTTCTTTATTTTTTTATCTGTGTTTCTGAGATCTCTACTCATTGCAGCTAATTGTTCTTTAGCAATACCCATGCAATATAGAGGTCAATATAATCTGGAAAAAAACCAGTAAAACCAAAACCCCAGCTGTCTTTGCTGTAGGCAAATGAATATAATCATCTTGGTTTGAAGATTTTTTTTTTTGTTTTCGTAGAAGAAAATAGGAGGGTTAGTGATTTACTGTGCTCTTTACATACAAACGTGGGGTTTGCTGTTGGAATAGCTGCTTAGAGTTCAAGTTTAACAAAGAGCTGTATTTGCAATCTCCCAGTTGGCTTTTGACAGTTGAAGGTATTAGTTTTGGTGGTTCTTTTAAACTAAAACAGGAATGGTGGTAAATGTACCAAGATGATGATGAATTCTGCTTTGTTTTTCTAACAAAAACAACTTATTTGAATAAATGCAAAGTTCTGGTGCAGTGAAAGGGTGTAGATGAACTAAAGAAGTATTCCTCCTCTGTCCTGTTTGTAACTTCCCTTGCTATCTTAGCCCTTCTGTTTGTAGGTAAATCATACCTTCACTTCAGTACGGTAGAACAGAGCTGTGCTCAGGCCTCTTGATCTCAGAAAGTGGGCTGTGTTCATTATGGGATACAAACAAAGGTTTTAAGGCCCAGGACTGGCCTTTTGTCAATGTACGTGGAAGTTTGCAGCAGATATTTTGCATGATTCCGAGGGGGAATATTATCACTGCCCTTGAATAACAAGTTCCTGTCTGTGAGCGAAAGAGGATAGGAACTGGTAAGAAAACATTTTCATTCAGCCATAGAGGCTGTTTGTAGATGGCTGGGGTCAGGGAAGTGTGTCCAGATGTGCTTTCATAGTGACAAAGTGCAAATAAAATCTGACTACACAACATTAGCTTGTTCTCTGCCAGCTGCTCTGATTACTGATATCTCTGTATGCTCCATGAACTGGCCCCTTGCTTTAGTTCTGCTGTTGGACATCTGTAAGGGCCCAGAAGGGATTTTCTTCTCCTCCATCCCTTGATTCACAGTATATTCTGGAGCAGCAGCTCAAGGCAAGGAGAAGCGTTTTACTGATATTCATTTTTCGGGTGCCTGGGTGATGGATCCTGGGATTTAAGTGACTGCCTAATTTTGAGTAATTTTTTTAATATATTTTTTGTTTTGTTCTAGGCTTATGGAGACTAATGAATTATGATTCTGTGGTATTAATCATTGAGGGGTTTTTTTTCCTTCTTTAGTATCTCTGGGATGTGATTTACTGTCAACAAGCATTGACACAGCCTTGATGCTGTTTGTCTCTGTCCGCCTCACTTCCTTGGTGTTAGAGTTATGACTTTTGACCTTAAGCTGGGTCAAACACATATTTTGTGCCTTCCCTTCTCAGAAGGGAATCTGGTTTGGTAGTGTTCTTGGAAAACCTGTGTGTTCCTGGAAACTGGCTTCTTCAGTCGACATAGTGTTTCAGCTTTACCCCAGTCAGGAAGTGATGATAAAATCAGTGAAAAAGTGTTGTTTTTCAGAGAATAAAAGAGTTTATCAGGCCTAACCAAAACAGAAACTGAGTCAGGAATTCCTTTTTCTTTCAGTTTCTCAATCAGTTGGCCCAAAGATGCGCCAAAAATACTGCTTTTTCAGTATAATGTAATGGAATTAGAGGAATTGAAGCCTTGACATCTTGAGCCAGGAAAGGGTGGCAAACAGGTGGTTAAAAGGACTCTCTCTATTCTGGAACTGTGGCTGTATTCTGCTGTGTTTCTAAGAATTTGATGTAAGAATTGGCATAATACACTGCAGTGGCATTGTGGGGTGACAAAAAGCAAGTCTCCTGTCTATTTGTTTTTAAGCTCTGAAATACTTTCTTGAAGTAGTTGTCTAGATTGCTTTTATCATAATGTGTTCATTTAGTGCTTGATTAGACTACCTGAGCACTGGAAAGATCTCTTGTCACCACTTTGTGCTCTCAGTACACAAAGCTGCAAGCACTGGAATCTCACAGAGAAAGGGAATGGAAAATCTGATAGCGGGAAAGTATAACACTATTGAGGGTCTTGGGCACAAGTTTCAGATCTTACGCCAGTTACAGTTCAGGTGATGGGGTTTTTACTTATTGGAGTCCATCAGAGAAGAGGAGAACAGGTATTAAAATTTTAATTCATAGAGAAATAGAGTAAGTAATGAAGGATTTTATCAGAAGAGTAAGGAGTTTTAGCTCTTTTTTTCTGATATGTGGTATTATTGCTGAAGAGCAAGATGAACTTGGAACCAGAAATGTGGCTATTTAGTTGAAAGTTAATCCCTTATTTAAAAAGCAGAGAGAAATGGATGTTTTTCATACACCTCGTTCGAGATCTAAAGGCAGCCACATATAAGAGTTAGATACAGCTGGGCTGGTCCCATTCCTGTGTCTCATGGAGGTGTTTGTTCAGTAGGTGAAACAAAGTCCATTCCACAGCTGGGGATAAACCAAGGGGACAAACCCAGAGTGCCACAGCACCCAGGAAAAGCCAGGATTTTTACAGTGTGCAGAAGTGGTTGGTTAAACCAGTTTCTGCAGGTGTGTGCTGCTGGCACAAAGGTTCCCCACACTCCCCTCCTCTTTCCTAATCAGCTAAACTTAAAACTGAAATGTGGTTACGATTGTGGCACGATTTGGGTGACTGGAGGTCAGGGTGCAGGTACAGATTCCAAAAGTGCCGTCTTGAGTGGCGGTGGAGAGGCTTAAATTATGAGGTAACTCCCAGGGAAGGTTGAGGTTTGCATCTGCTGGGGAAAGATAATACAGAAATGTGAGATACAAAGGCATAAAACATTTGTTACTTGAGGGAGAAGTCAAACAGGAAGAATTAGATAGAGGAAAACAATGGAAGAAAACATTTCACAGTGTGATTTTAGGATTTGTCTTCTCTGCAATATTGCTGCCAAAATTCCCTTCATTCTAGCTGCATTTCTGCCTCTTTTTATAACCTAGTTGTCAGGAGGATAAACATAAAATTTAAGTAGACCCACTTGGAATTATATTTTTTTTATGCAATGCTAGAGGATTTCAGATAAATTGCTTTACCATAAAGCAAACAGGTTGTGTTAAATATGTGTCCAAGGCCTTTAGTGTGTGAGCACTTGTTTACAGTACTTGAGAATAGTCAATGTCCTGCAATCTGGTTTATTATTAACCCAGTCTTCGTTTCTGTACAGTTGGAAAAAGTGTTTGTACTCAGCTTATAAAAACTTATGTCTTCTACGGTGCAAATATTTGCACAATTTGTATTTTTCTAACAGTTTCTTAAACTTAGCTTTTGGAGGAATGTGATGCTTGACCACATTCAGAAGTAGGAGCTGCTATGGCATTTTTGGAACAGGTTAAAGATATCATTATTTTTCTGTTTATTAGTAGTGTAGTGCTATAAGCATTATAAAATCCTATAAATTGTGTGGGTCACTTTTACATGTAAAAATACCATGTTTTACATGACCTTTGTTAGAGGTGATGTAATGAGCCACTCTCCCTGAACATATTTTTAGATCACGATTTCAGTTTTTCCCTCCTTAAACCAAACTAATAAGCCCCATCATTTCCTCCCTAAATTCCATGTTACTACGCCATTAACTTTGGACAAGTGAATATATTTGGCTTGAGTTCTACACAATAATTTATTGTTCCTTATTGTTTAAAGATTAATATACATGTCTGTGTGTGCATTACCAGCCCCCTGCCCTTTCACCCTCACCTGAAACTGGTTAATCTCCCCATCAGTTTATTTGCACAGTTCCTTATTCTCATTGAAACCAGTGACTATAAAGGTCCTTCTGGGTCACTGGATCCAGCCCCCCTCAATGCAAGCAGCCTGTAAAGTGATTCAAGTTCTACTCTCTCTGCCTTTGAAGATTGGTGAGCTGCTGCAAGCCAAACTGACAACATAGTCCCAGCTTTTTCAGGTCAGAGAGAAACAATCTTCAAGGAAAGAAAAAGGCCCTTCAGAAATGCCTTGTCAGTGCTTTGTCTCTGATGTGTTGTTTATTTTGTTTGTTTGTTTATTTTAATGCTGGAGCTCTAGCCCAACCAGAAGTGCTTATTCTAATTGTACAGCTCTGTAAGAAACAAGATTTACTGAAATTGAGGAGCTTCAGGCACTGTAGAAATCAGCAGCCAGCCTGCCATGGCCCTGCATCCCCAGATATCAGGCTACTTAAAGCCTAAGCTGCAAAAGGCAGTTTCCTTGCTTTGTGGTCTGCAGGTGTTGGAGGTTGTTTCAAATGCCCTGTGTATGCCTTTGGAGGGACTTGTTTATTCAGAAACTTATGAAATATCCCAGGACTTTGATGTTTCATCCAAAATCATTGGAAACTTAGTTGCAATTTAGTATTTCTTATGTCCTGATTGACTGGGTTAATAGTTTTGGGTTTAGGTTGTTTTGAAGGGATGTATTAAAGATCGGTTTGGAAGGGATTGGAAGAAGTGGGATTCATATTGTTTGTATAAATATCTCAAAAATGATGATCTCATTCAGTGTTGTAGTGGTAACATCTGCATCTGGGAGCAGAAAGTCAACTGCCTTCCTCTGAATCTGAACTCTGAAAGTGTCTTACAACATGGAAGTTAGTTTAGGACATCCAGCCAGAGGCTTCAGCTCTTCTACTCTCTATTGTTGATCTGGGTAGAGCTCCCCAGTTGAATTGCTCTTCTGCAGAATATAGAGGCTTAACTTAAGGGTTGGAGTTGGATTTTAGTAAATATAAAAGGCAGCTGATAGGTGAAGTCCATCCTGCTGTAGTTTTGACTGTGAACGTTTCCAACTTGCAGATCTCTAGTAATTATCAGCACTTTGGATGGAAGAATTGCAGCACTGGATCCAGAAAACAGTGGGAGAAAACAGTGGGATCTGGATGTGGGATCAGGTTCTCTTGTGTCATCCAGCCTAAGTAAACCAGAGGTAAGACTTAATTTTTTTCCTGACTAAATCTTTAAAAATGGAGTTTTCTGTAATAAAATGAATGCAGCTTCCTCCTGTTTGGTGGATGTTAAATAATGGAGCAAACACCTACAAAACTTTGTCAGTACTGTTCTCGAACTTTTTCTTTTTTTTTGAGTGCTTACATCATGTTGCCATTTCAAACTGGAGTGTGTCAGCATTTTAGCCTTGGGATTGATGTATTTGATAACTATCAAACTAGATGATGTAACTGAGTTTGGGAATTGTATGTAATTGCTGATTGAAAACAAGTTACTTGTAATTTCAAGCAAATGAAAGGATCATCTGCTTTGTATTACTAGATTATGTCTTGGCAAGTACTGGCTTTTTTTTTTTCCCTCAAGAAAAGCAAAAGTCCTTGTGACTTAATAAATGAACAAAGGATTGTTTTGGGTGTTTTATACTAGATAAGCAGGCTGCCTGTGAAACAGAATGTGTTAGCAATTAAACAGAGTGCTGAAGGTCACCCTGAAGTACTGAGTGGTAAAGGGTTGCATCACTTCTTGCTGATGAACTGTAAAAAGAAAACCTAGAGTTCAATTTCTTGTTTGGTGCTATTGGCCACCATCAGTTTCAATAAACCCAGGCTAAAAATTAGAAGGAAGTTTTTTTTCCTTTTTTTTCTTTTTCTGCACTGGGGAGTTCTCCGACTCATTCTCTCCTAGAACTGGGAGGAATAAAAACACCAACAAAGAGTTAATTTGTGATGATAACACACCGCAGAAGTACACAGTCCTTCCCTGTCAGGGATGGTTGGATTTGATGACCAGTCCTGCACCATTCTTTTGCACAGTGAGCATCAGGGAATGAAAGTTGATTTTGGGATTATTCAGACTGCATGACTTTCTTGCTTGTGGTTCCTTGTTTCTGTCTGTGGACATGACCTCTGTTTTGGTGTAAAGAATTTTAAGGAAAGAGTTGTTCCTGTGGTAGTGTAAGTAGGAGAGCTGCTCATGAGTATCTCAGGTTGCAGGAGTAATGTGAATGTTAACTCCTGTTCCTTTGTTACTGAGAGAGAATTTTATTTGTGGGTGCAGCTTTTTGAGATTTGTTCAGGTGTATTTTTGTGGTTTATAAAAAACACTGTAGGAAAGAAAAACTTTCCCCCCAAAATATATTTAAGAGCAGAATTGAAAAGAATACAGAAGCTATAGAGAGAACTGTAAAGAGCTCTGTGAGGTGGAAGGTGTCAGTGATAGTGTGGTCCTTCACAAATGTTCTCAATACTAGATACTTAAAACACTGATCTGGTACCTGTTAACTGCAAGTAGTTTCTGATGGCTAAATGAAAATAGAACCACCAGTTGTGAAAAGCACACATTTGAATACAACTTATTTTTTTTTCGTTACAAGTTAAGTCACAGGTTTTTAAAGGTTTTCGGAATTAAAGCATTTCCAACTACAGAAGTGTGTTTTTGGAAATCTAGATTTTGTCATTCAACTGGTCTGTCTAGAGTTTTGATATTTTTTCAGTGTGGTATGACTGTAAAAATGAAAGGTTGGGGTTTAGACAACTAAAATTGTAGTTTGTCCATGTGATATTTAATTCCCTTCTGTGACAACAAGTCGGTAGGTTGTGGCAGTCACAAAACCAAACATTTGTTACGGATAGAGGAAGCTGGACTTTCAGATGGGCTTTCGAAGTGTTTCATTTCTACAGCTGTGGCCAAAGACACTGAGGGATTTTGGTAGTTAAGATGCAGAGCCTATGAGATAACTAATTTTGGAAGGAAAACGTCATTTTGGCCTTTTAGAAGCTGTTAAGCGTTGTGAATATGGGCCTTTTTAGACTTACTGTCATGTAAACAAATGCTGTTAAGATAAGACAGAATTTAACAAGAAACACGATGAAAAGTGATGAACACTCTGAATAAACTGCATTTAAATATTTAAATGTTTAATCTGCTGTCAGTAATCAGCTGAAAGACTTCATGCAGTGAATCTAGATACTACTTAAGTGAGTAATTCACCTCATTAAAATTGCTGGGAAAATTCTGGTTTGGGTCAAAATACTGATGTGGGCATGCAACCTGTTAAGTTTTATTCTCTCAGACTAAGTCTTGAGGCTTTTCCTTCCTCTTCAACATTTTTGAGGTAACAAAGGTTTCTGTTCTAGCAACCACAACATTCGTTATAAAACAGTAACATTATGTAAGCTGTTAAATTACATCTTGGAAGAAATGGCAGATGAGAAACTTTTTGTGTTACACTTGCAGGGATAAAGATTTGTGTTCTTTCAGAGCAAGGAAAGTGTGTGCTGCTGGGTCTTAATTGTTTTGATGAGGGTTTTTTTAACTATCTCAAGTGTGAGTATAATGAACTGTAGTTCCAGGTCCTGGTGCAAAAGCATGAATTTAATTTCCAAGTGCCTTTTAAAAAGAGACATGAGATCTTCAACCTTTCAGTGTTTAACAGAACTGTAGTTAACTTCCTTTGCCTAACTGTGAAATGTCAACCTGGCTGTCTGGAGCTCGTGTGTTAATTAGGAAAGTGAGGCAGTGAAATTTCAAATGTTCCAGCAGCTCTGTCAAACGCTTCAGATCTTGAAACTACTGCTTAAGACACTGACAAGTGAGATGTTCATCATTTGTCATGTGAACAGATCAATTAGAAAGGAAAGGCTGCTGAAGTACTAATTGTGTGTCTGGGTAACTAAAATGATGAAATTCTTTCCTTGGCTCTAAGCTCCAACATAAACAAATCACGGTCAGGGTGCCAGTGCTGAAAAGTTGACTCTGCAGTTCAGGCTTGTGCATGAGAATTTAAAAACTCTGTTTCCTTATCCATTGTTTTAAAATGGAAAACCCTTCTCTATAAAAGCTGTATGGTTGCAACTCCAAGTTTTCTTGTTACCTGCATGTAAGATTGCCCGATGAAGTTCACAGTAAAGTCATTGAATCACAACTTTTCTAAAAGAGAGCTTAATTTTAATAAAAACACTTTGCTCTTTAAAATTTAGGGTTGTAATTAATACATGGTCCCTACTTAAAAAAGAATACTTTCGGGAGAATCAGCCTGGTCAAATAATGATGCTTAATTATAATGAAAGTGGAGAACTGCTTCTGAAGCAGTGGGAATGGTCCATAGCACATCGTTTACTGATGAGGATGATGCGTTCTTTTACCTGTATAGCTTTATACTAAATTACTTAATGGGCACCAGTCAGAGTTGTTTGAGTGCCCTGGGCAGAGGCTACACTGGGATGGACTTGATAAAAGTACCTGGTAGGCTCAGGATTGGGCTGTTACAGACTAATCCCTAAGTAAGCATCTTATTTCCTTATTTGAGACATTGAAGATCATGGGACAAAATCAGTTTCAGCCCACAAGGCTGACATTTATAGCAGTCAGAGTAAACATACCACTGTATCCTGGAAAAATGGAATAATTGGATTGTGCCATGTCACCAAATCTGTCAACATCCTTATTCCAATAAAGACACTCATGACCTTTGTATTGTATTGTGTGTATGTATATGTATATATATATATATATATATATAAATAAAAATATATATCTTAACCTTTTAGCATGATAGCCCCATAAAATTAACTTTTCTACAAACTTAGACGTGTGTCATCTTTTTTGGACATAGAACTGGCATATTTTTATGGAATAGCCTAGTATTACCTTTTTTCTCCAGAGAAATATGGAGAGGTGAAGAAGTTTTATACTCAAGTCACCTGAAAACTCACTGCATTGTTGGTGAAGCGAACCCATGGAGACTTTCAGCAGATTGTTCCTTTTTTGCTTAGAGCAGTGAGATGGGACAGGATTTTGAAATCTCAGAAATCTCCACTAGTGACTGGATTTAATGTACAGTATGAATGTATCTTCTTTCTTTTTCCTTCCCTTTATCTGCATTATAAACCCTTCCAAATTTTCAGTGCTTTGCTTTCCCAAAAGAAATACAGAATTCTGCTGTGAAGTGTACAGGCACCTGGGACTCACTTTGAGGTACTGACTTGCCTGCACTTTCCTGCACTTTGGATGAGGCAACCTCTGTACCCAGACAAGCCAGAGAAGAGCCAAAATCTGTCTTGGGTTGCTTTCGGAACACAGAAAGAAACTCAGCTATTCCCGTCTTTTGACCTCTTACACTCTGGAATAGAAGAAAATGCAGAATCCGCATTGAAATGGGTCAGGGCAAGGCAAGAGGTCAAAATGCCTTTTGAGGGGCTTGAATTGTGAATTCTGTTAAGTGCCCTCCCAGAGGTTCAGGGGGGGGGGTAAATAATTTAACAGTGTCTTTGAAAGAATTAGGGAAGTCTAAGCCATCACTTAGGGCACCCCTGCAGCAGGATTTTATTAGTTTGAATAAAAATTAGGTGTTTGTTTGGTTCATGGCTTTCTACTATGGTTATTCTTCGGTTGAGTCACTGTCTGTAAATATCATCCAAGGAAAAGCTGATAGTGTTTGTTTTGGATATGGGTGGGGAACACTTAAGACCATCAGACACTTGAGTGTTTTCACTTAAAAGGTTATTATAGCTGCTGTTAAATGCAGTGATGAATATTAGGAATTTATATTAATCCTGTGTAAAACTGTTCTGACTCTGCTAACACTCGCTGGCCAAACAAAAAATGAGATTCGTTTCAAACTACACAAACATTCTGAGAAAATGTCTTTGTTCTGAATTCTGCTTAAAAATGAATGGCTGTATCTAGCTTACAGTTGGTAATTTTAACTCTTAATCTTGTGTGCATCTTAAAACATCTGGAATGGGACACCCCAGCGACAGAAACAATCTTTCCTGCTTAGCACTTGGAAGAGTCTCCATGCACCATCCAGGCAGCTCGCAGGAGGGTCAGACTTTCATATACAGAGAATAGCAGGTTGGTTCTCTGAGGTGTTTAGGTGTGTATGAAAGGTTTTTAAAGGACAATTTGACTCAACAAAGAATAAATGTTTTTTAAAATCTGTTCATGTTGGAAAATTACTTTCCAGCTATAATATGCTATGAGCAGATGTAAAGCACTGAATTGCCACTCTGTTCAAGCAGGCAGAGTGTAAATTGGTGGTCTGGTTATTGAGGTGACTGATCTGGGGAAAATATATTTCCTTGTAGGTAAACTGGTATAATTGTAGTTGTCTGAAAGAATTTTCTAGTGTCCTGCAGTGACCTTTATTTTTGTGTACTACTGAGACATGTAGAACCACCAGATGCTTAGATAGTTGGAGGTGTCATTCCTGTAGAGAAAGACTGGCGCATCAGCTGGTTCTCAGTTGTACAGGTTTTCTATAATAGACATAAAATTAAACTGTGCTAAATGAAATACAGGATGTGGGGATTGATAACATTACTTTTGTTGTTGAAGGTTGGAGATGACCAGTTTAAAACTGAGAAAATTGTGTACTAAGAGATCCTGTGACAGGTTATCAGCTGCCATCTCCATTCCACTGCAGGGGAAGGAAATGTGATTCTGCCTTGCCTGCGGGTAGAGAGAGAGAGACAGATTAGTGTCTTAAATGGTCCTGGAAAAGCTCATAATGAATAAGAAGTGAGTGTCCAGAATTGTACTTCAAAGGAAGATAAATTCTAATTGCAATTGAGGCAGAGAAGGCCTATTAGGGCTATCAGGGGGAGTGGACCCTGTGTTTTGCAGGAAGAGAATGGACGTGACTACTCCTTAAATACATGGATGTATTAGGATTCCTCATGGTATAAGTGGTTCTTTTCAGTTCTGTTGCTGGAAACACACACCTGTAGGCATGAAGAGGTTACAGGCTTACGAAACTTCACTAGAGAGACCTGTGGCTTTCTGAGTACAGATTTTTGCTGCTTTCTTGGTGAAATTAAAATATATAATTTACAGTTTTCCTGAAAATAAACTTCTAATGTTGTTTGGTGGACAAAAAGTCATCAGCAGAAGACTAATTGTTTTAAAGTACTGTGATAGCTGGAAGCTGTGCTTTTCTAGGCAACCAGTTTTTTTAGTGGGAAGTGGTAAACGTGAGGAAAAGGGGAATTGCTGACAGATGCCTGAGCTGAGCTGGTGTTAGTGCGATGCAGCACCATCATACCATCATCACAAGTAGGGCTGTTGCTTAGGCAAGTGGTGTTACATATTTATTGAAACTCCTCATCTTCAGTCATCTTAGTTCAGTGTCTTTTCAATTAAAAAACCCAAAAGACTTCCTGTAGCTGCAGCTCAGTGGCTGCCTTGCTGACACTTGTAGTTGGCATCGATAAAGCCCTGAGGAAGTGCTGACAGGTGTCCTTTCACTGTGCTTTAAGGACATTTTGGGGATGACAACTTCCGTTAGGGGACACATGGGCAGCTACAGAACAGGATATTGTGGCTTGTATGATACCAAAGCTCTGAGCACCAGTCCTCAGGTGATGCTCTGCCTTGAACAAAGCCAGGAAAGTTTCTCAGAGTCGCTCTGTTTATGACCAACTTTCGTCTCATGCTCACAGCCATAGCAAAATGCTCCAAATATTGGAAAGGCTTTTTTCCATCCCCATTGTCTCTGTTTTTTAATTTTCTTTATAGTAGAATAACAGAATGGCTTAGGCTGGGATAGACCTCTAAGATTACAGAGTCCAAGTGTTAACCCTGCATTGCCAAGGCCACCACTAAACCCCATCCATTAGTGTCACATCCACAAGGCTTTTACATCTCCCCTGGGATGGGGACTCCACCACTGCCCTGGGCAGCCTGTTCTGATGCCTGACCACCTTTTCAGTGAAGAAGGTTTTCCTTATAGCCAATCTAAACCTTCCCTGATGCAACTTGAGGCCATTCCTTCTTGTCCTATTGCTTGTTTCTTGAGTAAAGAGATTGACTACTCCTACCTGGCTAAAACTTCTGTTCAGGTCGTTGTGGAGAGCAATAAGGTCTTCCCTGAGCCTCCTTTTTTTTTTTTTTTTTTTTTTTTTTTTTTTCCAACTTAAAAAACCCCCCCCCCCCACCCCTTTT
>VZRV01001917.1:21863-113574 GCA_013398115.1 Falcunculus frontatus
TTTTTTTCCAAGCTACATAACCCCAGCTCCCTCAGCCATTTCTTGCAGGTCTTGTCTGGACCCTTCACCTCCTGGGTTGAGATAAGGGCAGGAAGAGAGCTTGTAATCTAATTGTGTATGGCCCACTGCATGTTTTGTATTGGCTGTTTAGCAGTTCTGGTGTTTACAGATACTAAAATGGATCAACTCTAGTACCTAGGCAAATACCAGTTTCAGGTAATGGATAACTTAGGTAGTTGGAATTCAGCTGCCCAATACACAAAAAAGTAATATATTCTGCCTTAGAGCCTTTTTTAACTTCCAGCTTATATCTTTATCTGTATAAAAAAGGGTCCATTTCAAGGGTTAAGCATCTTAGACAGTTTAGCAAATTACTCCTCTAGGAGCACAGCCACTGACATCTCATTTCCGAATTTCTTCTGGAGTTTGTGCTCCATAAGGAGGTAACTATTAATCTTTGTCAGACTCACTGCATTTTTCGTGCACTCTTTCTTTGCATCCTTGAAAGAGGAGACTCTGATTTGCTGTATTCTATCCTCCTCCAGTATTGGGCTCTTATCCTATAGGAGCTGCTCTGTGATTTAATTTTTCACATGAACTCTGTCTTTACCTGCAAAACCATCCTGTCCCGTGCAGGGCCAGGGGAAGAAGCACAGGGTCCGGCAGAGATCAGTTTGAATCTTGGCCTCCTGAAGTGCCACAAGCTTCTGCTATTGCCTATGCATGGACGCCAGGTGCCCACCAAAGCCACTCTGTCACTCCCCTCCTCAGCTGGACAGGGCAGAGAAAATATATTGAAAAGGCTCGTGGGTCAGGATAAGGGCAGGGAGAGATCATTCACCAGGCACTGCCATGGGCAAAGCAAACTCCACTCAGGGAAACCAGTTTTATGACCATAAAACCAGAGTAGGATAAGGAGAAATAAACCCAAATCTGAAAAGCATCTTCCCCCACCCGTCCCTTCTTCCCAGGCTGAACTTCACCCTGATTTTCTCTCCCTCCACCCCCAGAGTGGCGTAGGGGGATGGGGAAGCGGGGACTGCAGAAAGTTCATCACACGTTGTCTCTGTCACTTCTTCCTCCTCAGAGGAGGGCTCCTCACACTCTTCCCCTGCTTCAGTGTGGGGTTCTTCCCCTACAGGTACAAATTTTGCCATGGTGGCTGATGAACTTCAGTGTAGGGTCCGTTTCTGGAGAGGCAAGGCTTTGGGTAATTTTTTTTTCCACTAATCCACTCCCTTATGTGCTGTTAGTTTCAAGGAGCTCAGTGATGGGCTCGGTAGCAGCAGCACCGGTTTGTCTCAGAAAGCACTGCTCTTAAGTTTCAGAAGACTTACAGTCTTATTAATAAAACTTGCCATGTAAAAGAGGGGGATGGAATAATGTCAAAATAAAGTCTTTCTTAAAGCACCGTGCAGTTGGGTTTTTTTATTATTATTAAGGAGAACAGTTTTTAAAAGTCTGTTACCATGGCAGCAGAGCAGGCTGGCATCTCTGTATCTCAAAACCCCAAGTCTTGTTTGACTATGATTAAAGTAATGGTGGTATTTCAGTTTGCTTGTCTTCAGAGGAAGGGTCTGTTTGATTGCACAGCAAAACAGTATTGAGTTCCTGATCTCTTTTGAAGCTGGGGTGGTCTAGTTAACACACTGCAGTTCCTCAGATTCCCTTTATGGCCCTTCAGGGGAGGGGAGAGTAGGAATAATTCTTTTAAGGGCAAACTCAAGCTGAACAAGGTTCTCTGCCCCTGATGTTGGAAAGGAGAGTATAAGTCTCATGCTGCTGTGCTTCTGTCATCTCTTGCTTTTTACACTGTGTAAAAGACAGTTTTGTCAGGACCTTGGTGCTTACACCCGATCAGATTTTAAGATCTGATCTGAAGTGTAGAATCATGAGAGAGATACCAGCTCTAGTCTTTTATTAAAGTTTTTGGGAGGATGTTGCAGGTGTTGCTTTGAAGAGAGAGAAGAAAGGAGTTTTGCAATGAGTTCTCTAGTACTCATTCAGGCACAGGGTTACAGCATCACTTCACACACTCATCGTACAGGCCCACAAAAGTTGAATTTATTACATTTTCCCATTTATTCATGAAAAATGAAATAGAAACTACCAGCTTGTGGAGTATGGGTGGAAGGAGAAGACTGTAACAGATATGAACTTGTGTCATGAGGTACTTACTGTAGGCAGGAGTCAGGGACCAGGTTTGGTCACTTGATAAATGCTGTGAGCTGTTGCCAGGTGAGCTGTACAGCCTGGTGGTAAAAATCAGCCTGAGCTTTGAGAAACATCTCCGCTCCCTGTTGCTGTGCAGACCTGGTGTGCTCTTTCAGGCTGTCACGCCCCAGCTGAGATGAAACCTATTTCCATGGCTTCTCTGATGTGCCGTCCTGGCACAGGCTGGTTCTCACCTCCGCAGAGGAGGAAGGCCACCTAATCCCACCTCTGTAAACAGCTCAATAAAATACTGATTTATCGATGTCCAGGTGCAGCCTTTCTCACGGTTCTGGTCTTGAAAATGGTTTGGGCATGTTCAGTGCTCAACAGGCACAGGAGGTGGTCAAGACAGGTATGCACTTTGTAAACAAGTGTAGTGCTGAGATCAGAAGTAATGGTACTCACAAGAAGGAAAAACTTTCTAGACAAACAACGACCTGTCTGTTGGTATTTCCTGCCTCAGCTTCCTCATTGCCCTTGAATGTGTCTCGGGTTGTTTTACTGATGTAAATAATGGACTCCTCCTTGCAGTCAATTTTCTTTTTCCTGGCTGGTTGAACAGCACTGTATGTTTTGAAGAATACTTTGCTCCTTTAGCAGTGCTTTAGGCAGTGGAATAGCTCAACAGCCTTTGTTTTTCAAACAAAGCTTCAAAAGATTGTTGTCGGGGTCTTTGCTCTCATAAGAACATGGGGATGTTGTGGGTCTTGCAAAAGTTTAAAGATTCTTGTTGGCCCCTTCATCCCAGAGTGCTGCTGTTTGATTAGGGTTTGCCTGTTAGTAACAGTACACTGTCATCCTTGCAGTGCCCTGTGCTTCAGGACTTCTGCAGCTAGCTGGAGGCAAAACAGATGAATCAGCACCCTGAAATCTAAGGTGAAGAGGAGAAATAACCTCTTCTGTTGGAAGGAAGTCATAAACCAGTGGATCTGTGCAGATAACCTTCCTGCATGCATAGCAAAAAAGAGTAGACAATAAATCAATTCCAGACCAGCCCAAACGAGGGATTTCTCAAAAATTGTGTGTGCATCCATCCATCTATCCATCTATCCATCTATCCATCTATCTATCTATGTATCACCTGAAAAATCTGTAAACATTTATGGTAGGGAGATACCTGTGTTACTGTCTGTCTATGGGTTTGTGTTTTTAATTTGTTTGTTTGTTTTTTAATGTAGAGCACACCAGCTTGCTTTTCTCTTTCCCAGATTTCTTTGTGCAGACTCTTGTTTCTACCCTTCAGAATAAAGCTGCCATATGTGACTTTTAATGTTGCCTAGATTAATTTTAAAGAGGCTTAAAAGACATAGTTCTCAGTGAGGAGTAGCTTTCTTAAGAGCGTGCTTGATGTTGGCTTTGATCCTGTTTGTTACAGTGATCCTATTGTAGGGATAATCATAGAAAAAAACTGGTACCCTTATCATTTAAGATCATGTAGGTTGGTCGTAGTTAATTAGTAACTGGAATGAAGCTCTTGCATCTTATAGTAACAGTAAGGTTTGAAAACTACAAGCAGAAGTGTTAGAAAAACATAACGACATAAAATCCTATTTTAAGAAAAATATTTCACTTGTGCTTGGTTATTTCCTTGGAGTTAGTAGATAGTCCAGCCCATCTGTAAACAATAATATTGACTGGTTTGGCACCAGACTTGACTCAGATGTATCTGCACGTGAGCAGGCTTGATTTTTGCTTCAGATGATAAAGAGTGTTAGGAACGGGGTAGAATGTCACGCTTGCTGTTAAACAGCTCCTGGAAGCTTTAGTACTTCAGCTTGTTTTGATCTCTGTTTACACAATTTTTCCCTTTCTTTCTTTTTCTCTTGTCTCCACCGCTATAAATCAGCGGCTTCCTGCGCCGATCAACCTGCCGTGGCACCTGGCGTACGGTGCCCTCCTTTCCAGTAAAGAGTCTAGACAGCAAATTCCCTGGAAGCGTATGCCATTCCGGATCGTTATGCCTTTTTGCTTTTTTGTGGAGGCTTTTTAGAAACTGCATTACCTCACCCGTCGGCCTGGAGATTGCGCAGCCCGCGCCGCTGATAGGGCTGCAGCACCCCGCGCAGAGCCAATGGAGAACTTGGGCTGCAAACTCTTAATGAGCAAAAGAGCAGCGGCTCGTTTAGGGCTCCATAGTTAATGGGGGGGCTTTTTTTTAAGTGTTACTTCTGAAAGACAAGCCACTTAACAATTATGTGCCGTATTGCTGACCAGTGAAGCTGAACAAATAGCTATTTACATTGACAGATCGGAGGAATGTGTAAGTGCATCGTGGTAACCTACATTTTCTGTGCCAAGAGATTTGCAGCTGACTGCCTGGGTGACTCACTCCTTGGATTAGGAGATGAGGTAATGCTTTTGAGATACAGGGTGATGTCATTCCTTTACCTGAGCTGCATGCCGATGCTAGTTGCTAGTACTTTCAAGGAAAGTCCCTTTTCTGCTTCTGATGTGCTAGAGAATGAGCTGCATAATTCAGACTGTTGTTGTTATTAATGTCCTTCCAAAGCCTCTGGCTGAACTGCTCTTTTGAAAACAGATGTCACCACAAGTGGCCACAAATGCCTTTTGTTACACATGTGTGTGGGCACCTGCAAGTGGCATATTTGCATACCTGCCCCATTCTTCAAATAAAGCTATTTTGTTAAAAGAAGACCTTTGTGGTAATCAGGTGCTGTCTCTTGTCAGCACAGTGTCATGTAATCCACTTATAGGTAGAGTCATCTTAAAAGAAGGTGATTTTTTTTCTCCTGTTTCTGTAGTGAAATACATCATTTGTGATGGTTAGTAACCCAGATGTCTCACTTGCACTTAGCGTCAGTTTAACCTCTTCCACGCCTATTCTGGCATTGTCCTTCACTGCAACAACTCTTCCTGCTGCTCGTGCTCCCTTTCCTGATGTGTTCATGGACGGTAGTCGAGTCTTTTCTCAGCTTTTCCCTCCCATTGTCGCCCAGGACGTGCTGCTCCTGTGGATGCCCTCAAGGCTGGGAGCATGGACAGGTGATCAGCAGAGCTGAGCAACAGTGGCATCTGTCCTCTGCAGCTTATGGGGACTGAGGTTTTAACACTCAAGTGAGCAGTGGGCAGTGACCCACTGTCAGGGAATTTTCGAAGCCATGACCTGATTTGATGCATATATTGGGAGTATACAGGTGTGTGTTGCTGAGTCAGCTTCATGCATCTTGGACATTTGGGTGTGGTTCCTAGAAATGGCCAATGTGTGTGTGTTGTTTGCTGGTGGAAAATTTCCTACTTGGGCCCTGGAACAAGAGCTTTGGGACAGGGGAAGCACTTAAGGTGATGTGTGTCATGCTGTCCCCAGAGCCTGCAGTTGCCCACACAGAGTCTTCCTTTCTCAGCAGCAATTCCTGGGCAGTTTACACCACTGCCTCCTTTCTTCACAAACCGTGGGATGGTCTCCAGCCCTTGTAGCAGAATATCTCTCACTGGCATGGGCCTTCAGACTACTTGCATGTATATGGATCATGTGCAGATCCATTCAGAGGATTTGTTAATGCAAAGTAACAGCTGCACAGGCTAAAAGTTGTCATCAGAATTATTACGGGCTTCTCAAAGAATATATTACAGAAACATTTTGTGGTATTACTCCTCTGTGTTGAATATTTTAACAAGGTACTTCCACCATGGTTACAGCTGCAACTTTGGCACTGGCATTTTGGTTTTAAAAAGGTGTTTTCCAAATCTTCCCAGCCTTTTGTTTCTCAAGACCACAGAGTTGCTCTTGAATATGAATGTTTATATAAACCTTACTTGTTTGCTTCATTTGTCCACCGATCAGGTGATCTCTACAAATGACACCTTCCACCCCCCACTGCAATATTTTACTTTTTTTGTTGGTTTATTTCTATGTGTGCGTAGGGGCTGTTTGTGTTTGTTTTTCCTCTCCAATAGTAGGCCATAATGCAACATTTGTGTATCACATGCAATGGCTTTTCCAGGATATTTGGCCTTTATTGCCATAAGGTAAATATCTGACAGGGAAAGAACACAGGTAGTTTTGCTTTGTAAAGAGCTTCACAGCTAATCTCAGGGGTTTATTTTTATCATCTCTTCAATTACACATTGTGCTCCTGAGAGGAGTTTTTATTTTAATTGTCTGTCATCATGAGGCTTTTCAAAGCTGCAAAGCAACGGTATTGGATCCTTTAGGGATCTTAAATACCAGCATTGTTGGGTAACTCACCGGATTTTTCTGTTTGAATGAGGTGTGTCGAACAGTGTAAGAGGAGATATTAGTCATGACATACACACATCTACAACATCTGTCTTTCCCTCCCTGTTTAGGTGAATCCCAGCTTTGCTTAATGCTGTTTGCTCGACTGTGACCCAGTTAGAGGAATAAAAAGTCCCGTGTTATATGGAATTTGAATCATGCAGAAGATGTGGTTTCAGATCCTCACAGTGGCTCCAGAAATAATAACAACCAGAAATCTTCTGCATCTTTTGTATCACTTTGTAGTACACATCTGTGCTGTGGAGTCTGAGCAGGAATATTTTTTTCAAAATGACTAATACACATGTACCAGAAGCAGTCTTTAATTCCTAATGTGTCATGTATCCAAATTTAATGTAATTATGTTGTAGGATACTGCCCAAATGGACAGAGGTTCTGAAAAAGCACTAAAATCTCCCATGTTAATCCATATCCTCAGAAGCTAAGATGATGTGGATTACAATTTCTCACTGTTCTTGATGGGCACAGCCACTGTGGCTCCACAGCATTAGTTATGGTCCATCATGCTGATAATGAGTTTCTTAATAAGTCCCTTAGTACTCGTTGACAATGACTCATACTTCCGAACTAGGATCTCCTTGAAAATCTCGGTGTAATGGATGAAATATTGTATCCTGGTGAACATTTTTTTTTTTTTACTTGTATGTTTAGGGAAAAGCCAGGCAGTTTTTAAAGGAACAGTGTGCTTAAAGATAAGAAATTCTGAGAAGTCAGATTTAACTGTCTGGAGAGGCAAAGGTGAAATGTGAGCTCTGATCTCAGTGATAATTGCTCTCTCTGCTTTACAGAAAGTTAGATATTCTGGAATAGTCATTAATTGTGAAAACAGCCTCAGTTGTTCTTTTAAAATTCCACTATGTTGAAACTTATCACAAATAATCTGCAAAACTTTGCACTTTAACCAGTGCCTGTCTCTTCGAGAATGCTTCAACCCACATCATATTTTCTGCAGTTTTGGATGAAACCTGTCAACTCATCAAGCTTTCAAATGTTTTGAAGAAGTGTCACACTGAACTGTTTTTTAACTAAGAATAGTGAAATATGGATTTGATTTGAATGCCTGAAAGTTTTCTGTCTTCAGTATAACTTTGAAAAATCGGACTCTGAGATACAAAACCATTAGGACACTGGAGCATAATGCACTGGACTTGCTTATACGGCATTTCTGTTTCCATTTGTGGTCTGTGTGTTTTGATAAAATTATGGTTAAATCATAGCTAACCTTCAATTCAATTATTTTAGGTGTTTGGAAATAAGATGATTATCCCTTCCTTGGATGGGGATCTCTTCCAGTGGGATCGGGATCGAGAGAGCATGGAAGCTGTTCCTTTCACGGTTGAATCTCTTCTTGAGTCATCCTACAAATTCGGCGAGGATGTTGTCTTAGTCGGGGGAAAGTCTTTGACCACCTACGGGCTGAGCTCCTATTCAGGGAAGGTAAGAGCCTGAAAAGGTGCTTTATGTCTGTGTGTCTCGAGCTCTGTCTTGCAAACACGTAACTCCTGAGGTTTAAAGTGTGGTACAGCTCAAGTGTACAACTGCAGGGCACAGAGGGGCAGAACCTGAGCTTCTGGCTGCAGATGCAGTGGGCTGGAGTAGGTGGCTTGGCTGATCCCCTTACTGCAGTCTCCTGCTGCCTGGGAGCTCCTGCTCTGTCCCCTGTGCTGGCTTTAACCCTTGTCTCACCATTTGCTAACCCAGCAGAGCACTGTTTGCTTTTTATTGGACTAGTTTTGTGCTGGGTTAGCTGTAGCAAAGGGTTGGGGAGTGCCAGAGCCAGCACAAGGGAAAGAGCAGGGGGTTTGTCGCCAGAGCTGAGTGAGAGGATAAGAGGGATGACCCCTTTGTGTGGGAGAGGAGTTCAGCTTTATCATTTGGCTCTGCTTGAAGTCGACTTTGCAGTTCAGCTCACTGTGTATCAAGTAATGCTTTAGGTGACACTTTTTTTTACAACTTATTTCAGATTTTTCAAAACTAATGAGAAAAGAAAAAATTCAACATATGCAAAAGTTAAGGACTTTTAGTTATCAGTGTGTTTACTATCAGAAGAAGTTCTCCTTATATTTTAAAGTCATTTGTAAAAGTCCGGTTAAATGTCAGGTATCATTGAAGTGCTTGTAGATACTTTGTGTAGTGAAGAACAGACATTTGCTGACAGAAACGTTGTTGCATTTTAAAACAAGTTAAGAAACAGATCCAGTTAAAAATTTTTAAAGTTCTCAATGTTTGTTTTCAACAAAATCAGGGTGCGTTTTTTTTTCATTTTCACCACACATTTTAATGCAGAACAATTCTGTGGTGTGGTGTAGTAATCACTAATGATAAAGAGCGTAGACTCCAAACCAGAGTCCATGAAGTCCTTTTGATTTCTTCACTGGTAGCAGAGGGCTCTGTGCACCAGTAGGCTCCTCCTCCTCCAGTGCTCAGAAGAGGAAATTTTCATTTCTGTTTTGATTCCTGGCTTATACTCACAGTAGCAAAGCTGCCTCTTAGACAAAAATAGTGCCTGACTCTTCCTTCTTAAGAGTTTGGGCAGTTTCATCTCTCTGGCATTGCCCATATAATGCAAATTCTGTTTGAGATTGGGACTGTTGGCAAGTCTGTGTGACTGTGAGAGTTCATTAAGGTTCTCTTTTCCTTTTAAAAGCTGACAAGGCAAAGGGGGAAGGCTTTGTGATATTTTATTTAAGTCAATAGTACTTCATTTGAAGCTGATAGAGTTATGCTGAGACAAATATGACATGAAAGCAGAATTATGCTATAGGTCTTGTAGGAATGTTCTTTTGATGTCCATAGAAACAGTGGGAAAACAGCTCAGATTTCTTTCTGTTAGAAGTACATGCAAAATAAAGTCAAATGGCAGTCAAAATACCACAGACTGTAAACTTTCTAGAATCCTTTGAAAGTTCTACTTCTGAAAAGCCGTTATCTCTCAAACCAGGCTTTTCAACATCCCTCCAGTCGAACATCTAAAGTCATGAAGTTCCCAATTGCCTCCAAGCCAAGAACGGGCTGTAAGGATTGTTAGCTTTGAATATTGCTGTCGATTACATTTGTTTTGAAGTTGCACATGTGAGTGTCTGCCTTGTCCCTCAGGTGAAGTACATCTGCTCAGCCGTGGGCTGCCGCCGCTGGGACGACGAGGAGACGGAGCAGGAGGAGACGCTTCTGCTACACCGAACACAGAAAACCGTCCGAGCTGTGGGGCCACGCAGCGGCAATGAAAAGTGAGTCTGAGAACTGGTCAGGAATGGTCCCATAGAGATGGGAGACAGAAAGGATAGAAATCAAATGACAGTTGTTTCCCTTGTCCTTGCTTCCTTCAGAAGAGTTTGTCACTGCTCTCCTGCACAAGGCAAATGGCACTGTAATGTTTGTTCTAACTGTTGCTTTTTACAAGAGGAGACAGTTCAAAAGTCTTCTTAAAACCTACTCGCTTTCATGTTCTTTACCTACTAATGGTAACTGTCACTGGGAGAGAGGGGGTTTATACTTGATGTCTTAAGCTTTCATTTTAAGTTGATATTTTAAATCATTCTTAAATTTATGTTATTCCGTAATGTAGGTGGTCTGTTCTTTCCAAGCTGTAGAAACTGGTTCAATCTGGGATTTTCCTAACGCTGTCATGTTGAAGTTTTAATACATCAAGATTTTTGTAAAATCACAGACACGTATTCTACTGAAAAAAAAAGCCCCAAACCCACTTCATAAAATACAGACTTATAAAGCTGGGTTCTGTACATAGATACAGTAACTGCCCAGCAACGTAGTGGAGAACGAGTCATTCCCTGTTCCCCTGCTCCCTCTTCTGTTTGCAGCAGGATGTGGCAGGTTGGGAATTTGTAGCCTATCAGAGAGAACCTAATGAGAACTCAGTAGATTAACAGATCAGATGTCTGAGAGGATAAATGTTGGATTCTGTGTTTCTTGGAGACAGATATTAGCTGGGAGAGGTATGTCAAAGCCATAGTATTTAGTCTTGTGTACCAGAATCCTCCTGTCTTTGTGGTCAGAAACAGAGATGCTTTCCTGGTGACACGGAATGGATAGGATACATCTCAGGTTTTAATCCAGAGCAAGAAACATTTTTAATTAATCGACTGAATATATAAAATATGCTAAACTTTTACCATAAGGGTGTAAATTCTCTAAGGAGCCAGTTTGGGCTCCTGGTGGTTGCCAGACTGATAATAAACTTTGGGTACCCAAATACAGTGTTAAGGAAATATTTACCCTTTCATGCTGTCCAACACAAAAACTTGCCATGCTTTTCCCGTCTGTATCTTTGGTGGTTTACAAGAATTGAAGAGTTTTTTGCTGTGCAAGAAAACTGTGCTCCTTACACATTTCATTATACACTTGTCTTTTTTTTGGTGTTGACCTATGGGACATGAGCAGTCCTGGTTTCATGAAGTACCTGTCAAGGGATCTGTGTTAGGCTATATGTGGGATGAAACAAAAGAAGCATTTTCCCTTTCTCAGTTTGAAAAATCTTATGTTTCCAATTAAATCCACTTAATTAGTGAAGAGAAATATGTCTTAGAATGCTGCTTCCTAAAAGCTTTGTACTTACTGCTTTCATGAGCTACAGAATGTTTTCCTACTAAGTCCTACTAAACAGACTCAACTGTAGTACTTGATGACTTTAATTTCCCTCTTCATACACTAAAGCTTTAATGCCATTGACCCTGCTTCACCAGCTTTTTTCTCAGTTTCACCCATCATGTTGGACAAGACTTCTCAGCTTGTTTGATTTGTGTTCTGGATTATCACTCCCCTCTGGGTACAGTTTTGCTCATTTGACAGTCTGAGAGTTTACTGTGAAAATGTGGGCCAAATATAGGTAATTCACTGTAGAAATCTTCTGCACAGAGGATGTGGGACTACCTTGGAATATAAAAGTTGTTTCTCCAAAGGTTTTTTTTCTTTTTCTTTGAGGTGGAATTTCAGTGTTGGTCACTTTGAGCTGCGCTATGTCCCAGATATTGAAACTAGAGCAGGATACATCGAGAGCAATTTTAAATCAACTATGAACAAAGAAGAAACAAAAATTATTTCAGATGTGGATGAGCAGGAAGCTATGATGAAAGACACAGTGATAAAGGTCTCAGTGGCTGACTGGAAGGTGATGGCTTTTAACAGACGAGGAGGACATCTGGAATGGGAATACCAGGTAGGGGAAAAGACAGAATATTAAATACCACAAAAGTAGAAGTTTTCAAGATGTCTTTCATCTTTGGTTTCAGGCACTGTCTTTGTAAAGGAGCACACATCTGCTTGTAATTTTGAAACTGAAGTTCTGACTTTGAGGTGCTGCATCTGTTACAAAAATTTAAACAAGGAATTTAAGCACATTGTTTTTCATTTTTCTTATTTAATAGCTCGTTAATACAACATTAATTTTCCAATTGCCTCTCTCCCCTTCAGTTTTGCACTCCAATTGCTTCTGCATGGCTGCTTAAGGATGGCAAAGTAATTCCAATCAGTCTGTTTGATGACACGAGTTACACAGCAAATAATGAGGTACTGGAAGATGAAGAAGATCTTGTGGAAGCTGCCAGAGGGGCCACAGAATCCAGTGTCTATTTGGGTGAGACACCAACTGCAGCATTTTCTGTAGTAAACATTATTCATTTCTCTGTTGAGGTTGTAGTAAAGCAGATCTTTTTGTACTGGTAGATTTCAAACCCATAAATCTTTTCCATTTTGGTTCTGAAATGTTCACTACTTTGTAGTTTCAGTACAGTGGAGATGACTAAAAGTCTTGAAAATTTAAAAGACAAGTTTACAGCTAACAAGGCAGTCTAATTGCCCATTAATTTGTACACTGATTGCAGTAACCTACTGTGAACAAAATTCAAATAAGATTTTACACAGCTTTAGAATGAGAATTTTACACAGCTTTAGTTTTAGAATTCGTTGGATGTGCTTTATGACAATTTGAAATAGACTGGCTTGAAGTCCTTCTCCTCAGCTGTCTGTCTCTGGGAGGTAAATGTGCTTTGGTTTTCTAAGATTTGGTTTGCCTTAGCCTTTTTCTCTTAAGTCTTTACACCTTGTAGCTTTCCAGTTAGCAGTTAGAATTACAGATAAAGAATAACATCAGGAAGAAGCCAGATTGTTCCAGCCTTCCTGGTAATGGCTGTTTTGTGCAGCATTAACACGAGTAGGAAGCTTGAAAGAGGTCTTACCTGTGCAAACTGCTTTATAGCTCTTAAAAATTGCTGGCATTTTCTTGTAGCACCAGCTCTCCAGCAGTAAAAATGAGATGTCCTGAACTCTTGCTTTCCTAGAACAGAGGGAAGATATTACTTGAATTCATCCAGCCTAGCAATCAGAGTCAGTATCTCAAGTTCTCAGAATATGAAGGAATATTTTCAAAAATGTTTTTAACCATGTGTTTTGACTGGGCAGTTTTATTCCAGGGGTGAAGAGAAGCAAATCTAAAGACTAATATGTTCCCTGGTTTATTATTTAGGTATGTTCAGGGGCCAATTGTATCTTCAATCATCAGTCAGAATTTCTGAGAAATTCCCAACCAACCCAAAGGCTCTGGAATCCAGGAACGATAATGCAATTATTCCTCTTCCCAAAATCAAATGGAAACCTTTAATCCGTAAGTACAATTCAGAGTTTCATTTATTACCTTAGCCCAGAAAAGACAGGACATCTTTATGATTTCCAGTATGTTTCAAACTAGTCTAATGTCTCCAACTGTAAACCACTTCAGGAACTATCTCTGTGCTTCATTAAGTGTTTATTTTTTTCTAATTAAATGTTTCATGTCTGTTTTCTTTTACGATGGATTTGACAGGGTCTTTGTTAGTAATGAAATGTTGGATCTTTTCAATCAAATTTTTCAACAAAAAGAGGGAGAAGTTTTTTGCAGTGATGTGAATATGAGTGAATTGACTTGTCAAGGGGGGGAATTGTTAAGTAACTGTTACCTTAAAGTACCTTTCTTAATGTTTCCTTCTATGAAGTGTGCTTCTCATGGTCTGATCCAAGAGGCATTTTGTAGGATTGTGCAATTGAAATTCTCTTTACATTAATATGAGAACAGAATTTTACGAACAATTAAGCTCAGAAAATTGTGTCTTTTCTGTGCTTAGATTCCCCTTCCAGGACTCCAGTGTTGGTGGGCTCTGATGAGTTTGATAAGTGTCTCAGCAATGACAAGTATTCTCATGAGGAATACAGCAATGGAGCACTGTCAGTGCTGCAGTACCCATATGGTAGGTGAACTTCCAAACTTTGAAACGTTTCAAATACTCAGGTTTTATTATCTGTGAAATTCTATAAATGACCATTTGTTTGACCTTAAATATGTGTATTTTTTTAAATATTTAATGAACTAGGAAATTATTGCCCAAACTAGGATTTCCATATTGTGATGTAAGTACAGTTAGTGTCACATAAAGCACATCAGAGTGCCAGGAATTGCTACTGCAGAGCTGTTGTGTGTGCTGCCACTGAGAGTTGGTCTGAGTGGAAAAACCTTGGGAATTACTTTGTTCAGAATTTACTAAAAGTGCTGGAGACTCAGGATGGTTGTCAAAAGTTTTCCATATGGAAGATATTCTGGTTTAAAGCTAGGGAGACCTAGTTGCTGTCCACAACCTTGATCAACTGAATTTGCTTATATGCCATTTAAAATCATGGGGCATGGAAATAAAAACACCCCATGTCTGTTGAGGAGACCTATTAATGAGAAACCAGAATTGTTTTGTAGGTACCTGCAAGTAAATCTATGTTCTCTTTGTGTGTTTTATACACAGATAATGGTTATTACTTACCCTATTACAAGAGGGAGAGAAATAAACGTAGCAACCAGATCACGGTTAGATTTTTTGATGACACGAATTACAAGAACATTCGCAAAAAGGATCCTGTTCTTCTGCTTCACTGGTGGAAAGAAATTGTTGGCACCATTGTATTTTGTATCGTGGCCACAACTTTCATTGTACGCAAACTCTTCCATCCCCACCCTTACAGCAGAGTAAGTATTTTTTTCTGAATCCCAAATACAGAAGGAATTATTTTAGCCATTTCTTTCCGTTTGCAGTCTGCAGTGAGTAATATTAATAAGTTAATAACTAATGAGATAACAAAATCAAAAGCCTAAATTTATTGTTTAATCTGTGTGTGAAGGCTGCCAGCTGCCACATACAATTTGCTTAACTGCTTCAGCAAGCAGATTAGACTGCTTCTGACGTGTCTGGAGATATTTATTTAATGCTATATCTAGGGTACAAACCAGTCTCAGGCACTCATGGAGTTGATTTTGTTTGTTTGTTTTGTTCTTGTTTTGGAAACCCTCGTTAGCTGCGGAAGGAGTCTGAAACACAGTGTCAGACTGATTGTAAGTATGAGCCCACTGGTGGAGACATTAAAGACAACAGCTGGAGTGATGCCAAGAACTCTGGATATGTGTCAAGGTGAGGTCTGTTCGACACAACATAAACAGGGTGTTTAATCAGTGTGGCTGCTAATAGTATCCAGAGATAGAAACAGTAGGTGTTCACCTGTTCTTACCCAGGAACTCCCAGTCCTCTGACTTTGCAGGATAATCGGTAACTGGCACAAACAACTCTGTGACCCCATTACTCATGGGACATGCAGTTATGATTAGTCTCAGAAATTCCAGAGAGTCAACAGGCTACATGTGATCAGAAATATTGTTCTCATACTTTTTGCTGATATGCAAAATAGGAGATTGATCCTTGTAGGTCTTAATCAGTGTTTACTCCATCTGTTCCTGTGTTTACGGTGTGAGGCAGAGAAAGGCAGTTGCAGATGAAACAGATGACATTTTATATACTCTGCAGAATAAGCAGTCTATACTTGAAATAAAACCTTTATTAGTTTTACAAAGGAGTTGGTTAAGACAGAAGGCTTAATAGGGGCGTGTCATTATGCTCTAGAGCAAATGTGACCATTTCCTGTACATTTGTAACTCACTGAAAGTAAAAACTGGAGTGTTTAAAATGAGGAGGAGTAAGAAAAGTAGTGATATTTACGAACAGTGATGTTTTGGATGGGATGTTTAGAAGGACTAGTTGCAGAAGCAGTTATTTGGGGTAGGGTTAAAGGCAAATCATGATTTAGAAAATACTCAGTTACAGAAATGTGGGCCGTGTACTCGTGATCCAGTAGGCAAGCAACCTGGTAATCTGAAAAACCTCTTCAGTTTGTCCAGTGCATGCAGAATGGATCCTGCTGGCCTGTGATAGGCTCTGCATAAATACATAATCAGCAACTGTCCATTTCACAGATAGGGAACCATCTGACTGCCACAGTGGGTGAGCAGGAAAAAATAAGAAATTGTTCAAGTCCTTCAGCATGTTTTGCCTGTACAGAACTACTTCAGTCATGGTCATAAATTACTTTATTTTTCTATGTATACTAATGCATTTTTTTCCTCTATCCTCTCTCCCGTCTTCTGTCCCTTCCTCACACCCCTCTATTCCCAGATATCTGACAGATTTTGAACCAATTCAGTGTCTGGGTCGTGGAGGTTTTGGAGTGGTTTTTGAAGCCAGAAATAAGGTAGATGACTGCAACTATGCCATCAAAAGGATCCGATTGCCCAACAGGTAATGAATGGGTTTGTTGGGACACAGAAATAATGAATGAATGGTGGGATCCCATCCTACATGGAACCATCTGCTCCTGAACTGATTTCCCAGATATTTCATGAGGATGAATGACATACTTTTTAATGGGGGGCTGACTGAGTTTTGGCACAGAGAATTTGGCATATGTAATCCCAGCAGAGGTGACCTGCTTGGCTAAAACACTTGCACAGCAGAACCCTTGTGAGGATGCTGCTCCATGGGGAATCCCTTGATGAATAGAGCCTTTGCTAGCAGGACCAGTTATTGTAGTGCTGTTAATGTGCTTCTCTCCTTCCTCTCCTTGCTTTTCCTACTCCACCTCCTCTTTCTTTTCTCTCTCCCTCACCTACTTTTTTGACTCCATTTGCCCATTTGTTTCATTTTCTGGTCCCACAACCCCTACCTTTTCTCTCAGCCATAGGTGGTCAAGCCATGCTGCTGAATTACCCTACCCAGAGCTTGCAGCACTTCCTTTTAGTGGGAGATGGGAGACACTGCTTCTGGAAATCTCAAGTTAGAACAGCAAGAGGGAGGGGGTAAAGCTATGAAATCTAGAATTACTATTTTTTTGAATGTGTTAAATAAGCGTGACTAATTAAGAATAAAGGTTTTGTTCAGAAATTTAAGGTAGCCTAAATTTTTCTTTTCCAAGAAATAAAACCATCAGACTTTATTTGATCCAGTTACAGTCTTATAAAGAGAGATACATTCCTTCAGTAAGACAGGAGGCTGCCTGCTTTCCTGTCCACAGAACAGAAATAGTCCTTATGCTATCTCCTTACCTATTGCCAATTAAAAAACAAATACTAAGGTATTGCTGTCTGTCTTTTGTGTCAGTGTCTTCTACATCCCTGTAGAGTATTGCTGTTTAAAATCTTTTTTCCCATCCTTGAGAAGAGTTGAGAGGAAGATTAAATTTTTCTTCTTGTTTTTGCTGCCTATAATTATGTGAAAAGGGAAGACTAAATATTGAGCCATTATGAGCACATATTGCTCCTCCACATTTCTAAGATAAAGGAGTTATTCTGGGGAATTTAAGACATATTTTTGTTTTTATGTGAAAAGCAATGCTGCTGGCCTGGTGTATACTGGGCCAGCTTTGACTAAATTCCTTTGCAGAAATTTTTGTGCTGTGCTGTTGCTTTTTGTGAGCATGTTTCTTGTTCTCCTCACCCCAAACCATAGGGAGCTGGCTCGTGAAAAGGTGATGAGAGAAGTCAAGGCTTTGGCTAAGCTTGAGCATCCAGGGATTGTTCGGTATTTCAATGCGTGGCTGGAAGCTCCCCCTGAGAGATGGCAGGAGAAGATGGATGAGCAGTGGTTAAAAGATGAAAGGTAACTCACGGGGGTCTTTTTAACAATTGAATTTGAGGTTGTATGTCAGGAGAACTGGAAAACTGGTAGAGGATCCAGGGAGACAGAGAGACGGTGTTGGAAAGGGATGGTTGTTAACTTAGCCTGTCAACTTTTCAATTGAACAAGGTACAAATAAATCACCCTTCTCCACAGTGTCTCTCAGCTTATGGGTGCTCTCTTATTTTAAGGTCCTTCTTTCAGCTTAGGAAATATCGCATGGTTCTTAATTGAACTTGGGTAACTGAATCCTTCGGTGGTTGGAGCATTGCTGCTGTGATTCAGTTTCAAACTTTGGCATCTCTGCCTTCTTTGTTCCTTTCTACTGCTTTCTTCCTCTTCATTGCCTTGGGTTAGATGGACCTGATACAGTACTCCAAGGCTTCAATGAATTTATATCAGCAGAAATGCATGAGGGATAAATCAGAGTGACGATTTGTGAAGCTTGGTAGAAGTAGGTTAAAAATGGAAAATTAGATAAATGAGTTAGAGAATGTGAAGAGAGAGGAAAAAGTGGGTGTATGTTGGCATTTATAGAATGAGGCCTAATACAAGGCTGTTGGGTGGTTTCGTAATAACCTCTTAACATGCCTCACAATTTTTAGAATACAGCGACCTTTATATTTCAGGCATCAAATTAACATTTCACAGCTGTAATTCTTCCAAGGCACTTTAAATAGTCCTTGCAATGCATGTTCCAAAGGGCTGGATTTTTTCAAACTGAAGATGAGCCTGATTGCACATTGGGAATCCAGGCAGTAGAGCTTGTTAAATATTCCTTTATCAACGCTTTTGTCTCAATGAGAAAACATCCTTGCTAAGACACAGATGCTAAATGCTGGTTATTAGTGATTCCCACACTTGGGTAGTCATTCCCTGTTGTGGTAAGACACAGGTCTCAGGGGTAGCAGTTATTAAAACCTGGGCTTCTGGAAGTGTGTTTCTAGTGAAATGATTGGAACCTACTACAATTTCTCTAGTTCTGATCTCTCAACTTTGTCTTCCAGCACTGATTGGCCACTCAGTTCTCCCAGCCCGATGGATGTCCCATCATTTAAGATCAGAGCAGAGCCATTTTCAACAAAGGAACACATTGAAGTTACTGCAACTTCATCAGAGAGGGTGAGGTCTGTGGGGATACCCTGTGGTCAGTCAGATTCATCTGGAAGCCAGTTTTCTCCTCTGGAATTTTCTGACACAGACAACAGGGACTTGCAGCACTCAGAAGATCCACTGTTAAACCTTCAGGACAGTGTCCTTACAGGCTGTGATGTAGAAGACAGTACTATCAACAGTAATGAGCTGGAACACTCCTTGGAAATTTGTTCTTCAGCTGTTCCTGTTGTACATCTGAAGGAAGGGACCTCCTCCTCTATTGTGTTCGAGGATTCTGGCTGTGGAAATGCTTCTAGTAAGGAAGATAAAGTTGATGTTTCACATAATGAGAGTCCTTCTGAGGATAAAGGGAAAAGTACGAAGGAATCTGATAACAAGAAATCTGCTTCAGGAAGTCCCCTCTCTGTTTCTCCTCCAAGGCCAACAAGTTTAAGCCTGGACCTTTCTAAAAACACTGCAGAAAAAGTCAAACCCACCTCTCCAAAGGTGTATTTGTACATCCAGATGCAGCTCTGCCGGAAAGAGAACCTTAAAGACTGGATGAGCAGAAGATGTGCCATAGAGGAGAGGGAAAGGACAGAGTGCCTGCAGATCTTTCTGCAGATTGCTGAAGCTGTTGACTTTCTGCATAGCAAAGGATTAATGCACAGGGATCTCAAGGTTTGTATCCTTAGGTTGCTGTATGTGGGAGGAATGTGGCACTGGAGACAAATCCTGCTAAAATAGCTGACTCCTCTCAGTGACCTCAGCACTGGTGTTAAAAAAAGCTGAATTAACGTCTGTACAATAATCTGGAGGTGCAGTGCTCCAGGAAATAAACATTCATCACTTGTTATTGCAATTAAAGTCTTTCTTACAGCAAGACTTCTTGTACCTGGCACAGATCGGTGGCATTTGTTCTATGGTGTTTTTAATTCATGTTCTTTATACAAGGTTATTCAGTGCTGAGCTGTGTGACAAAGCTATTTTGGATCCTGTTCTACTATTTCAAGTGAAGCAGATAATTGGCAGTGTGGAGCTTGCAGTTGGACTTGATCTTAAAAGTCTTTTCCAACCTAAATAGTTCTCTAATTCTGGTATTTTTCTTCTTTCTAAAGCAATACAGCCTAAAAGGAGCAGTGTTATTCTTGGTCAGAGAAAGTAAAAATTAAATATTACTGCTCTGGGATTGAAATGTAAAGTGTCCTGGAGCTGAATTCTGGGCCAGTGCCAGCTATCACAGTGCAGCTTTGTGAAGGATTCACAGTACTTTTAATGTCTGATAGCATTCAGACAGTGAGGACTGGGAAAGGTGGTTTGAATCTCTGGTATTAAGTGTAACTTGAAGTCAGGAGTAACTTGCACATTTTCTTTCATTCTATTCATGATCCTCCTATGGAAGTGCCTAATTTTGCTGCGACTCAAAGCACTGGAAGTGTCAGTATGTGTTACCAAATACACAAATTTAATTGGAAGAGCCCAGCTGAAGTTAGTTTTATTGGGCCGAGCTCTGAGGAATGGATCCCTTTTCCCAAGTGTGGAGAGGCAGTTCTGTTTCTTTTAGCTGGTTTGAGGAGGCATTAATACCTCAGTGGAGTAATTACTGAAATGATTGTAATGGTAATTTGGTATCAGCAGAAGTGAAAGCTAAAAAATGCCATCTCAGATGTGGCAGTAAAAGGAGGTTCAAATTCAGTAATCCTGAAAGGATATGTCAGTGTTAAAAAAACTCATGAGCCCTTCCAAGTTATTTTGTTTTCCCATCAGCCTTAGGCAATTACCTTGAACCAGTTATCTGACAAATCTTTAGTGCTTGAGAAACTGACCATAAAAGTAATTAAATCCCTGTACTAATATGTTGCTAGACATGTTAATTAATAACCTTTCTTAACAATACTGTCAGGTGTAGCCCTCTGCAGTCTTCACTGAGCTCACTGTTCAGTAAACCTTATGTAGCTCTTCACTTGAAACTGTATTAATCAGTAGGTGTGGAGTGTTTTGTTGGAACATCTTAAAAGTTCAATGCTGGCAGCAGTTTGAACAAGAGATTTAATTTTGTTTACTTGGTATAACCAACTTGGAAACACTCTCCTTGGATGAACAACTTTCTCCTTCAGGACACTTGCTATGCTTGTATAGATGTTATTCTTGGATGCCAAAGTTTATTTGTCTGTTATGTGTTAATTTGGTCAAAACAACAGCCAGTGTATTTAATTATTTTCTATACTTTTCAGAAGCTCCTAGGAACAGATCTCATCTAATGTTGTAATTTGTCCAAGAGATTGGTCGTGCAGCCCTGAGCTGGTGCCAGCATTAACAAGTGAATAACCTGCAAAGCTGCTTTGGCTTGGCTACAGGCAGAGCTCAGTGACAGCAGAGGCCAGTTCTTGCTCCCATTGGCACCAACAAAAGCTGGTAGATCTGTGTGAAAATAAATTTCTATGTGGGCATATTAAAAGATCCAAGAAGTAATCTAAATATTTAAATTAACAGTCCTCATTAAAATGCATTAATTAGGCTCCTGCTAATCAGAGATACTGTAATGACAAGATGGCAGGAATTTATGTGGGCAGGCGAAGAGGTCAGAGTTCAAATTCTTTTGAAGGAAATGAAGTGCAGCAACAAAAGTCTGTCTGTCAAGTGAATTTACTGTTATTCCCAGGCTAAGCTGTCGGTCATGCTTGGCAGCTCAAAAGAAATTATCAGTTTCACAGAACTGCAAGAACAGTCTTGGATACATTTTGCAGCATTAATTGAATTAAACAGAGTCTTCCATATGTGTGAGAAGCTTATTCATGTCTGTGAAAAAGTGAGAATTCTTACTCTGAAGAATATGGAGAGAAATCTCTTTGTGCAGGTGGCAAGATAACTAAACTAGAGGGTGCTTGTATTTGATTGTACTCTTCTGATGATTTAAATCAAAACTGTGTGCATCTGCCTTAGGCTTCTTCCGTATCGTGATCTTGATGGTTTATTTTTGCTGGTATTTTGCAATAGCAGAGAGTCCATTCCCCTTATTTGTAGAAACTATGTGCCAGCCTGTTCAGACACAGTCTGTGTCTGGCCAGAGAAGAAGTGAAATAAACTTTCTGTTACGAGGAGTTTTTCCCCAGGAAGCAAGACAAATCTTGACTTGTATGTTTGTTGGAGGAGGAGAATGGAGATCAAGGCAATGGGATACAAACTTCTAATGGAGATGTTTGTTCCCTGAACATTAAAATTCTGATATGAAGACTTTTGACCATGTGGGTGTGCACTGAGGGGGTGGGTGCTCTGTAAATGCTTCAGTGAGAGCCTGGAGATGCTGTGGGTTTACAGGGCAGTGCCTTTTGTGCCCTGAATGCACTGTGACTCCGAAGGGCTGGACATTCATTACAGGGAAATACAGTAGGAGATCAGACCTGGCTCAGAAAGCAGTTTCAGAGGCAGGATATGGGCACTGTGGAACTGTTTCTGTAGTGCTTATCTCAGAGCTGGCCATTTCTTAAAAAAAACAAGAACCCTTTTCTTTGCCTCACGTCTCATGCACACAGTGGGTTTGTCTTTAACTGAGGAAGTCGGATGGACTTTGAAATAGGTCAGCTTTGTAGTCCTTTATCTTGTGGAAAAATATTGCCTTCTGTCTGCCTACTCATGTTGTGGGGTTTATGTCAGCAAAGCATAGACCATGTTCTCCCAGCCTGGAGGGTCCAGGAGCTCTGAGAGGAGCCTACCCAGCACCAACTGCTCCTTCACCACAGCTTGGCCCTGTACAGCATCCTGCTACTTCCTTCCCCTTGTGGGATCAGTCTGTTCTTCCCCCAAAACTCTGTGTCTGTATTTCTAACCCAGCTGGAGTGGTTATATTTCAAAGAAATAATCATTCTTTTGGTGGGTGCTGTTCTGTCAGCCAGGAAGCAAATTTCTTGAAAAACTATCTGGGATGTGCACCATGAGCAAAGGGACATCTCTGTCCCAGTCTCTTTTATCAGTAGGCTAAGCCAAGGATGGTGGTGTGTGGCAAACAAGCTAAAGGAGAGTTAAGCCACATCATCACTGTCACTGCCTTTTTGAATTGCAAAGTTCTTAAGCTTCTATCAAAAATAAACTTTTAATTATCTTATGCAAGCAGCTGTTCTCACGTTAAACTGCACAGTTACACTGAAAAGTAGACCTTGTTCCCATTGTATCTATAATTTAACACTAAGATGATTTGCTATGTGCTGGTTAATAATACAGCAAATGACTTTAGCACTTAGAGATTAAAATAAAAAAGCCCAGGAGTTGGAACTGCAGCATGTGGTGTGAAAGTGCCATGTGATGGGGAGCTGGATAACTTATCTGTGCTGTTCCCAGCAGTGTTGACTCTGTGTATGTTCCTCAGCAAACCTGTGTGCTGCTGGTAAACCTCTGCTGAATGACAAGAAATGAGCAGTCTGAGTTTCCGGAAGAGACAATGGTTAATGCAGAAGTAATTCCTTTTTTCTGAATAGTTACAATTCTTAAGTGTTATCCTTCAGCAGTTCAGTGAGTGTTTTGAACCCTGGCAGCTTCTGAGTGTTGTAACGACCGAAACACAGACACTTGTTTATTACTTACTTTTCTTTTTTTTTCACCTCTTTCTTTTCTCAGCCTTCCAATATATTTTTCACAATGGATGACATAGTAAAGGTTGGGGATTTTGGACTGGTGACTGCTATGGACCAAGATGAGGAGGAAGAATCAGTTCTGACCCCAATGCCAGCTTATGCCAGGCACACAGGACAAGTAGGGACCAAACTCTACATGAGCCCGGAACAGGTTTGTGCTCTCTTCTCCAGAGCTGTATTTGGCAGTGCCTGGAAGAGCCCTGAATTCCTGGGAGCTCTAAAATCAGGCACTCCTAGTAAACTGTTGCAATCAAGTTACTTAAATTCTTCCTCATCAAAATAGAGTTTTGAGCTAAATTGAATTCCAAAATGAATATTTAAATATATTTATTTGTTACAGCAAAAAAAGTGGCTGATTATTCCGACTGGATGCATTAATTTTTCTTGCTTTTAATGCGGTATAGGAAGGTAACTGTAAAAGATTCCACTTAACTGAGGAAGGACACACTCTCGTGCATGAGATTTAAGTAAGGTGAAACATTTTTGCTTTGCAGCACAGAGGCACTGAGGATCAGGACCTTGCTCCCTGGTGCTCACTGAAGTTTGCCAAGGTGCCTGTGCTGGAGCTTTCAGCTCTGCACAGGGCTGGTCACTTTTGCGGGTGAACTTGCAAGGGTTGTTTACTTTGTGCATAATTGCATCCAGTGAGTAGCTTGATTGCCCTGACCCTGATTTTACCTTCTCAGATCTGTGGCAACACCTATTCGCACAAGGTGGATATCTTTTCTCTGGGACTGATTCTCTTTGAGCTGCTCTACCCTTTCAGCACACAGATGGAGAGGGTCAAGGTATGTGTGGTGTTGGGTTATCCTCAGTTTGGGTATTTGTTTAAAATAGCTATTTGCTTGGTGAAACACTGGCAAGAGGTTCCTGTCCTGTTTTCTTTGGAGAAAAGCCTTGCAGCTAGGAGCACAACTTCTTTATCAGCCTTGGACAGACTGCCTGAATCACTGAAAATAAACTGCAGTCTTCCTAATGTGTGCAGTTGAATTGAGACTTTAATTTCTTTACAAAGCTTCTCTGTTGTCAAGCCAAGTAAGAGAAACTATTGAACTATGATATCCAAGAACTCAAACAACAAATATAGCTTGTGACTTTAAACCTACCAGCTTGGTTTTCATTCAAGACTTGGAACCATGCAGTGCATTTTTATTATTTCTTCCTTCATTTGCATCTGCAGTACTTTTTCACACAGAGCACTTGGTGAAAAATGGCTGTTCCTTTTCCTGTAGTGAGTCTTAGCTTGGAGTCTTGCTCAGCTTCAAGCACCATCTTCCCATAACTGATGACCTTCGTTGCACCAGACGTCAATTTAGGATGTTTGATGGTGCATTACAGCTCTTGCTTGCTGTTAAAATGTGTGAGATCCATCTTGCTCAGGAACAAGTTCATGGAGAACAGGGGCTGCAGCTGGAAAGGTCTGTCCTCTGTGGCAAGCAGTGACCTGTGCAGGACAGAGAGAGTCATTAAAACTTGTATTTATCACTTAAATGTGCTTGGGGGGGTTATATTCTCAGGTGAAGGTGGAGTGGGTTTAGCAGAGAGGAAAGAAACAACTTGAACAGCAGCCTGACCAAGTGCTTCACCTGTTTCATTCTCTTGATTAAAATGCTCTGGCTTCTAATGGCACAAAAGAGCATAGTCTAGAGGATGAATTGGTGTTTAATTTGAACCCCTGGCACTGAAACCAATTTCAATTTCTCTAAATCAGTTTTACTGAAAAAAAAAATACTCAGGAAAGAGCCATCCTGGATTCTCAGATCCCTCACAGCAGTGACTACAGGCTTTGCCCGTCCAGTTTCTCTCCTAGGAATAGAAGTAAAGCAAGTAATCAGAATGAAACCTAAATTCCATCTAATTCAAATCTTTTGCTTCAAGAGAGTGTTAAAAGAGTGCTCTGACTTTCCAGGATTTTCACTGGTATTTCACTCTTTCTGCTAAAAAGAAACCCCTGCCCTTTCATTGCCAAGTTCTGGAGTTTGGCTACTTCAGTAGTTATTTCTGAGCTGTTACACTGAGGTTTTCATTGGCATCAGCCAAGCATTAGCACTGCTTGCTGAAGCAAAACATGCTCTGCCTGACCAAGTAACCTAGCAAATTCTAGGAATTTGTGACAACTGGCTGGAAAAATCCCCAGAGGTGGAGCGTGAGAGCTGCCTCTGTCTCAAGCTGTGAGCAGTTAGTCAGTAGCAGTGCAATTTATTTCCAAATCAGATGCTGGCAAACAGATCACTAAATGCAGACTGAACTTGCAGAACAGGAGAAAAGTTTTCTGAAGCATTTTAATGTCATCAAACTCAGTTCTCTTGAACAGGAGTTTGACTGTTGTCCATTACTATTAACTAGTCACTATACTTTCAGGGGAGTAATAGTGAAATGAATTTTGATTTAACTTTAGCACTCTTGTATTTTGTGCTCAGACTCTTGTAGAAGGAGATCCTTCCCAAAAAACTGAAGTGCTAAATATTGTGCTTCTGGCTGAACATAAGAAAAATACTGTCACTAGATGGAGCCAATGGCCTTTGTATGGAAGAAACACAGAAATACCCAACACAACTGCTTTCCAAACTGCTGATAAATCTGCTCATTCCTCCTTAAATGTTAAACAGAGACTGGTGCTTACGTTGTTAAGGCAGAGACAGTCATTTCCTGGGTCTTAATATTGGTGTAGGCCATCTTGGGGGTTATGGGTGGTGCACAGATTTGTTGATTTTGTTGAGCTAAAGTGAAAAAGTACAAGTTTATGTATCTGACTGATATAAAACTGCAGAGATCACAATTCTTGTAACACAACTCCTGTTGCAGGCTCTATACCTAGGGAAGCAGCAGCTCACCTGCTCATCTATGTTGTGATTTTTAACCACTAAAGCAACACTTCAAAACAAAGGGCTTTATTCCAACAGGCTGATTTGCATATTTTTGAACGATAGGGTAATATTACTGAAGACTGATATTTTGGAAAAGTTACATGTTGTTCTTCCTATTTCTGCAGACCTTAAGTGATGTTAGAAATTTGAACTTTCCACCACTGTTCACTCAGAAATATGCACAAGAGGTAGGTACATATGATGCTATTACCTGTAGTCTTTTCATTAATAATTGTAGCTTCTTCCTTTGTTTTTCAGTTGCTTTGCAGGTAAAAATGGAGAAACCAGGCTGCTTTCATGTTGTTAAGATGTATTTCTCTATCCTCTACATTTCAAAGCTATAACATTGCAGTAATAGGCACGATGACACTTTATGTCACAGTTTTCCTCCAGGAATACATTTTTACCTGGCTTCCCTTTGTCATTTGCAGTCATCCATTTCACATACATCCCATCATGATTTCCTGCAACAAACCCATATTCCCAAAGAGAAAGTGCAGAGTTCCAGACAGGTAAAGGGAAGGCTCTAGGTAGCACCATGGCTGTATGGGATCCCCTCCAGAACTGGACCTCCCAAGAGGGAAATCACAGGAGCAAATTGTGATGTGTTCTCATTAGTCAGGTCTGTAAAGTGATTTTGGTGCAGGTAAAGAGGAGGTGATGTACAAAACCTCCCCAGTAAAAAGCTGAGGTGCTTTCAGGTGTTCAGGGTAGCTTCAGACCAGTGGCCAAAGGAGACCAGCCTTTCCTGCTTTACAGCTGAAGGCTGCCTGGGAGAAGGGGCTGTGCTGTGCTCAGCTGGAGAGCAGGACACTAATTCTGATCAAATTTGAACCAGATATTCAAAGTACCTGTATATTTAAAGAAAAATTCTAATTTGCCACCAGGAAAATTCAGTGTGGCTTAATATGTAATGGCTTAAACAGGAAGCTAAAAATTACTTATAAATTATGTATCAGATATTTAATTTTGATTGCAAATAACGTGAAGTTTTATAACTATTAAACCTTGAGTCAGATTTGGTTTGCCAAGTTGTTTTCAGTCCTTGACAGTAAAGACACTTTAACAGATGGACAGTGATACATTTTAAAACATTTAATGCACTTCTAACTACTGAGCCAAAGCCCTAGTACCCAAATAACTCAGACAGCAGCTGGGGGTATTTTCCACTTGTTCACACAGCCACAGTTGAAGCCAGAACATGAAATAAGGACGAGTTAATGGCTTGGTTCATGTAACATATGTTGTGTTTTCTTCCAGTACACCATGGTGAAGGACATGCTCTCTCCAAGTCCCACTGAACGACCAGAGGCTGCAGCAATCATAGAAAATCCTGTCTTTGAAGACTTGGAGCTCCCACCCAAACCCGTGCTCAGGCAGAGGTCACGGACAATGAGTCTATCAGGAAATAAACATTCCAGACAACCAAGCAAATAACTATCCTCAGGATCACTTCTTCCACTCGGCAGGTTTCACAGGGATTGTTCAGCAGAAGGATCCTATGATGCAGAATGTTTATCTTGGGAATAGTTTACTTCAGCTTTTTTTGCCATGTTTAATGTATAAGACGTGTTGGACAGATTTTCGTTTACTTTGACAGCCAACGAAACCCAGTAACCAAACCTTTCACATTCCATTTTCCTTACCTTTGCTCTCCTAGGTGGACGGGTCCAGCTGCTGTGCTTGCCAATGTTGTGCTCCATTATCCTTTTTTTGGGGGTTTCTTGGGTTTTTTTGAAGCTTGTAAATGTCAGCTTGCTGGGTGAGTGAGAGATCTGTAACATGTAAATAGAATTAAAATACTGTATTTTTATAGAGCAAATTACAGTCTCTAAGCCTAGTGAGTGTCTATCTGGATCACTTGCTCTTTGGTGAAATGAAGATGATTTTGAAATGAACTTTGACTCAGTTTTTGTCCCTGGTGGGTAAACTGGGAATCTGCACTATTTTTAAAGCAAAAAAGTACCACAGCTGTACATATTGTCACTGTCCATAGCCTGTCATTAGAAGAAATCATTTCATACTTCTGCACTACAGTAGATCTTAGGGAATGCATCTTATACAGATGAAGCTGTAGAGAAGGAAAAGGAGCTTTTTGCCATTAAATGGGGGGTTTTATAGGCAGTGGTTGGAAGAGCCATAGTCAAAATTATGTACAAAAATGTTGTGATTCTGAAAATTAATGAAGTCATACGTGTCGTATGTAATCTTGTAGATTTGTACTTTTTAAAAAAAATCAACTGGTAGGCATTTGTGTAATCTGCTAATTTAACTGCCTAATGCCATGCTTTTATTTCTCACTGTAAATATGTTAATTTTTATTTATAAAATATAGAATCAATCCATTTGGGTTGGTGGTGTACAGGATGCACTTGCTGTAATTGTTGAGTGCATTGATTATTGTGACTTCTTTCAAGTCTAAATGATTTAATAAACTTTTTTTATTTATAAGACAAAATAGTAGTTGCTTCTGTTGGAAGCCTGCATCCGTGTGTGCTGCAGATGGCAGCCCTGTGCAGTGGGAACAGGATGGGCTCTGCATTCCTGAAACTTCCTCTGCTTCTCTGTCTCACACTGGCCACAGCGTGTGTGATGACGCAAAACTGAATGTGCTGCTTGGAAGTGAGATAGGATCTGGAGAAAGGGGAATTGAGCTCTAAACTGGGTGGATTATGGGGGCAGTTGCTCACCAGAGAGGGGAGAAGAAGGGATAATTCTTATGCTGTTAGAACTGTTCTTGTACAATTGTATTTTTCTGTTTTACAGACTTAAATTTGTTAAAGCCTCTGAGATCAGTTTCCTAAAAGGATACTGGATTCAAATCCTTGTGGGGATGACTGCACTGTGGTGTGACACTGTGACCAGCAGTTAAACCAGCTGACACCCTGCAGCTTTATGATAAGGCAAAAGTAGATTACAATTATTGTCTTCCTTTTGCTCTTGGATGGCTCTCCTAGGTACTGGCTTGTCCAGGTGAAACCAGAATGCTGCAGTGAATATCTGAACAGGAACAGAATTTGTGTTTTGCTGGGTTAAAACAGGAGAGTTAAATGTGTCCTCTTCCCTTGGATTTCCCTGTTTCCATCAGCTACAACTGCACAGTGAAATGGCCTCATGTGGAGCCTCTTTGCCTTCCCTGCCAGCTCAGTGATTACAGGTGGAGCACAGGAAATGAGGAATAAGGTATTTTTAACTTGCAGTATGTCTGGATGTGGGTAGCAACCTATTCCAAGGGCCCTGCAGCATTTCAGTACCAGAACTGGCATATATGTTCACACTAGGTGTGTCTGCATATTCTGGGATGTTACACTTGCCCCCAAAGGCATGGACAAGTCCTCCCCTGTGTGGTCCCTGCCCAGCCACAAAAGCATCTGGCCGTGTTCAGCTCTGAACTGCCTGGTCAGTCTTTGCTTCTCTAAGCACAGGAGTGTGTTATCCCTGTGTTTGCCCCTTTTTGCTCCAGGGTTTGACTGAGAAAGGCTGTTCTCTAACCAGAGAGGTTTTCCTCTGAATGATGTGTACTTTTCTGCCAGCTGTTTTTGTGGAAAAACACCCAAACTGGGATAGCTGTGAGCTCACAGTCCTGCAAAAGGGGCTTTGGCCTGGGACTCTGCTGTGCTGTGCAGTATCGGGGTCCTGTCCCATTCTTGCACAGGATGTTGCCTATCCCTTGGCTCCCTTCCTCCCCCATAGCTCTTGGGAATGAAACTCCATTCCTTGTCCTGTTTTATCAAAATTACCTGGGTGGCAGCAGCAGGATTCCTGCCCTGTCCACCTTTGTGCCCACGGGATGCTTCCCCCAGAATAAGGTGTAGTTACTTACCACTTGCATGTTGTTACTGGAGTCGTAGGATCTGGGTCACCTAACCCTCTCCATGGAGAGTCATTTGACAGGAGAACCAGTGCTGAACCCCAGGGCAGGCCTGGTTTTTGTACCACGCTCTTGAGAGAGAACTCCTGACCCTTGTGCCATTGTCTTCAGTGGCTGAGCTGCTCCAGGCAGGTCCTACTGCATTTTGCTACTTCTGAGGACAGTCCCCTGCTGCCTTTTCAGAGTAACCCTTCAGTGAGGCACTTGTGGCTCTTTCTGCAGGGAGCCAGTGCTGTTGGAAGTCCAGACAAGCACGTGGGAGTAGTAAAAATAATCATTCCCATTCATCATGATTTTTTTATGTCTCTAAGGTAGATACCACAGTGTGCACACAAGTAATAATTCCTATTCACATCCCATCTGTGGATGGTGTCAGCCACCTGTAGCTCCCTTTGAAACCCTTGGGCTCTCTGTGCTCTTGGTGTTCCTGCAAGTCTTTCTCATCTCCTGGGGTCTGCCACATGGAAATTCCCCTTCCAGAATTAACAAGGAAACTCACAGATAATTCACAGAAAGCCATGGAAAGCTCTGAATGTCCAGATTTAGCAGAAACCAGTGAGCTGAACCCTAAGCAACAGCCCAGGCTGCAGAGTGGTGCCTCTTTCAGAAGCGAGCTCTGCTCTTTGGCCACGTCCCTCCTCTAATTCCCATACACTGACTGGCACATGTGGAGTTATTAAAACTGGTCAAACCTGTAATGAAGCTTCGAGATGAGAAGCTACAGTGGATTGATAAGAAACACTGTCCCACCAGACACAGATCACCAGGATATGCACAAAGATAAGGTCACGTTACATCATACTGGGTTTTTTTACCCAACATGAAGGTTGAATTTGTCTTAGGAAATGCTCATTAGAAAAATAATTATCCAGGAATGAATTAGCTCCATCAATTTAACAAATTGCCCCTAAAATATCCGAGTTCCTCGTTACTGAAACTGTGGAAGGTGAAGAAATGCGTCTTTGTTGTATTATCCCCAGCTGTAATATTCCAGCCCCTCCTTCCCCTATTTTCCTACCCCTTGTTTTTCCATTGGGATGTGCTCCAGCACGTTGTGTATCACCACCTCCAGTGACTGATCCTGAGTCCCTATGACTTGGGTTTGCCCTTCGGGGCACCGTTGGGCACCGTCACGCTGTATTCCAGGTCTGGAGCAGTCTTGGAAAACGTGGCTATGGAAACCATGTCTTCCCCAACATCCACCTGAGACCTGTGCCTGCAAACGAGCAGCTTCTTGAGGGCGCGCTGGAAGTCCCTGTTGAGGAAGGCGTAGAGCAGGGGGTTGATGGTGGAGTTGCAGTACCCCAGCCAGGTGATGATCTTGAAGGTGCCGACCAGCACCGTGCTGGTGGAGTCGGTGCCTCTGGCCGCCAGCCAAACGTTCAGCACGAAGTAGGGCAGCCAGCACAGCACGAACACGGAGATGATGATGCTGATGGTCCTCGTGGCCTTGTTCTCCAGCTGCAGGTGGTTCTGCCGCTTGCTGTTGGGGTGGTAGTGGATCTCCAGCGTCTGGGACATGATGCGAGTGGCCTTGAGGCGGGAGGCTCGGTAGATGAAGAAATACATGCTGCACATGACCATGAAGGGAAGGAAAAACGCCAGGGCGGAAGCCACGATGGCAAACACCCAGTTGGTGACAAAGATGCATTCTCTGCCAGCATCAAAGTCCACCCCAGGGATCTCATTCCAGCCTTGCATGACGGGAAGGAAGGAAATGAGGGAGGAATATACCCAGACCATGCAGGTCATCACGATGCATCTGCAAAAGGAGAGAGATGTGGGGGGGAGAGAGGGTCTGAGTAATTTTGAGTTGAGAACATCCAGAACGATTCAATCCCCATGGTAACCTGTGTGGGATATCGCTGCTGAGCAGTCCAGCAGGGCTTGGAGAAGGAAAAAAGCTGGGGTATAACAAGTCCAGACGTGAATATCTCTAACAATTGGGTAATTGGTCTGTAGTTGACAGAATTGGGGTCACTGTAAGGAGTGCTCAGAGCTGGCTTAGAAAAGATGAGGAAAGGGTTTACAGATTTTTGTTAGTATTTAAAACAACAGCATGTAGATTTTTTTGGTTCCAACTTTAGTATCTGACCGTTTTCTCGCCCTCTGGGGTGTGATGGGGGTGGAGCTGAGGGACACCAGATTACAGAATCTGTGCAAGGGGGGCCACGCAGCCCCCTCCTTGCTTTGCCTGTGATCCACAAATCAGACACAACAAGAGTAGCAGTGGGAAAAATGCCTAGAAGAGCCTGAACCCACCCTGTAAAGCACCCCACTGCTGCAGTGTCCTCTCTGCCCACCCTCATGACTTTCCCCACCTTGCAGTCCTCATTTCAGCCTTCCACATGAAACCCTCATGGGAGCTTGGAAACTCTCCCTGTTTTCCCTGAATATCACTTCAGAAAACATGATGAGTTTAAGACAGGGAAGACTACTGCTATGTGCATCCTTCTGGGTCCCCTTTCACCTAGTCCTTAGAAGTTCTTCAAAGTCCTTCCCCATCCCTGGAAGTGTTCAAAGGTCAGATTGGGTGGGGCTTTGAGCAACCTGGTCTAGTGGAAGGTGTCCCTGCTTACAGCAGGGGGATGGAACAAGATGATCTTTAAGGTCCCTTCCAACCCAAGCCTTTCTGTGATTCTGTGAAATGCCCAGGAAATGACTGCACAGGGAAAAAGCTGTAGGTCCAACTCAGCCCCTATCACTGGTTTCTACCCAGCTTTGCAACCCATCCTTAGCTCAAAAAATACTCTCCCAGGAGCACCATCCAGCCCCCTCAGCTGCATCCTCCTTGTCCTCTCCTGCACCACATTAAACATTTTCTGCAGTTTTGAATGGTGCAGAGTTCCTTTCACCACATCACCCTGCTTCTGGGCAGCACCTATCAACAGCTCATTCTGCCCCAGGTCAGTGTAGGCCATGGCCAAGTGACAACCTGGCAGGACCCAAAATGAGGAGCAACTGCACTCACCTGCCACGGGACATCCTTCTGGAGTAGTGGTAGGGGGTGACCACGGAGCAGTACCTGTCCAGGCTGATGAAGCACAGCGTGACGATGGATGCAGTGCAGAACATGACATCGAAGGAGATCCAGACTTTGCAGAACAGCTTCCCAAACAGCCACATCCCCGTCACCTCGTAAATGATGCTGCCAGAGAAAACAGGTGGAAGTCAGAGCTGGAAGGGCTGAGTTTGTGCAGTCCCTGGAGGTGCATTAAGCCAGGCTGGATGAGGCTCTGGTCTAGTGGAAGGTGTCCCTACCCAGGGCTGGAACAAGGTGATCTTTAAGGTCCCTTCCAACCCAAACCGTTCTGTGACTGTTTCTTTATGACTGCGCTGGGGTAATGCCATATTTTATCACGTAGGTACTAAAGATGGGCTCACAGCTCAGACAGCAGGGATTCATTCTCAGAGCACAACCCAAGAAAGGAGCACAGCTGGAGCATGGCTGAAGAACAGCAAACCTGTGCTTCTTGCAGCCTTAATGCCTTGAGAAAGGTGCTTTGCCCCACAGATCTCCCCAAATTTACATCTGCCTAGCTTTGTTTATCACAGCATTTTCCCAGTGCCCCACGCAGCACAGATTTTATGATTTCTCCTCAATTCCTGGGGCATGGGAGATCTCCAGGAAACTCACTTCACATCTGATCTTATGCTTCAAAACCAGAAAGGATTTCCACTCTTGGTTAAAAAAAAAAAAAACAAACAACATCCTAGGAGGAAGCCAATGCAGCTTATACATTATGTAGCTCATAAATGCCTCAGAGAGGTAAACACATGTCTTGGGGTGACCCAAGACCAGCTCAACACACCAGCAAAAAGCAGACATGGTACCAGAAGTATTTCTAACAAAGTCAAGAGGGGCCTGTGAGAAGTGAGCAGCGAAGGAAGGAACATATGGCAGCTGTAGGAAGGCTGATGCATGTTTCTATAGCATTCAAGGAGATGCCATTTGCTTCTCCTTTCTTTCACCAGCTTTCTGCAGCTCCCGGGGTGCTGCTGAAATCACCATTGTGAGTGAATTTGATGAGTAACTCCCTGGTCCTGCAAAGCTTTAATTATCCTGTACCTTCCCAGCTTGCTGGTTAAATACAGTGAGATCAGGGCTGCTGAGCTGCAGTGCTCAGGTGTCCAGCAAGAGCAGAAAGATTCAACTTGATGTCAGAAAACAATGCCTGATCTGCATCTCATTAGCACCAATTCATTAAAACGGCTTGTGAAGGTTGTTCCAGAGCACAGCAACTGCTGTAGGTGGGTGCAGTGCTGCTGAAGGGTCCCAGCCCTTGGCAGCTCTTTGTTATGTGGGATTCTATGGAAAAATCCAAGCAAACTACAGCAGAGCCTGTCCTTCCACCTCGGTGGCCTCCACACGGGCAGCATGGAGGATCCCACAGCACACACATGGAAAGGTTTTATGGCTCTTTTACAGGGGGGAAATGAGGCATTAGAATTGAAGCACGGGTTCAGTACTGGATTTGGATGCCTTGTTGCCATTGTTCAGAGCCCTCCTTATCCTCAGAGATGCTGCAGAGCCTGTGGTGTGCCCTGGTCTCCCAAAAGGAGATGTGCTGCTGCCAGGACACCCTTGCACAAGGATCCCAGCTGAGGGGGTGCCAAGCTCTCACCTGCACACATCTGGTGGGATGCACCTGACCTGCCAACGTGGGTAGTGGATACCTGAGCCCTCTCCTCTGAGGTAAAAGGTCTCTGCAGCTTGGCAATGATGCTGATAAGAAGGAGTAGTAAAAGCCCAAAGAAACACACAGTGAAGTCACCTCTGCCTTGCACTTTTGCTTGCAGAGGAAAAGAATAGCTGGAAATATTCAGCCTGGAAATTACAGACTGCCTGGAGTACTCAGACAACGAGCTAAGCTCAGCTGAACCGCTCCTGCAAACCAGCCAAACCAGGAACAAAACACAAGTCTCACTCTTATGGAATTAAGACACCAAGTGACAAATTTGTTGTTCCGTTCTGTCACGTTTTCCTGAGCCAAACTGCCTCCGAAGATCATTTCTTTTCCTTCCCTTTGGCAGGTAATAACCTGCCAGCTGAGGAGCAAACTGAAATCCAAAAGAGCAACATAGATGTGAAGCCAAAACAGTGGGAAAGTGTGAAACAACAGCCACTGTGTTGGCAGGGCTGGACAACAATGATGGAGCCAACAGGGTCCATTCCCCACCACATGGCCCACCAGGAGCTGGCAGGTCTCCCCACCAGGCAACACCAGGACATTCAGGAGGGGCACAAAGCACTAGCCATGCTCTGATCTTTGCTCCCCTTTGTAATTTTTGTTGTTTAAGTAAGACATCACTAAAAGTAGATTCAAAACAGACGGAAGAAATTTTTTACAGTGAGGTTGGCCAGAGGAGTTGTGGCTGCCCCATGCTGTGAAGTGTTCAAAGCCAGGTTGGATGGGGCTCTGAACAACCTGGTCCAGTTGCCAGTGTCCCTGCTCACTGCAGGGGTTGGACTCGATAACCCCTAAAGGTCCCTGCCAACCCAAACCAGTCTATGGTTCTATGATAATTTGAAAATCTGAATTTAAAATTCACCAAGCTTAGAATTTAAATTAGCAGTAATATTTTTTTTAAGAGTATCATTAACTGCCTTTTTTTTTCACCTGATACCATGAACTTTTAACTCAGTTTGTAATTTCTTGTTGGGACAATATTTTTCAGTGCCAAATTCAAAGGAATAGGCAGTCTCATGAGAACTGAGGCATAAAACATGAAAAGAGTTCAGCTTCCTCATATTGCCCCCAGGAACACAAAATAGAGTGCAGCTCTCTGATTTCCCCAAACCTAGGGCTGCTTTGCAGGACAAGACAGCCAGGACCACAAGTCAGCTGCTTTCTGTGTTTGTTTGGCTGTTTTAGCCAGGTGAAGCTCTCATAAATATAAACCTCATGCAGGGACACTTGCCCTCTCAAATGCCTCCTCCACCGTGAAATATTGGGGAAGCCTAAATTACTCTGCTTATACTGGATAAATGCCTTACATTTTGTAGTATATAATGCAAAATAATTCGTGCTAAAATTTTAAGATTACAGCATTTTGCTGAGGTTGAGAGAAAACACAAATACTGGAAGCAGGTGACCATCAAAACTTATGCTGTTCAAGGGATTCTGTCTAAACCCCAGCAAAGCACATTCAAATTGCAGTCCACAGATAAGCATTCCATGGGATTTCCTCGTTTGGCAGAGCTCCAGGACGTGTGTATTTACAAATATATGATTCCAGGATGTGTGTTCCATGTATGTATATGCAATAAATAATATACTTTCGCCAGAAACTGATTCCAGCAGCAAAATCGACTACTGATTTCAGGAACTGTTGTCAGACGTGGTGGAAAAAAAGAGGAAAGTACATAGTTGTATTGGAAAGATAAAATTAACAAAGAAGAAAAAGGGTACAAAAAGACACCTCAGAGAAACCGCAGTGGTGAACTGACGAGATTCGAACCGATAAAGGTCGGAACTCAGTTCACCCAGCGCCGATCGCCTGGCTCGGTGTTGCTTTTGCTTTGTGGCTTTTTCAAATTTTCTACTTTGATTATTAATAAATTCTCTTTAATCACAATATTGATTGGTTCATTTATAACAATTCCATACTCAGGGCTAGTCCTGGAAGAGGGGGCTCGACGACTGGAGCCCCACGTGCAAAGCTGGAAATCAAATTCAGATCAGTAGCCAGGGTCCCTGTGTGGCCAACAGGAAAAGCACCCTTGGGAACTGTGTCTCCGTGCATCCTAAGGGGATCCATAACACAGAGCAGAGCCAGGGAAGCACATACAGCCACCAAGCCGTGGTCCAGCCTTTCAGAGAGCCCAGCCCTGAGCCCAGCAGGTGAATCCCAGCCCTGCTCCAGAGCCGGGAGAAAGGACATCTGTCCTTCTCTGCTCCCACCCCACGGATGCTCCTCACCTGAAGGGCATCACCAGGCAGGCCACGAGGAAGTCTGCCATGGCCAGGGACATGATGAACATGTAGGTGACCGTGCGCAGCCTCCTCTCCACCACCGGGCAGAGGAACACGATGGTGTTTCCCAGGAGTGTGACCACGTCGATGAGGGTGAGGATGAGCCCAATGAGCACCTCCTGGAGCCCGACCCCTCCCCTCGCAAAGGAGGAGGCAGCAGAGGAGAAATTAGAGAGCCAAGTTTCGTTCCTGTCCATCAGCATCTTCCCGCTGTTAAAATCTGAACGAGATAAAAGGGGAGAGCCAGAATTACCTTAATGCACGACTTGTGGGTGTGTGAAAGGGAGGACAGAAATAATGTTTATGTTTCATTTGTTCCAGGAAAAATCCATCCACCCTGCTGTGCCTGTGCCATCACTGTCCTGTGGTTAGCAGCCCATTAGAAGGGCCTGAAATCCTGAGGGTGAGGATAAATGTGCATCATTGACTGAAGTCCTTCACAGCAATTAAGAGCCCTCTGTGAATGAAAATGCATCATCAGATGAAGCATAAGACCAAAAAAAAAAAAAAATAGAAAAATTGAAATGTACTGAGAGCAGAGAGAGAGGACAAGAAAATGACTGAAATCAAAAATTAAAGCAGCTGGGCTAAATCTCACTGAACAGCATGGCAAGTCCACAAAATGTAGGGGCTGGAACTAGATGATCTTTAAGGTCCCTTCCAACCTAAACCATTCTGTGATTCTGTACTCTCATTATCATCTTTGCCATCCCCAGACCAACTGGGGCTGCTTGCCCAGGCTGGCTGCTTCCAGAACCCCACTGCTCATTCCATGCTCTGCCCTGGGTTTTCCTGCTGCTTTTTCAAGCTCTGAAGTTGAAAGTTTTTTTAATACCATGGTGGGCAGCTCCATCCTCCAGTCTGAATGGCCAAGCAGGGCTGCCAGGAGCTACACAGGGAGCAGAACTGTGGAATCATGGAATCACAAAATTATTTGGGTTGGAAGGGACCTTAAAGATGATCAAATTGAGGTGTCTCAGGTGCAGCCATGACCCCAGACCCATGTTCCCTCTGTGCCCAGATGGGAGATGATGCTCCCAACTCCATAATGGGGGATTTTTCGGTTGAGGAAATCCACGTGCTTGTGTCCACAGCTCAGTTCCCAGACTTTGGCCAAGTGGTGTCACAGGTACCTGGGAAGGTGGGAATGATGCCCTGCAAAAACTCCAGCAGTTCAAAGCTCACTGGTGTAGCTGAGGGAACACACAAACTTGTGGGGAAAAGAGAATTATAGAAATATTTCCAGATGTCAGATTGTTATATTTAAATATCAGCACTTCCACTGTGACCAGGATCTGCTTCCACAGTACCTTCAGGTCAATCCCACATCTCCAGGGCATCCTACGGAGGGCAGCCTGAGGACGGGCCTGGACAACACCCCTGTAGCCCAACATGCCTCATCTCACAGGGGCCAAACTTTGCCTTAGGAGGAGTGTAAGAACAAGGCAGCAAAATGTTCCTGACATCTCTTTGTCCTTCCTGCAGCCTGTGGTCCAGAATTACATCTAAAGATGGTTTCAGTGACTTCTGGATCATGAAGCTGTCCTACTCCCCCTCTGGCCCAGCCAACTTTTAGCATCCATGACCTCCTATAGCAACAACTTCCAGAGCTCAGCTCTGCACCTCTTTTAGCTTGTTCTGAGCCTGTCACCAGCCAGCTTCATTCGGTGCCCTCTGGTCCTTGCATTGGAAGAGACATCACAAAACCCAACCCCGTCCACTCCCTCAGTGCCACTGGTGGGCTCTTTAACCTCTGTCACACCCCCCAGCCCCCTCCTCATCTGCCAACTTGCTCATTCCTCACAGGGAAGCCATGGAGGATTCCTGGCCATTCTTTCTGCTCTTCTGAGCCTCTGAGAAGGACCAAAACTCCAAACAATTTCCAAGAGGCGAATGCTCTGTGGATTTACCTAAGGGCATGATCTGTGTTTCATCCTGCTCCCCTTTCACAACCATCCCTGACACGGTTTGCTGATTTCAGTGGCACTGAGCGCTGAGCTGGACTTTCCACTGGGCTGTGGCCATCCAAAGGCCTTGGTCCTGGGCAGCAACAAGAGCTCAGAGCCTGCTGCTTTAGATGAGAAAATAGGATGAAATTAGGAAATTAAGTTCTCTCCATCTTCTCCAAACTCCATCACTTCACAGCTGAATTCTTTCTTCCATTTTAATGCTCAATGAGCCTCACAAAAACTTTTTTTCACTTCATTAAGTCAGACATTATCCTTCATGCCCTGATTAAACTTTCTTCAGCCTGCAAACATCACCACTTCACGATTCACAATTTTTCCAGTTGGAGATTTATAGAATCCCACATATCCCAGCCCCTATCCCTGTAAAGAGCATCACTGACCTCTCTGTAACTCACAATCCACTTCCCCCTCCTGCATTTCACCTTTCAGACAAGTATTTATTCACACAAGGAACTTCCTTCTTAACCCGGGGCTATTACATTTCCTTAAAAGCCCCCACCATGAGGGACTGTATTGAAAACCTCTCAGAATTCCAAGCAGCCTACACCACCTAGGTGCTTTTTTTCCACCTGCTCACTTCCAAGCATTCCTATACAATTGTGAAGCTGGGCTGCATCTTCTAAAAGCAGTAGTAACCTAGTCCTTGGATGTAATCATGTATTCACGCACTTACCCATCCTTCAAAATCCTCAGCTCTGTCCCCTGACTTCTGTTTGTTTGCTGGATTTAGTGGTTTCCTTTCATTCAGGTTAAAAAATAAAAATGAAAAACAAAATCAAGAAATAGCTCAAGCTGTCTAGGAAAAAAAATAAAGAAGGAAAGCTCTTCCTCACTGGAGCTGGGAGTCACTGACTGAGACCTGAAGCTCTCCTGCTCCTCCAGCACTGAGAACAAGCAGGTTTTTTGGGCATCATCTCAGGCAGCCCCCTGAGCCAGCACTGCTAAAATTCTGCAGGGTGTCTTAAGTACCTCAGTCGTAATGAAAATATTCCTTGGACAACATTCCACATCCTGGTAACACCCCATAAAAATAAAATTTAAAATCCATTCTCCAGCTCTCCCATATTTGACAGGAAAGAGGATAATCTGTGCCATTCTTTCTAACAGCTCCACGGAGGATGTCATCAGACTGGATGAGCTCCTGTGGAACAGTTGGACTTCACTGCAGCCACGTTTCCTGGCAGAAAAAACTGTTCAGCCCGTTCTCCTCCCTGTGTGTTCCCCACAGACAGCTCAGGGACAGCCGGCTGGGAAAACCACATGGACACAGCACGTGGCCACACAGGAGCCAGGCTCAGAACCCTCCTCTGCAAGGGCCATTCTCTGCTCCACAGCCGTCTCCCAGCTCATCTCCCACACCTGCTGGTGTCCTCACACCTCTGGTACCTCTACAGGATCTGAAAACACCTCTCTGATCCCCACCTCGAGTTGACCCCTAACCAGTTTAAACACTTGAGCACCGCCCCGTGAGCCCCAGGTTCTCCCAGGAGAGCACACAGCATTGGGAAACTCTGCTAAGACATGAACAGCAAAAAATCAGGTTTGATGAAAATTATCGATGGTTTGGAAAAAAAAATCAACATCAAATTTTAAAGTGTAAAATATCAGGTCTTAAGGTTTAAAAAAATTCGCTGTCAAATTTTTGTTCATGGGTAGATGAGAATGATAGAGGAAAATTCAGAATCAATTATTTCATTTTTTTAGATGTAACACTGAGACAAGAAGGTTTTGAAGTCACACCTTCCTGTAAACAATGACTGTTCCCACACAGCCATTAAGTTTGTATCAGTGTTAGAACAACTCTAATTAAAGCAGATCATTACTTACACTGCTCTGTGAACACACACCGCTCTCAAACTTTGAGCAGAATTAGGACACGGTTATTAGAATTCCTCTCTGCAAGCTCTCTGTGCCCCTCAAGTACCATCTCAGCCACCAGCCTGGGTTAAAAGGTCTTCTCAACTAAAAAACTCACAGCAGTCTCCTTAATGCAGGGTACAGCCAGGAGTATGGCAGAGCACAAAAACAGCAGACAGATGTGCCCACACTCACAAAACACTAGAGAAGCACCCTTTTGTCTTTTTTTTTTGGGGGGGGACTGAGGGACTGGAAATAAGGCTAGTTTTATTTGACATCCATTACTCCAGCAACAAAAACAATGGATGTTGGATGTTTGCAACTTCAGGTTTGAACCTTGAACTCTAATTCAGGGTGCAGACAACAGGATCCTGCTGCTCCTGATCCCTTTTAAGGATCCCCAGGCAGAGTCCCTGGAAGCTCATCCACAGTCCCTGTCACAGCCAAGCAGCCCGGGGTAGATGTCTGGATCCCTTTATGCCTCTGACTGAGAAGCCAATCCTTATCCTAAGTGTGTTAAATTAACTTAACTAAGAAATGCTGCTCTCAAACCACCTGGAGAATTGTTAACACAGGAAAGCGGGGGATGACACCATCTTAACCCCTCTGTGGAAATTATTGTGACAAAGCAGGATATGCCATCCTTCCCAGGGATGCATTTCCTCAACTTAAAATATTGGAGCTTTTAAATTCTCCAGTGAGCTGCAGCAGCCCATGTGGTTATGCTGCTGAGACAGCTCAGAGTCTTCCTACAGCATCAGTCTCTCAGACTTTCCTGTGAAATCAAAGGGATAAATGCCCAGTTGTACCATGATGTGGGATCTTCCCAAGTTTCCTGGGGATCTCAGATGCCTTAAGGTTTGCATTGCTCTTAATTGGACATTATAATTTTACTTCCTTTCAAAAAACTGATGAGTTGGATTCTGCTTTGAGGCTGTCTGAGCAAAGCAACTCTACCATTTCAGTGCCCCTCTAATATCCAGAAAGTTTGACCTAATTTATTCAGCAGACAAATCCCAAGCTAAAGGTTAATATCATCAGTAAAAGGCATATTTTGATGGCAAGGGAGGGAAAAAAAAAAAGCTCTGCAATCTCAAGGCTGACTGTATTTAAAATCTTAGAGGAATGATGAAAACTGGAAATATATAACTAGGAATACATTTGCTGCCAGGCTCTGCTCCTCTGCTGAATCAGGTACAAACCAGCACACGGCAGCAGGGAACAACACCTGCCCCAGGTCTTCACACACCTTTCCCTCCTCCTCCCCATGAGAAAACTGCACCAGCTCAGTGATTGTTGAACAGTGCAAGGCTCTAGGTGGTGACAAAGGAGGGGGAGAATCCCTGGGGATGCTCCCAGCAGTACAACACACACTCTAGGAGGTCATACAGCGAGTGAGCCTCTGCACTGACTTTCCTTCTCTCCCTCTCCCTCTCCCTCTTCCTCTATCCAACTTCCCCATTGGAAGGGCAGCATTTCTCAGGGCAGGATTTCTTTTCCGTCCCCAAATCAGCACAGAACGACTTCTCCAGCCCCTCTGACAGCCCCGGGGCTGGAAACACAGCAAAACACAACATCCTTACCTTCGAAACTGAGGGCTGAAGCAGCTCAGCAGCGTCCCTGAGCCCGGAGCGTGGCGCTGCAGCAGCTACAGGGACTCGGGCCAGCTCCAGGGATCCCGGATCCCTCCCCACGGAGCTGCCCCCAGCCTGGCTGCGGGAAGCTGATGGTTCCTGCCCCGAAGCAGGGCACGGAATCCTCATCCACAAGCGGCACAGCGCTTTGGGATCACCTCCCGGCAGGATTGAACGCTCCTCCGCAGCCAGAGCAAGTCTCTGGCAGCGACTGAGAGGAGAGAGGAGAGACCGGAGCGACAGCACAGCGGTAAAACTCAAGGCAAAGTTAAACCCGCGCTGCAAACGCTGGGGTGCTCATTGGCGTTAGGATCTGAGCCGGGGTGCCAAAACCCAAACCCTGCGGAGGCAAAACCCTCACCCTCTGCAGAGCAAAACCCCCAACCCCCGGAGTGCAAAAAACCCCAACCCCTGATGTGCGAAAGCACCAAACCTTTGAGTACAAAGACACTACCCCGGGGTGCGAATCCACAGCCCCGGGGTGCCAAATCCACCCTTCCTGGGGTCAAACCCGCCCAACCTCTGGGGGCAAAAGCTCCAAACCCCAGGGCAGCAAAACCCCCACCCGGGGTAGGGCAAAAGGCCGAGGATGCAGTGGAGCACATCTGCCCCTGCATCAGCCCGTGGCAGGAGGATCGGCCCGGGGAGGGGCTGGGGGTCCTGCCCGCGGAGAGGATCTGTCTTGGAGGTGGGGAAGAGCGGGGGGAGCCCTTCCCGAGGGGCAGGCAGTGTTTGAAAGGGGTATCTTTTGGACAGAGGGTACAGGACGTGCCTCGGGGGAGCCTGCGATAGAGGGGGTCCCACCCGGAGCGGGGAGCAGCAGCGGCAGCCGTGCCCGCAGGGAGCCCTGCCCGGGGAAGGGATGTCAGGATCTGCCCGGGGATGGGGATAGGGATGGGGATGGGGATGAGGATTCCGCTGGCGGCACTTACCGAGGCAGGCGGGGGAGCCGCCCCTCTCGCTCCTCCGCCCGGCTCCTCCCGCTCCTCCGCCCCGCTCCAGCCGAGAAACCTTCCTTCCCTCTGGGAAACGGAGCTCTTTTTTTCTTGCCCTCAAACCAGCTCTTCCCACTCCCCCTCGGCAACTACAGGGACACGGCGACCCGATGCGTGAAAATAACAATAAAAAATAAGAGGCGTTCCGTGGGTTTGGCTCCCCTGTTGCTAAACGCGGTGTTTTGTTCATAAACTAAACGGAAACGCCTAAAAATCCCGGGCTGGAAGAGGAACCTGTGGCATGAGGTTGGTGAGATGTCACCTGCCCAGCCCCTCTCTGCCTTGACCCCGAGTGTGGGTGAGCTGGGAGGGATGGGATGGTGGGTGTTGGATTTTGGAAACTGGGCAGGGGGTTCTTTTGGTGCCCCTGGGGAATCCTGGCTCCATTGGCTGCCTGGAAAGAAGAACTCCTCTTCCCAGCGGCAGGTCCGGGCTTCAGGGAGTGCCTGGCACCTCTCGGGCTCCTCGGCGAGCTGACTCAGCTGGCAGAAAATGAACTCGGCAGGAAAAGGTGTAAAAATCTGGTTCTTTGGGTCCTTGGGTGAGCGTCATACACAAAGATGGGCGTGTGAAACTCTCGCCCTCAGCTCTTGTCCCAAAACAACCCCCAAATCACACCCAAATGTGTCAGCTCTTGGCACTGAATTGCTGTCATCAGCATGTCCCTCTCATTTCCCACTTGTTTTCCAAAGACTGTTGCAGAGGTTTTGAACATTGGCTTCACCCATCACCAAAGATGACCCTGGAGAATTTTCTCACTGAGTCCGTAGAGGAAATCTCTTGATCAGGGTTGGTGGGAAGTAAAGAACCCAAATTAACTGATCCCTCCCTGGCATAGCCCAGCTCATTGGCCTCCCAGGTTTGTCCTTGACATTAACAACCAAACTATGATGGAAAGCATGTTTAGATCATTTTGTGTCATATTTATTGCTTCAGAAATAGCAGATTGCCCTTTGAACATAATAAAATCTACTTTAAATTATGGATTTTCACTCCAGGAATGGAAGGAAGGAAAGGAAGAAAGGAAAAAAGAGAGAAAGAAAGAAAGAGAGAGTGAGAAAGAGAAAAAGAGGGAAAGAGGGAAAGAGGGAAAGAGGGAAAGAGGGAAAGAGGGAAGGAAAGAAGGAAGGAAAGAAGGAAAGAAAGAAGGAAAGAAAGAAGGAAAGAAAGAAGGAAAGAAAGAAGGAAAGAAAGAAGGAAAGAAAGAAGGAAAGAAAGAAGGAAAGAAAGAAGGAAAGAAAGAAAGAAAGAAAGAAAGAAAGAAAGAAAGAAAGAAAGAAAGAAAGAAAGAAAGAAAGAAAGAAAGAAAGAAAGAAAGAAAGAAAGAAAGAAAATTATGTTGCACCCAAACATAACCTCATCTCTCTATTCTCCTTTAATAAGAATAAAATGTTTTCTATAAAACTGGAGAAATAGGTAATGTGTGGATGAAAGTATTCTGTGAATTTAGATTGGTTCCATTACTTTACTCAACATAAACTTCTGCGTGTTTCTGAAAAAATCAGCTTCGACAACTTCAATGTAAAATACTTTAAATTATTGTGTTTAAAGTTATCTTCTAATTTCATTTTAAAAAGTTTTTATAAAACTTGAAATTTGAGCAAAATATTTTATTTCTGATCAAAAAGAACAATTCTCAAACCTGATGAAAAGGTTCATCAGCCTCTTTGCAAGCTGAGCTCTTGAAGCCACTTTCTCATCTCCTTCACCATTCCATTAATGCCACAGAGCCAAACAGGAGCATTTGACCAGGGAAGATAAACAGAGGGGTAGAAGTTTTATTTAAAAGCTTGTACCAAGCTCTTTTATTTGTCCATTTTCTGACAAACAAACATCAAGAAATAGAATTAAATTATATATATAATATACGCATTTTATATTAATTATATTTTGTATCATATGAATATATTAAAAGCATAATAAATATATTAAATTGCAGAAACAAGAAGAACATTGTAATTTTAAATAATGTCTACTTCATGGCGTTTGTTGGGGTTTTTTTTGACAAAACCTTCCTAAAACATACTTTTTCGTAGACTCATAGAATCACAGAATGGATTGGGTTGGAGGGCATCTTTCAAGGTCATGTAGTTCCAATCCCCCTGCCATGGACAGGAGCCCCAAAGTCCTTCTTGTCAGGGCTGTTCTTGGTCTGTTCATCCCCCAGCCTGGGCTCATAATGGGCTTGCACCCACCCAGGTTCAGCACCAGCACTTGGCCTTGCCAAACCCCCCTTCTCCTCCCCTATTTCCCTTGAATTCATAGCGCAAAAATGATAAAAAAAAAAAAACCCAAAGGAAGCTGCCTCTTTCCCTAATTAGCGTTAATTGCCCCCCCTGGGGGGTGGGAGGGGCCTGTGCCACTGTCTGTGGTACCAGAGGGTTGCACAGCTGGGTCCTGGCTTTCCTTTTGCTGGGCCCTTCTTTGTCCTCCTGGATTCCAGGCAGGCTGTCGGACTCCAGTAATTGAGTTTTTATGGAGTAGAGAATAATAGCAAAGGCCTGCAGCTCTTCCAAAGCACCAGTCTCAAAAGAAGTGACAAAGGAGAGAGGTAACAGCAAGAAGTGGTCTGGACAGAATGCTGCAAATGCTGTGTCAGCTGCTCATATTAATGTCACCTGTGATCAATTCACCTGTCAGCACGTCACAAGCCATCCAAAAAACCATGACACAATTAAACATTTACTGGAAATTCAAGGATATTGTCAAGCAGGAATTCCTGGGATGCCATCTCATGGGTTGCTGGGGTTCTGATTTTACATTATATTTTCAGTGCTACCTGGAAAGAGAGGAATGAGGGAAAATAGAGCTTATTTAGCTTTCTGATATTACAACAAGGAGGGGGATAGGAAATGTACATTTCAGAGCCTTTTACATATCAAAAGCAGCTTGATCTTAAAAAGATTGAGAAGTAGTATAGCCGTATATGCAGACACTGAGGCACAGCTCCTTAAACTGGCAAATAAGATAGTGCAGGGGCTGCAATGCTCAGCAGTGGTTTGAGGCCTCATTTATTCTTGGTAGCCACTGGGACAGCATTGTTAAATCCCTTGGGAGGGAGGGAAGGAGCTCAGACCAGTGTGTTGTGTTGCCAAGTGGAAGGATACAAGGAAACTTGGTGAGTTTTAGACCTCATGGTTCAGCAGTGGAGGTGCTACTGTGGCAAGTGATAATCCCACCACTCGCGGAGATCTGTGACATCCACAGAGAATAAGGGGTTAAAAAGGCCTGTAAATCACATGGCATTGGGCAAATAGGCCTGGTTTGTTTTGGAGTTTGCCTCTTGAGGAGGGACCAGTCCTGGTAGCACTGCCTCTTCTCCAGCCCCTTCTTAAGGCAGCAGCATGAGAAGGAAGAAAGGAGCATCTGCTCTCCTGTCTGTCTTGATTTACCTGGGTGTGAAACTGTACAAACAGTTGTCTGGGCTGCTAAACAACTCTTTACTAACCCTGCTGATTGACAGGGTTTCTGAGCAGAAGCCTCTGGAGGTGCTTGCTCACCCGTTTTGTGGCAGCCCCAGAGGCTGTGCTCTGTGCCAGGCTGCACTGGCACGCTGCCCTTGGTCCCTGTGGAAGTGCTTCAGTCACCAGCCCAGGCAGTGGAGTTCCTGTGACACAGGATCCCTGCTGCCGTCCCTGATTGTGCCTTCTCAATAGCTCGTGTGCTGGAGCGTCTGAGGCATTTCTTGTGCTTGATGAATTCTACCTGACAATTTCTCTCTCAATTTTCCCTCATCAGGCCCCGTATATTTAAATTTTCTTTTTCAGGTGGGATTTGTAATCCTTCTTCTTTGACATAATCACTCCTAAAATGAGGGATTGCTCCTGTTGCCTGTGGCAGGCACTCAGCTCAGCTGTCCTGTGCTGCTTCCACTTGCCCCTCAGACCCCAAAAGTGGTCTCTCTTCTTTCCAATGGATATGTAGGGGGTATACACTCATAATTTCTTCTGTCTTAACTGTATGCAATTCATATCTGGAAGTAAATAGTACAGGTGTTCCCACTACCTCCCAGCAATGTTTCTGTTGTCACACTTTTAAGCCTGCAAATAATTCCATGTCTCTGGGTGTGCCTCAGCTGAACTGCAGCCTGTGTCACTTTTGAAAAAATGGGATCCTCCCCATTTTCAAGGGAACTAGAGAGACCCAAACCATTCTTGGTGAAATCCATGGGAATTACTGGAGCCTGAGATAGTTTATTAGACATTTATTGTCATATCACCCGTTAATTCAAGGCAGTAAACTGGATATACAGTTATAGAATTATAGAAAAAATAAAAGAAAAACAATCCTCAAAATTTAAACTGGCTCATGAGAGCTGGTGTTTGTAAATATCAGGAATTTTGTATGGATATGCTCAATGGTTCTGATCTTAATTTTGGGTCATTGGATCAATCCCACTTGCAGAGGAAGAAGAGCAATCACACTTTAAATCTTCAAAACCCAAACCCTAAAATGCTGTAGGCGTCTCCCATCCCAGTGTGAATTCAGCCCAGTCTCTCCTGGTGTTCAGGATGCAGATGTGATCTCTGGCAGAGCAGGACTGGCCAGATGTGACAGAGATCAGGGCCATGCAGGGGGCTGCAGGGCACTGCTGAGGAACAGTCTGTGACTCCTTTGAAGCTGCTTGATGATGAAAATGAGTTTCAAAATCTTTTTTCTGTCATTCTTCATGAGTTTCCCATTGGTCCAAACCAGCCATGTGTGTTTGCCAGAGGGACCTCTGGTCACTGTCCCCAGAGCTCTGCTCACGAACCCTCAACTGCAGGGCTGTAGGTACTGAACTGAGTTAATTGGTACGTGAAGTTTTGTGGCCAAATTCTGCTCTGTTACGGATTTTCCCTTAAGCTAGAGAAGAGTTTGAAGCTCACAAAGCTGTAAAAGCACATTCAGACAAAGGAATGGCCCAGCTCTGCCTTGTGCCTTGCAATGGTGACAGCTCCTGAGTGCTCCTGAATGTTTAAGTTGTTCCTTGTGGCTTCACTTCAGCCACACTCTGGTGTCACTCCACACAGGAGTGACCAGTTCCAGCTGAACCTTCATCACTGCTCGGGGACATCTGGGGCATTTGATCCCACAGAGGGATAATAGATCTGATGCTGCCAGATCACCGTCCTCTTGCACTGGCTGATAATCCAACAGACAGAAATCCTATAATCCAGCTAGAGGTATCCAAGGCTGGCAGGGAACTGTGCCTGAGTTTACTTGAAAGCAATAATGATTTTTACAGTAGGGCCAGCTGTTAGACATCAGGAGACTCTCTGGGAACTTTGGATAGCTTGCACTGAAGTGTGCACACATCTGCTTCGTGTTCCCATGGAATTGCTTGCTCACATCTCTGAAGTGGCTTGTTTATCTCCCTGTAGCTGTTGGGCAGATGACTTTTATTTGTGTGGGAGATCTCCCCAGAAATTTGGTGGCACTTCTAAGCAAAATGTTTTTCCCTGCACAGGGCACGTCCCAGTTATCAGATGGTCAGGGTTTCACCATGGGCACGCTCCTTGCCTGTGTTTACACCACAGCACTTTCACCTGAGGATGGCCGTGTTGTGCAAACAGAAGCCCTTTGTCCAGAAGGAACCTTGGTATTTTTACCCTTAAACTGAAACCCAGTGAGTAACATTCCCTGAAATGCTCTCTAATTAGGGGCTCCTCCATTCCTAAGCATCCAGACTGGGCTGGGTTTGCAGCAGGGCTGTACAACTCAGCTTGGTGTGTGCTTTGAGTTCTCAAAGACCATCTGAAAATTCAAGCCCAAGAGGTATGAAGATGCTCAAACTGAGTCACCAGAAATGAGTGGACGTTTTTTAATCCTTCGCTGCCTGCCAAAAGCTGCGCAATGACTCAACGTCACGGTCTGAAGCAAAACCCTGGTTCTGTGTGTTATCTATCAGACCGTGTCGGATGTGAGGGATGGAGAAAATTATAAATCTAGTCAGAAATCCCACTGAGTAGACACCAGAGATCTGTTGCAGAGACCACCAAGGGGAGTTGCAAAGGCTTTTGTTGATCTTGGAAGAAAAGACACCAGCGATACACAGAACAGTGTCCTGAGAGGGAGGAGAGCACTAAACACCCACAGACAAAACCACTGGAGGAAAAAATTCAGGATATCCTACACGCTGTATCAGGATACAGAATCTATTTGAATAGCTGCCATATTTTAATTGCTTCCAACAATGCTGTTTCTTGGCTCTGTTGAGTATTTCTAGCAACACTGAAATTATTGTATAACTCTGAGAAAAAAAAGAAACTTATCATTGAAACCACTTGTCAGGCTGAAAAAAGTTGCCTAAGAAAATTTTCTTTTCCTTTTTTATTGTTCTCCTGACAAGCTAGACAGGGGCTATTTTCTCTTGTGCTGCAAAATCTAATTATATACATATATAAAAAAATAGACAGCACTAACCATTTGTCTCGCATGACTCACCACTGTCTTTCCAAATGTCATAAATGCTGGCAAGCAAACTACAATCACAGAACACATTAGTGCCTCACAAGGCTGCTTGGCTCGATTACAGGCTGGCAAGGATTAGGCTGAGTAATTGGGAGAAGATGGGAGGAAGATTTCACTGGACATCTGGGATTATTGTGTGCTGGAAGCGCGGCAGGAGACAAACCACTAAAAGACAATCCAGTGCCTTCAGTGGAAATCCCCATTGCAGGGTGATATCATTTGTACAGCCCAGAAGAGATGAAGAAACAGAGCATTTATTTTAAATAAAGGGCTGTGAAACCCTTTATTCTTTTATCACTTGGGCCTCCTGTTTTAAAGAAGAAAAGGGGATCCCTCTCTGGAATACATCTTCATGACCACCTCCTGTGCAGGAGCAAGGCTGGTGCCTGAAAGCCCTGCCCTGGACCAGGTGGTGGGAGGAGGGTTTCTGCTACACCACGGTGAGACCCTGGATACCCTCACCAGGGTGCACAGTAAATGTATTTTACTTCCTCACAAACCTCACTGGAAGACCAAGGTCCTTCTGGGTACTACAGCACCTCTTCCTCTCTGCCCTGGGGCTACACCAGGTCTTGAGATCCCACCTGCTGTGCTGTGTCCAGCTCTGGGACCTCCAGCAGGACATGGACCTGTTGGAGCAAGTCCAGAGGAGGCCATGAAGATGCTCAGAGGGCTGGAGCACTTCTGTTGTGTAGCCAGGCTGGGACAGCTGGGTGTGTTCAACCTGGAGAGGAGAAGACTCTGGGAAGACCTTAGAACCTCTTCCAGTACCTAAAGGGCTACAAGAGAGCTGGAGAGGGAATTTGACAAGACATGGAGTGACAGGACAAGGGGGAATGGCTTGAAACTGAAAGAGGGCAGGGTTAGATTGGATATCAGGAAGAAATTCTATATTGTGAGGGCAATGAGGCCCTGACACAGGTCTATCGGAGAAACTGTGGCTGCCCCAACCCTGGAAGTGTTCGAGACCAGGCTGGATGGGGCTCTGAGCAACTGGTTTAGTGGAAGGTGTCCTTGCCCATGGCAGGGGGTTGACACTGGCTGATCTTTAAGGTCCCTTGCAACCCAAACCATTTTATGATTCTATGATTCTAAGCATGTCAGGGCATACCAGAGCCACAGAGGAGTGCCCTGGGCTGAGTAGAAGATGGGATCATAAGAGTAAGTCTCAGTCTCAGAACATCAGACATGATGGATCTGCTATAGATAGGCTTTAATAAGCAGATAACTTTTTAAAAAGTGAAAGTTACTTCTGAAACCCTGTAGAACTCTGAAGAAACTCATCCTTTCACAGTGAGATGGGCAGGGTATTTCTGAAACACAGGCGTTTCTTAAATGCTCTTCCTCAACTTCCATGGCACCGATGCCAGGACCTGTCCCAAAAAGAGCCCCTCGCTTTTCAATTATAAAATCCTGTTTGAAAATGCATCCCCTTGCTATTTAATCCCTGAAGCACAGCACTCAGTCCATTCACATGCACAGCATTTCCTGGCGTGGCTGGGCCAGGGACGGCTCCTGAGCTGTGAAATGTTTGAAATACGTGAAATGTGTGAAGTGTGTGAAATGAACTGTGTGCATTCCCTGACTCCTTCGACGTGCCTGGAGCACAGATTTTATCTCGCTGGGTGACATCAGGGCAGTGGTGCCTCGTTTTTGGAGAAGTTTCACAGTAGAAAATGACAAATCAGGAAGAAATACTCGTGTGGACAGGGAGATTTTGGACAGGAAAAGAACTCTGTTTAAATCTGAGACCATCCCATGTTGCTTTGGCAAATTCTGTGCTTTTCTCCACAAAAAGCTGCCTTGTGTTTTTGTCATTTGACAAATATATCGGTTTATTTTTAGCTTTAATTAGATATCTCCTTTCCAAATCTTATCACTGCCCACCCAGAGCAAGTGGAGTGGCATAAATACAGACACAATGTACACTGCCTTATGCTGAAGAGCACAGCAACAGTAAATTAATATTTTTTTTTCATTTTCCCAGGCATCTCATCTTGAATCGGGGAGAGACTTGTTTACTGATGTGATTCATTAGTTAAAGAATAAAAGATTGTCTGGCAAGGTTAATATTTCACGTTTTAATATGGATTTTCACTTGAAGATCTAAAAATTATTTACAAGCCTTAAAGCTTGAACTAAACACAGGTTTTTTTTGCAGCAAATTGTGGCTGCCCCATCCCTGGCACTGCTCAAGGCCAGGTTGGATGGGGCTTTGGGCAACCTGGTCTAGTGGAAGATGTTTTGTTTTTTAAGAACATGATTTCCCCTCTCCATCCCCGCCATTACTTTTCCTATCAAAAATTTTACATATAAAATCATAATTGCAAAATACTTTAGAGCTGTATAACAAAACATCCCTTGCCACTGTACTTTTACTAACTTGAGCAATGTGCATTTGCATGTAAAAAACATCCCATCACTTGTCTTTTTAAGCTTAACTAAAGCTGCAAAATACCTCACAGCTCCCTGGGTGGAAAGTTGATCAGAGCAGCCAAAGCCTTGCTGTTCCACCGGGAATGGTGGGATAATTGCCCACGGTTGTGCTGAGAGTACACACCTGATCTGAATGTCTATCGAAGTGTTTGTAGAACCGAGGATGTGTTTGAAGCAGCAGGAGGAGGAACATGCTGCTCCTCTGTGATGGGAAATCACTCTCTGGAAATGGTGCTTTGCTCCGAAGATGAGTGAGCCCCAGGGAGATTAAAGAAGCATGTGTTGGAAATTAGGTGTTATTCTCCAAGGATTGTTTCTTTTGGCATGATGTGTGAATATTACTTGGTCATTAAATCTGGGTGGCAAGAGAAGGGATGGAATGCAAATGCAAGGCGGAGAAGGCAGATGGAAAACTGGAACCGTTTGGGGGGCAGCAAGAATCACTGCACGTGTTGGTACGCTGCTAAGGGAATGTGTTCGTGCTGGCAGCACTGCTGGGGATGCCCAGCTGTGCCCAGCTGTGCCCTCTGCCACCCCACAATTGCACCTGCTGTGTCTCAGAAGGAGCAGGAGAGAGGGAAGCTCATTTGGTAGGTTACGACATAGAAGAGGCTGAATAGAGGAAAATCTTGTCTGCCAAGATGATGAACTACTTTGGGCTGGATTACACAGCTCTCCAGGGGCAGGACAAAAATCTATCTCGTCAAAACCTGATCTTTTCCAGGAACAGATATAAAGAAAGTGGGGAAGGGAATGAAAATCCTCATCATCAATGAGGACAACAGAAAATGGGGTGGGGGGTGAGAGTGTGTGCACATTGCCCTGCCAGACAACCCTGCCCACCCAGCAGATCTCTGTATCATCTCATTGCTTTCTCACATTTGTTTTTTCGCCCCTTTTCCCCTGATCTCCCAGCTCAGTAATTCTTTCCCAGGAATTCACAAAGAATGGTGCACCAGGTGCTGTCCCTAGCCAACAGCTTAGGAACAAAACCCAAAAATGTATTTGTGTTGACAGCTGTGTCAGACTGATTCCTAAGGACCCCCAAAACTCTCCTCTCCCAATGATAATCTGTCTGCTTTCCAATGCCTACTCTGTAATACTAAAACTCATTTTGGTTGTTCTTTTTTTCATGTCTGGCTTCATACAAGCCTGGCTATGTTTGTTTATTTGACACTGGCTTGTGCTAGATAAATGTGACCTATGCCGGATAAATATAGGTTGGACTCGAAAAATTGGTATCCAGGCTACTTACGTTAGCAGCTTGACTGAATCAGTTTTAATCAAGGTAAAGGAGTAAAATCTGAATATAGAAAAGGAACCAGGTATAAACAAGAACACAGATTGTAGGTTGCTTTCACATATTTTCTTCTTTTTGCAAAACTGTATTTTTCTGACCTTTATGATGAAGGTGCCGCTCACTCCCTTTAGATCTGACACCATCCATGGCCACAGAGCTGGCTTTTCCCAAATCAAGAACATCCACAAAAGCAGATGAAGGTCAGAGTGACCCTCAGGCTCGCCAGGACCCTGTGGGGAGGCACTGTCATGTTTGGGGCTGACTGTGAGCAGTACCTGGAGCAAAGCTTTGCTCTCTGCTTCAGATCGCTCAGGCTGTGCAATTCTCCCCTTCCAAAAGCAGGAGAGGCAGCCGAAAGAAATCACAGCTGGCAGAGCATCTCCAGGAGTCTTTGGGCAATGAGCTGGAAGTGGCTGCATTTTGCAGAAATTCATTGTCAAAAATTAGTGTTCATCTATTAAAACTGTGGCTGAAGCAGAGTCCTTTGGCTCTGAAGGCTGAATCCCACATTATTCCAGGAGTAAAATGAGGAAAACAACCTGATCTGAAGCCATCACCACAGACAGCAAAAGCCTTCCCAAGCAGCATAACCAGGGTCAGGTCTGGTGCTCTCACTGATGGGCACATCCCAGGGAGGATCTGGGCACTGCTCGTGTGAGGCTGAATTTAAAGCATTTCACATTCTCTGCTACATTAACTCTGATGGATAAATTCCTTCCTGCAGCCTGGGGATGAGTCTGCAGAGGCAAACAAGGTGATGGGTGATGTGTGAAGGCAGGGACAGCTTCCACCAGACCAGGTTGCTCCAAGCCCCATCGAACCCAGCCTTGGACACTTCCAGGGATGGGGCAGCCACATCTCTGAAAAAAACAAAAAAGCCTCATCCTGGGGAACAGGTCCCTTTGATGGGTCATCAGATCTTATGTAGATTAATAAGATTTTATGCAGATTATTGCAGAAGATTAAGATGAACATGAAGATTTTTTTTTTTCTGATAATTTGGGAATTTACTTTTTTTTTTGTAATATGTAGTTCATGTTGGACAGGGCATTGATGGAAACTACTGTCTTCTGTCCCTTTTTTAATGAACACCCAGGATGTGCCAAAAGGCTGCTCTGCTTAGAGCAATTTTAGTGCTTTCCAGTGAGGTGACTGCTTGGGAAATGCTACTCCATGAAATAGAACAAAAAACATCACATATAACCCCACCCACCCCCAAAAAAACCCAAACAAAAGATAAAAACAATTGTTGGAGAACAGAAAACAAAAGAGTTTCTGGCAAGAGAAAAAAACCCCATGCAATATCAGATTCCTCACTGCTGCCCACTTCAGACTTTTGCCTGTTGGTGCTACATGGTGTTCTTCTAAAAGACTTTATTTTTTGGTAAAAGGAAATCCTATTTTTCTGGCTTGTGCTTGTCATGATAGCCCCAAGGGAGCTTTAATTATTCATTTACTTTACCACAGTTCAGAAATACTTAGCTCAAACCAATTAAGTTTTTAATTAAAATGCATTAGAAGGAGACTCTTGCATATTAAATTTCTCCTTTTTTTTTTTTTAAGAGACACAGCAATCCGTAGAATTTGGCAGCCCCTGCATCACAACAAGTTGAAGCCCAAGAACATTTTTAACCTTCGCTTGTGAATTGCATGACTCACAAAATTGAAGCTCATGGAGGAGAACCTTGCAACTCCATTTCTTTTTCCCCAACGTGCTGATTGATGTATTGACCATATTCCCCAGGTTCCTCTGGCAGAAATGCTGTCATTTTAAAACTAAGCAGCGTTTCATCTGCGGGCATCGTGCTCCTGTGGGTTGCAAGGCCAATATCTGCAATTCTGTTAATGCAGGAGCAGCTGCAGTAATTGATCTGAGCCAGCACCCGCCGCCACCTGAATGATAAATCCATGCTTTAAACAAGCTGGTCTTAAAAACTACAGTGAGTCTGTCAAAAAAAATGCCTGGAGAGAGCCAGTAAAGAGATATGATAAAATAAACTGTTATAGAGCCTCCTCTGTGCAATTTCTTGGGAGGGGTCTTAGGTATGGGGTATCTAGAAGAGGTGACTGATGATATTGATTTAAAAAAAAACCCAAATCTTCAGTGTTCTTGTTGTTTTGTGCTTACCCAAAACACACAAAATCCCATACCATTGGGACAGCAGGATACAGAAAATATTGCCGTTAGCAGGATGAGTCTGAAATCCAGTTTATCATGCTTGTTATCAGGGACAGAAAAGCTTATTTGTAGTCTTCATAAACTTGATTGCATGTAGGGCTGCTGATGTATTTTGATAGAAAATGAAAAATCCCACTAAAACACAAAAATACTTTTAGTTTGGTTGGAAAACAAATTGTGTATAGTGAAAAACAACCCTTTCCAAAGTAAAGAGGAATATCTTATAAAGATACATTAATCTCAGCTGAAATTGCTTTTCCGTAAGGCCAGAACTATAAGGATAACAATAACAGGAAAATTCAGGGCTCATATCTTCTCAAATGAGAAAAATGTCTGTATTTGAACATTTTCCAGCCTCCTCAGATGGAGGTACCTGGCAGCACCTCTTCACTGGGTCGTAGTGTAGCATAAAATAATGAAAATCATTACTGCAGAGGCAGAAGTGGGTCCTCAGAGGTGGGGAATTATCAGCAGAGCCAATGCCCACCCAAAACATGACCCCAGGAAGCACAGGAGAGTCTGGGAACTTCCATCAAACTAGAAAATGTATTGATTGGCTTTGAGTCTAGGATTAAACAAAGCAGCAGCTCTCTGTGTATAATTTGTGGGTTACCAGTGGCAGTGTCACACTTGGCTGTTCCTTCTGAAGTGATGTCCCTCTCCCGTGATTCACCCTCGTCCCCATCAGGGATAAATGTGGAATAAAAAAACTGCAACGAGAGGCAATCTATATTTTTCATCTCAAACCCTGACATGTGAAAAATAGCCTGTTTCAATTTAGTGCTTGGGTTTTAAATTTGCCCTTCCAGCTCCATGTTTAAGCAAAAAAAGCCTGTTTGCTTTTGAAATATTTCATTTCCTGTTGTTCACCATCCTTTATCCCTTTAAATGGGGGCCCATTGGTACCTTTTTCAAGTTGGCAAGAACACTGGCAAGCAGAAAACCCAAAGAAATTTTTATTTCTAAACTGAGAAACAAATGTTTTAATTTTTTTTTTTAAATCTGATAGCAGGTAGAAACTTGGTTTGGGTGAACAAGCAGAGTTAATTTTTCAGATGCTCTTCCACAACTCTCCAAGTGTCATCTCCTCCCAGACACGGCCCCATGTGTACTTAAATCTCTTTATGGCATAGCCATCGTCTTCTAAATCACCGGAACACTTTGGGAAGAGACCCTAATGCAAAAAACACATTTTCAGTGATGGAAAAAAAAAAAAAGTTTTGGTTTGGTTTGGGTTTTTTTTTTTTGCCTGCATGAATCCTTTAGCAGATGCATCTGACAGCGCCTGCCAAGTGTGGTCAGCCAGGGATGAACAAACACCAGGGAGGAAACTGCTGGAGCCTGCAGGGCTCCTGTAGGCACTCAGAGAGCTGTTCATAAAAACAACAGGTAACTGCACAGCAGGACTGACCTCCAGCTCTCTGACCCCACTCCTCTGTGGCATTTGGGGTCTGCCTGTGTAATTGACACATCCTTATACATGTATATTTATTTTATATATGTATTTTATATATATATATTTCCAGCCACAGAGGCAATGGCTGAGGCACCTCCTGCAGCTTGGAAGTACCCAGAGGAAGCAAGCCATGAGTCTGAGTAGGGATGCATCAAGGATCTAAGCCTCCCTACACGTCTCTCACCTGTCTGGAAGGTGTTCTTGAAACTCCTGACAGGAGCCAAAGACCTCTGGCCCTACTGGTCCTTACCCTGTGCCCTGTGAGACTCCAGCTGGTCACCTCACACAGCTGTGCCAGATTCTATCGGTTGTACAACACAATCCTGAGAAGGCAAAACCCTTCCAGCAGTGAAACACACCTGTGATGGTGGCCATCAGTGGTCCACACCTGGGAGCAAGTGTTTCTACAGTAAAACATTGGCCTGAAGGTCAGAAAAAGCCTGAGAATGAAGTTGCCTGAGCTGCACTGAAGTTCCCGGCTCGGTGTTAGACGAAACCACCGACATATGGCAGCCTCACAAAACAACCCAAAACCTCTTGAGTTTAATGTTTTATTCATAACATTGAAAGCTTAAGCTTCACCTTGCCCTTGGCACAATAAATGGACTGGCTGAAGAAAGTGCTTTATAACTGCAAAGTGCCCAGTGGCCTGTAAGAGGCTTCCGCAGCGTCCGAGTGCTGTGTCCCTGGACACAGAATGGGAGGGAAAATGCAGATTTCACGAGTTGCCAGTGGAGATTTATGTTCAGCTGGTTCAGTCTCTGAGCTTTCCTCACAAGAAGAATGCTGCTCATTGTCACAGCGTGCTGTGCTGCGTGGCCACGCCTGGCAAAGCAATTCCTGCTGACCTGGAGGTGAAGGGCACACAGGCACTGCCAGGATGCTTCTGGCATTAATGGATATCACCACTCCCCACTTGATAATCCAGCAGTTAAATATGCTCCATCCCATGCTGTGCCATGCGTGTGATCATCCTGTTTCAGCTCTCTGCAGTCTCTGCTGCCAGAAAAACTCCACGATGACGGTGCCTGACGCAGACTGGAAGAGATGAATGTTTATCATTGTTGAATATCTCTGAATAAATGTCTGGAGAGCATCACAAGATGAGCAGAGCTTGGCTCACAGTAAGAGGTATTGTACAGAGCGAGGTGTGCAGCCAGAAGGTTCCAGCTATTAAAACCTGAACTCCCAAAGCAGAGTGCTTCCAGGAGCTTGCCTGGGTGTTAAGCAAGGGGATAAAAAACTTGAATTAATGAGTGATTTGTGACAGAAGAACGGCAGATGGTGACAGGGTGCAGGAGGTCTGGTATGATGCAGAAGGGATTGATCAAGAGGAGCTGTCACTTGGACACTTGGGATGCTGGATTTCTGGAATGTGGGGTGCATGGGCTGTTTTTCCTGCAAGCACTGAGTTGTGCCTATAATCAGGCTGAGACACACAGGTGTGTACACACACACACACAGAGGTACATCCACTGAGTGCTAAATTAAAAAACGCTCAAAACCAAACCCTAGCCACAAGGCTGGGCAGCCAGATCCGGCTCTCATCCACACAAATTGTCACTAATCCTCTACAGCAGCTTGTTCTTGGTGAGTCATGGGCTAAGCCATGGACTGAGTTTACATGGACCACCCTGTTCCAGTGCTTCAGCTGATTTCCCTGGCCCTCTCGTTCAGCATCACACAAGTGCCTTTCAAACCCATTCTCCACGGTCTGGTCCAATGTGGAAACAATAAAATAAATATAATTTTAAAATCCCAAACAAAAAACAACACAAAACAAATCAACCCCAAATAAAACCAGCTTTCAGTGCTACCCCCCAGACAAGACAACTGATTATTCATACTGGTCAAGGTTTTGAGTGATCAAGGGATGAAGAAGTGGGTTGCTGCTTTCTCTGAGGGGAAAAACACCCCAACAAACAGTGTTTGAATAGGAAAACATCTATTACAGGATGTGCAGTAACCGTGGAAAATGTGAATCCAGGAGCAGCTTTATGAGGGGTGACTCAGACATTGGTCATCCCCAGAAGAGTGGTCAAAACAGCGAGGAACAGAGTGACAGGAAAGCACCTGCATTGCAGAGCTGACGTGACTCAGCCAAGAATTTCATCTCCAGCCTTGCAGATTTCTCTCCTGTCGCGCAAGTCCCATCACCAGGAGCATCCCAAATCCACCCATTCTGTCTTTCCCTACCAGCTGCAGGCCTGGGAGTTTGGGGCTCACACTCAGGAACTTTTCCCTTCCTTCCTAGAGGTGAAATTTTGGGGGAGGAGAGGGTCCCTTTCAACGCAATGTTCATTCAGGATGAAAAACTGTTTTGGCCACAAAACCGTTTGAAAATTCAGGTGGGTTTCACCAAACACCTCATGATTAGGATGATATTGATTAAAGGGACAGCTGACTCTGCTCTGGAAAAGGTGGATAATCAAATTAGGTCAAAAATGAATGGGAAAAGAGCATTATAATTTTCTAAAACCCCGTGTATTGTCTTTTCTCCAGTTCCTCTGTTTTTCAATCTTCTTTAAAAGCTAGAAATGTGCCAGTGAAAAGTCCTGATTCCTGTTCAAAGACTATTCCCACACTTCTTTTAACCTAGAACAACTTGCTCCTCAAACCACAAAACACCCCAATCTTGCATGCACCTGACACCCCACACCCCACTCCCCACCAGGGTGGGCTGGTTCCCACACCCTGCGCTCCTTCCCTTCTGCCTGGGCATCTCCAACTTGTTCTCCCTCCCACACAGCCACAGCACCAATGGTCCTACAGTCTCTTCCTCCTTCCTGCCTCACCAGGGTGACCTCCAGAGAGGACTGGAATTTAGATGACTTCCAAGGATTGCAGAAATATTGCTTGGATGTTTTTCCTGTGAACACGATATTGAGATCAGAAGGAACTGTATGAAAAACCAAAACATCAGAGCTGGCATTTCTCTAGCTGGCTGCACAGGTCCATTTGGAATAAAAAAACCCCATTTATTCTGTATTAGGCAAACAGGAAACTGGTACAAGCAACGCTGGGTACCCACCACTCCTTTTATGTGCACTGGCTGGGTTTCAAGGCAGCAGTGGACAGGCACAGGCTCAGAGGGCACCAAATTCCCCAAGCACATCAGCTGCTGCCCCCCTCTTTTCCTTCTGGTTTGCACCACTTCTTGATTTCTTTGCTAGTCTTGAAGCAATTTTTCCCACCTCTCCAGGTTCCCACTTCTCCAACAGCCTCAGTGGGGTGTCCAAAGGTTTTGGGGCTCTGTTTTGAGCCAGTGCCCCAATTTTTGAGGGTTCTGTTATTGTGTCATCTTTACTGCCTTGTCACACCTGGCACTCAGCACCAGTCTGTGCAGCAGCATCGTGTGAGCAATGCTCAGCACCAGCACCTTGCAAAGCCAGGGTAGGGCAGAGTTAAAGCCTGCAGGCTGGTATTTGTAGCAGCAAAGTTGGGTTTATTGATTTTATTGCAGGGAGCTGTGACCACTGCAGGAAAGAGTGCAGGGGAAGCAATGGGGAAAGCGAGCCCTTTCAGCGGTGGGACTGCAAAGAGTCACATCAGGGGGCTCCTCTCTCTGATTTTTATTAAATTAACTTTTAAACTTTTTTCTTATTTGTTTTCTACAGAGTCTGAGCCTCTTGAAATAAGTGGAAATTTTTACAGGGAATGAAATAGCCTTTGGATGCAGTTTTCAGGGTGTGTGAGCTCACCACCACAGTGAGACATGCAATGGGATTTTGGGAGCCCCTCTGCCACCTGTGGTGCAACGCAGCTGATCTGGCTCTCCAGGTAAAGCAGTTTTTTGTCACAGCTGAACTGAAGAGGGTGCAGGTGATTGTAAAGGTGGCACATCAATCACAGCCTGTATCTGCTTTTGAGTCAGTTTGATTGAAATTAATCACTGAAGTGCTTGTTTTCACTTTTTGTCATTATTTATGTCTTTCATACACACATTCCTTGGATAAATACAGTGGAATCTCATCGTGTGAACCATGATGGAAAGCAGGAGCAGAGGAAGGAGCAGCTCCCAGGCTGGAAGACCCTCACATGTTGATTAGAGCAGGAGCTTCCTGTTGGGACTGTTTGCCCTGCTGACCTGCTTAATTAATTGACTCATTATCAGCAACCAGGAGCCATCTAACATCATCCATGAGAATATTTTCCCCTGATATCCAGCCCACAGAAAAATAAAATCTGCCTATTTTTCATGTCTCTGTGGCATATCATTTTCCTGCTGAGTAACACATGCAGCTGGATGTCTCCATGGAAGGACACGAACTGAATTTACAAATATTACAGCATGTTTCCATTTAACAATTGTTTTTCAAAAAAGGGAAATGTTTTACACAGGCTTAGTTCCGTGTAAGATTGGCTCCTCCTGAGAGGGTTAGGCCTGGCTGGATATCACCTCTCTTCACTGGGAGAGCAGCAATGCTCAGGTCTACAAAGGCTACATGATCCCAGAATATCGGAGATGTGTCCACTGCACCAAAAATGCCAGGTAAAGGAAAGGCTCAGGCCACCCAAAAGACAATTTTTTCAAGGTCCAGTGACAAAGGAGCTAAAGAGGAAAGTAAAACATGGGGGTCAGCATGACCCTGGGTTGAAACATTTTGTTTTGAACTCATGGAAGGAGAACTGGAAAATATGGGCAAAATCAAAACTTATTACAGAATATGCTGCTTGTAATTTAAAAATAAAAATAAATAGGTATCAGTGGAAAATCCTAACAGCTTTACCAGTATGGTTTATATCTGATGGAGGCAAATCCATCAAGCATCATGCAAGCTAACCACAGAATCAGAGAATATGCTGGGTTGGAAGGGACCCTCAAGGATCATCCTGTCCAGCTCCTGGCCCTGCACACATCATCCCCCAGAGTCATACTGTGCCTGAGAGCATTGACCAAACACTTCTTGAGCTCTGTCGGCCTTGGTGCTGTGACCACTGCCCTGGGGAGCCTGTTCAGTGCCCAGCCACCCTCTGGGGGGAAGAACCTTTTTCTAATATCCAACCTCAACCTCCCCTGACACAACTTGAGGCCATTCCCTCACGTCCTGACAGCAGGCTGTGTGTTTCCTCCCAGAAGAAGGAGATCTGAGGCAAAGCACTTGGAACCCACCTCTGAGCAGAGCACAGGCCAGGCAGGTGCATGCAGAGAACTTGTCATCATCCTGTAGTCATTTATAGCTGCAGTCATTTATAGCTGCAGCCATTTATAGCCGTAAACTCACTTTTATCTTGCAGCAGCATCAGACAGATCTGTTCACCATAAACGGAGTCATCACATCTCCGCAATACATCCCCTTTCATTTTCTTTTGGATGATTCATGCAGCTTTTAACTGAACCAAAGAAACCTTCTCCATCTAAACCAGCTCAAATAAAGGCAGTGAAGAATTTTTAAGTGGTTATGAACTTCTGTGAAGGTTGTGTCCCACATTCAAGCCCAGCAGACTGTTCCCAAACACTCACAGCACCTGAACTGCCCCAGAAACAGCATGGAAACAGGCATGAGGCCAGCTGAGGCTGGTTGAAAAGAAAAATACTTGATTTTAGGGAAATTGGGAGGAGTGGTTGGCTGTTGCTTTTGTTCTGGACTGCCAAGCCATCACGATAAACCTTTTACACCTCTCTCTGTTTCTCTTCATCTCTTTTGAACTGCATCATTTGCCCAAGAAAGTGTCATTAAAACTACACCACCCAAAAGGCGTTGTTTGACCACCATCCCTTGACAAAATCATAGTTGGGCAAAACGTGTTTATTGGCAAGTTCTTTCCCTTTGCTTACAATTTCTGCTCAGGTTGGTGGCTGAGCCAAGGGCAGGGCTGACCAGGCTGCAGCAGATGGAGGATTTGCATCATTAACTCTTGCTCTGTTAACATTAAGCATATGCTGAATGATTTATTACACAATTGTGAGTTGGGTGGCAGCCATGGGAAGAGTTTTGTCCAAAACAGGAGGAAAAGTTGGTTGCTCAGTGATGGGCAAGGATCAGCCCTTGAATGTCCTTGCAGCCTTCAAAGAAGTGGTGGCATTCATGGGCTGTTTGTAGAGCAGGGAAGGTGTCCAAGCAGTTACTGCAGGTGCTTCTCTTTTATAAATATCACATCATACCACTGAAACCCCAACCACCAAGGTTTTGCTTTGCTGGGCTAAATTAATCTTTTAATTACATTTGTAAAACACCTCTGAAAACTTGTGTCCATTCTGTCACAAATCACTGGTTCTTCCCGATCATGCCCTTCCAAGGAAGCTGTTGTGGGATTTCTGCCTGTTCCCATGCAAGGTGCAGGATGCATCAAACACATTTGAGGGTTCAGTCATTCCTTGGTGAAGTAGATGCTCTGTAGTGGTGGCCAGAATGACCGCAGACATATTTTAGCCTGTCTTCCAGTACTGTGAAATTCATTTAGCCATTCAACAAGGAGGTTTTGCACCTCTGATGTCCAATGAGATAATTTGTGGAGAGTTCTAGAAAGACTCAAGGTAGAGAAAGTCATCAATGGATTAACCCATGATAATTTTGAATTAATTTTTCCATAAAGGATGCATGAAGTAACTTTTGAGTTCAGTCGGTGCTGCCATGCTGGGAAATAGAAAAGACAAAATTAAAGATGGAAAATGTAACTTCAAAATTCATTATGAGGATGAGGGATGAACCCAGAGCATCCTTTTCCTTAAACAGACATCTCCATTATGAGTCCTAAGGAAGACAATTCTTTAGCAGCTTAGCAGGATGATGCAGAGAGTGGGATCCTGATGCCAATCGGGATTCTAATGACTGAACGGCCAAGGGAGTTCGGACCACAAGTTCCACTTCCAAAATGAGAATTTCCCCTTCCACCCAGGAGATGGCACTAAGGCACTCAGGCACAAAGCATCACTTCAGCCTTACCGAAAACCTGTTTCCCCTGAAGTTGTATGCTGGGGGGAAAACCTGCAAATTTTACATTCACTGGGTTGTGCTTCTTGTGATGGGACCAATTGAGTGTCCTGAGAGGGAACACGTTTGTGGCGGCTCTGCGGATGCTATTACTCGGATTTGAAGTGGATTGTCCTTCCCATGGCTCCAGTGAACTCTCACCAGATGAGAGCAGCCTCCATCCAGGGATGTTCCTCTGTTTTGGATACAGGGAAGCACCAAATGCTCTGAAGAAATATGCCTATGGTTCAACCATAGCAGTAACGAGGCAACAGGATCCTAGAAAACATCTCCTAATCTCCACCAGCCACATTCTGACTCACACCCAGCTTGTTTCTCTGTGTTGTTTCAGGGGTTTTCTCTTCAACTTTGTTACTACTGTAAAACCTGGTTGCATCCCTTTTTGAACCCTGTTGAGCTCATGGCTGGTGTCATCCTGGTGCTGCAGAAAAAGGACTGAAAATGGATGGTGTTGAGGTAAAGCCAGTATTATCTAGAGCTTCTCAGCTCTTTTTGATCCCAGTGCTCTTCAGTGTTAACCCTGTGTCACTCACACGAACAGGATCCATCTGCTGAAAACCAGAGCATTGTTGGGGGCAAATTGAGAAGGAAAATTGAAAATTTGATTCTGTGTCCGCTCCCTTCTGCCATCTGGATATATTTGCATGCAGCCTGAATGTCCCCTGCATGCAGCAGTGACTCCCTGGGGCCCTGAGAGCCCTTTGGTGTGTTTGAACTGCCTTGGGACCATCACCATTTCCATTAGCAGGGAGTTGGGACAGGAAAGAAGCACTAACAGCATCACTGCCATGACACACAGACCCGTATTGGGAAGGGGCAACGAGAGCTGGAGAAACAAAGGTTTGAAAGAAAAATATGGGAAGAGAAATGGCAGGAGATGGGGATGCAACAGGCTGGATCCTGGGTGGGGGCTGAAACATGGAGCACAGGTTTCAAAACCTGCATCTCTAAGCCTGGTCTCCAAATCTGGGAAGTGCCCGAGCAAGGATGCTGTCAGGAAATCCAGGAAGGATATTCATCTCCAACATCAGCAGCTTCCTTCCTCCTCCCTGGCACAAAGTTAAGGACCACTTTAGCAAACCCAACATCCATCTGCCTGATTGAATATCTTCATTACTGCTCCTGATGGGGTGTAGCACAAACCATAGATCCTTATCCTGGCATTTGTTTCCACCGGGGTTGTGACTAGCATTTAGCAACATGCTTTTTCCTGGTGATGTTACCTTGTATGTGTGCTCTGAGAACTCATCTAGACACAGCCCCTGTCAGTGCAACAAAACACAGCAGAGCAGTGTGGAAATCAGTTTGAGGAGCCCAATTCCAGCATGGAGAGGCAGGAAAAACAACGCTTTTTTCAGAAGAGAAGACTATCAGTAAGACCACGGGGTTAATTTTAAGTGGTATAAAAGTACATCTTTCCATTAAGAACATCTCAATTCTCATGGTCTCTTTTTCTTCAAAGAAGTCAATCTCTCTCCTCTCTGATGTAAGCAAGTATTTTCCCCTATTTTTTAAGATAAAGGTGGTTTCATTGTTTCTGTCATCCACAACTGCCACTAGTCCACTATACCTAGCTACAGTGGAAATCCCAAATAGTGCATGGGCTGTGGTCAGCAATGCTCCGCACCAGAGCAGCTTTGCAGAAACACTGGACCCCTCTACTTCCCTCTATCATCTGCTTGGAGCTTGGCCCTGCCAGACATCATTTTGCTAAATCCCCCAGAGCTTAGCTGATTAACTCCTTGGGGTAGGGACCAGCGTGCTGCTGTGTCTACACAGTCCCTGTCACCAACAGGTCTGGGCATATTTGATATTACTGTAAAATAATTTATTTGATCTCATTATTTTTGATATTTTAGCTGTATCTGTTAAAAATGTCTTGCTTATCCCTCAATACTGCAAGGATGCCCATTAAAAGGAACACCTGTTAGGAGTCAGGGAGAGGTTTCTCTACACCACCTACTGCGGGATAATTTTGGCATCAATTTAGAAGACCCAGTCAGGTCACTAAAGCCACAACAGAAAGGCTCTCGGCCCTTCCCAGGTCTGGGTTCGGCGGCTCTCCATTGCCATCTTCAGGCTGGGAGCAGCCTTGATTCTTCCAGTAACCTGGAAATCCCAAACGGACACGGCAAACTCAATTCCGGCTTACCCAGCATTAGCTGAAATTGACGGCCAAAACCTGGAATAAGGTGTTAAATGTCAAGGAAGGGAAGGAGCTCTGCAAGGCTGGTACGCAGCTGCCCTGAATAACACAGATATTTCCCTGCCCGTGAGCGCACAAGGTTTAAGAGAGTAAATAAACACAAGCAATGCTGTTTAACACACACTGCTTCTTGCTGAGAGACAAAGTTCATCATCAAGTTTTCTTTAAAGTACATAAATTGAAACTGCCTGAGTGATTTTTAGCTCTGTAGCCTCCATTGTCCCCCAAAAAAACCCTTTTTCTGACAATGATAAAAGCTGAGGTTCTTGGGAGATTTTAATCATAATCTGCACTTAATCTACAATCTGCCAAACATTTCACATCTGACAGACACGGTGGTGGGTTTGGAAGAGATGAGGTATCCCAGACTTTCAGGTCTCTGATGAGCAATATCGCACAGGCAGCTTGGAGGGCCAAAGAGCTGTAATCACAGAAAAACATAGGTAACACATCCTAAAAGTAATCAGAATAACATGGAATAATGTAGGTGTCCTGGCCCAACAGGGCCAGCCTAGATGAGGCTGCTCAGACCCAGTGAACACCTCCATGCCATTCCCCCACCTCTCCAGTCTCCAGACAGTGTCTGACCACCCTCATGGTGAAAAATATTCTCCTAATTAGATCTGGTTGGAAAATCACTTTCTAGGAGCCCCAAAATCATAGAATGGTTTGTGTTGGAAGAGACTTTTGAAGGTCATCTAGTCCAACCCTCCTGCACTGAGCTGGGACAAACGCTGCTACTCAGAAGAACATTCCAGCAGCCAAACTACTCTCATGGTAGTTTGTACCAGGTCCCATGAGTGTTTATAATTTTTCCCACTGCCTCAGTCCCTGAAATCCCAGCTCTCAAGGCCAAAGTGGTTGACCCTGATGCTTACCACAGCCACCTTAGCATCACTCATTGAGTGGTCTCTTTCCACCGCGGTGTCCACCGCGCATGCTTCCCAAAGGGCAGCCATTGTGCAGAGATGGGAGATGACCAGTCCAGCCTCTTCAGGAAGATGCTGTAGCTGTCCGCGTACTCAGAAACCCAGCGGCTGCTGCAGAGAACATGGAGAAGGGTATAAGGAGAGCACCTCCATCCTCTGCTTTGTGCCCCATGACAAGGGACCTCCCTCCCCTTCTGCGGTGTTTGACCACCCAGCCAGGAATCTGTGCAGAGCAAACCAAAGCACATTCAGATGGGGTGGGGGAGAGGGGGAACAGCCTGTCTCCATCAGGAATGGGACAGATGCTGCGACAGACACGGCTGCCATCGGGATCGATCTCCCACGTGGACCAACCATTACACAGGCTCGGTCTCCAGCCCACATAAACTCCAGGATCACAGATTAAAATCTGCAGCGCAGAGCTGAAATAAATGTGTGTTAGGGGAAGGTGGGGGGCATGAGGCAGCAGGGAGGAATTGCCTTTTCAGTGAGAAATGAGAGCTCAGGAGCAGTTTATGCCTGTTTGGTTCATAGTGTGCAGATGAGTCACGTTGCAAACAGCTCCTGCCCTGTTTGATTTGAGAGAGCCCTTTCCCAGGGGAAGCCTGGGCATGGAAATGATGAGACATGCCTCTTGCCCTAGCCCCACAGGGATCTTCTTTCCGCAGGGATGAGGCTGTCCCAGAAATTGTCTCCCCACTCCTATCAACTCCACTGCAAAACTTTTCAAGAAAAGGCTGATCAGGCTTTGAGAGTGGATTTGTTCCCGAGGGAATTTCTTTGGGCTCATTGCATAATATGGACAGGGAGATTTATGCTTGAGAAACACCTTCCAATTCCAAGCAGCTTCAAAACCTCCCTGCCTTACTCTTACCCTGTCCCCTCCTCCCAGCAGCCACCCTGTCCTCCCCATCCCACTTCTCCCTTACTAATTGAAGCGGCTCTCTTCAGGGAAAACAGGAGAAGGCCTTATCTCCTCTGTATAGAATCCATCATGGATTCCTGTCTGGCGCTGGTAATCTTGATTGTAGATACTTTTCCACTCAAGGTTAGAGTAGTCTAGTGAAAGAGAATCCAAATAGTTTAACGATTTTTTTTTTGATCTCTGTCTCCTGTATTGCATAGTCTGAGTGTTCCCCCTTCCCCTGAGCTCCATTGGCTGTTTGTGCTTCCAGTGCTCAGGTTGGAGCTCCCATGATGAAGGGATTGGCCAACAGAAAATGCAGGAATTGCTTCCCTGGTGTAGATAAGGTCATTTAGATGAGATTATTCAGCCTTTCTTTTCCATAGCCTGTATGAGGAAAGCCACACAAAGCAGACCTGGAAATGATACCTTGTGATCTTCCTGTCTGGATATTGACTCGTCACCTGGTATATATTTCCCCCTATGGTCTAGATTTTCTTTTCCCTCGTGCCCTTAATCAGGGACTAAACCAGGGAAGAGATCCATGGTTCACTTAACCCCTAACTGAACACCATCACATGTGCTGTGATATCTCCCCCAAAAATCCCTGTGGGAGCTGGTTTGAAGAGGTACCATCTCCCATCTGACTCTCCAGAGATGTCTTATCTGTGTGTTAACAGCTTGGTGTGTGTCCTCCTGTCTGTTCTGGTCGAGCAGATCTGCCTGAGGATAAATGTGCAGGGAGGACACACAGAGAAGAGCCGCCCATTGCAGACGTTTCACATTTTCTGGGTATTTTTAAAATGACACATTCCTATAATGAGTCATTGGTAGAGTATTGTTGTTTTCACGGAGGCTGAGGTTACAGGTGTCTCACATGTGTATAACCATGTCAGGCTGTTAATGCAACCCAGCAGCAGCTCCTGTGCAATGACCTTATTTCCAGGGAGACCACATCGAGCAGGGTCATGCTCCATGGGGTGGCCTGTCTGGAAATTGGGGTGAAAGAAACCCCATTCACAACACTCAAAACTCTTCTAGAAGGTAACTGTTTTTCTCTGCCCTGCTTCTCCCCAGTGATGGGCAGATGGTTACAGGGGATCTGTGAACCCTTCCTGTGTCACTGACTTTCCCTTCATCCTCCTCAGTCTCTTCTGGAATTTAAATTAAAAACCCAAAGCCAGGCTGAAGGCCACCAGTCATTCTCATGGGGCAGCTGCCACAGCCTCCATCCACTGACCTTTCATTAAAATAGATGAGCCGATGTTATGGTATTTGTATTTATCAGCATTGTACAGCCTTTCCCGGTACAAATCCTGGGTGAATTGCTGGTAGGTGGTCACTTTCGAGGATGGCAGTTCACTCTGCACCAATGCCCCTGAGACATGGGAGAAGAAGAAGGTGCATTAGTCAGGAATCACCACCAATTACTCACCCAAATCCTACCCTTTGGATATGGCAAGCTGGATTCTCAACTGGCATAAATCAGGGGAGACCCAGTCACTTCAGCAGAGCTTTGCTGAGGTGCATCAATTTTGTATTGATCTGGTTCATGACACAAGTAGGGGAAGGATTCATGTCGATGCAAAGCAGGTGGAAGGAGCCATGCTGTCTCCACATTGCCCTGGAGTGCTAAAAGGAGCTGAGAGCCTCAGCAGCAGGTCTGTGTGCGAAAGGCAGGAAAACTGCACTGATGGGATACACAGGGGCAGAGCAGGAAGGGAAAAGCCCACAGGAGTTGTGTCATTAGCACAAGACAGCTTCAGATGGGCTTGGCAAGGAGATGTTTGAAGCCCTCAGATGTCAGGTGCAGTCCATATGGAGACATGTCCATCTGAGCTGCTTGTCCAGACTCTCCTTCTATTTAGTGGAGAGAGAAAACCTGCCAGTGCTTACTTCACCTCATTGTCAGGGTGGCACTGAAGCTACAGGAGATGGCTGTGTCTTTGCTCCGCTCTGATCGTGAAAGAATCCAGACACAGGCATCCCACACCAGGAGAGATTAGTTCAGGGAATAGAGAGGACACCCCTGGCCATGTCTCCTGTTTGCTCCTGGAGCACTGCTGAGCAATGCCACCCTTTTCTCTCTCAAGTAGGAGCTCAGGGGAAAATCCCCACTGCTTTGGGATGGTTGAGCATGGCAGGGTGATGTTTGCTGACCGCTCCTTTTGTTTTTCTGACTTCCATCAGCATACTAATCAATGCAAGCAAGCTGTTAAATGGTGTGGCTGAGGGCTGGCTACCACCCCCTTTGCTGCATTTGCAGTCAGACAGGTACCCTTAGCAGAAGGCATTCGAACCACCCAAACCCCTCACACCTAAGCAGAACCCTTTTCCCTCCCTGCACTCCCGCAATGTGGAGTTGACTCTATCCCAACAGAGCTGTGAAGATAAAGCCCTTAGAGAACCTCATTAGCAATGGCTCTTCATGCACTGAGATATTTCTAAAACCCCAGCTCCCTACACCCGTGCTTTGAGCTGGCCTGGGAGCTGCATATTCCTGGTGACAGGGTGCTGTGGCCATGTGTGAATCCCCGCCAGGCTCAGCCCAGCACTGAGGCTACATCAGGATGCTGCCATCCATGTGCGTCCAGCCAGCACAGACCAGGGGCTGGGGGCTGGCAAAGGCCCAGGCAGACAGCCCCTCGGGCAGCTGGACATGGCCAGTCAGCTGTTCACCAGCAGTGCCAGCATCAGGGGTTACCCTCTGTTCCATCTGTCAGAGCAGGAGCTGGAAGGGGCGGGCAACAAGACAGGTCATGCAGTGGGTCAGCGAGAATCTCCAGTTTCCCTGCCCGTCTTGTACTCAGGTCGGAGGGCTGGCACTCTGGCAGGTAGCACTTGGGTAGGTCTGGAACAGGAAGGAATGAAGGTGTCTGCAGAAAAAAGTCCCATGTGAATGGAGAGGCAGCTGGGGAGGGCAATGCTAAAGCATCGTCAAACACCCGCCCGCAGCAAAGCCTGGGCTCCAGCAGGGTCAGCATCTCTGGGGACACCGTGGCCACAGAGCAGCTCTGTGGCTCTCACTAAAGTACAGGAACCATCACAGCTTCCTCTGTCTGCCCATCTTACAGCTTGGGACTCTGCTGGGCCCTGGGTGGGCAGTGGGAGGGAGGGAGGGAGCCCTGGCAAAAGCTGTGGTTTTATGGTGGAAGAGGGAATGGCTCCAGGGTTCATGTCAGGAAAGGGATGAAGAGGCTGCTGCTGTGGCTGCTCTGGGGGTGCTCCAGCCTCTCCAGCTGCACACTGCAGCTCCAGATGCTTTTTAGGGGCTCAGAAAGGGATTCTCCTGCTGTGAGCTCCACCAGGCTGCTGGAACCAGCAAGGATCATCTTCACAGGGTTTGTTTATTGTTGTTTTGGATCTCTGTGGGTTTCTGTTTGTCCTTCAAACTTCGGGGTCCTCAGGGCGATCCCCCAATGTTTCTCCTTTGCCAGGCTGACAGTAGGGCAGCTGGAGGCTGCAGAGCTATGGGAACTACCAGTATCTGGGGGCTTCCCCCACTGAGGATGGCCAGAGCTCCTCCTGAGGCATCTCCAGAGGGACAGGAGCCTCTAGGAGACCACAGCAGGGATGGCTCATCAGCCAGTGCTTTCTTCCTCAACCCAAGGAGTTCCCCACCTTCCCCTTGGGAGTAGGTTACTGCCCAATATTTCACAGATAAAAACATCACAGTTCTTTTATCCTCTTAAAAAAGAACAAATCCTATCAGGGCCAAGAGGGAAACCTGGGCCTCCCGAGTACCTCATCATCACGCTACCCAGTGGGACAGCTTTCTTTGGCAGGCCTTGGGAATTAATAAGGAGCCAAAGGGAGCTGCAACCCAAGAGAACCAGACATAGCTCCCTTCCTTCCTATCTCCCAAACTACACCAGCGCCTCCACAGGAAGCGTGCAGCCTTCCAAAAATAAAATTTAAAAATTTAAATGAAATAAATAAAGGAAAAAGAGAAAAGGAAAAGAAACTGAGATGCAAGGCTTGGAAACCGCGCTCCAGCAGGCAGGGGTTAAACCCTGCCCTCGCAGCCGGGCTCCGGGCTCCTGGAAGCAGAGCAGCCACCTGAGGCTGGGGCTGCCCGGGAAGCCCTGGCCAGCCCGGAGAACAGCGGGAGCCCCGAGCAGGAGCGCTAATGAAGGCTGCTGGCAGCGGGAGCGCTCCCCGGGGCAGGAGGAGGGGACAGGGGACGGGAGGAGAGGAGAGGGAGAGGAGAGAGGAGAGAGGAGAGAGGAGAGAGGAGAGNCCCCGGCGGGGATGGCAGCGGTGTCCGCACACAGCCCCTCTGCCCCGCGGGCACCTTCACACAATGATTTCTCTGTTGTTGCCCCCCCGCCCCCTTTTCCTCCTCAGCTTCAACTCTTTTTTCCCTCTCTCGTGAGCGTATGAGCCCGAAGCTCTCCGGCAGCCGAACATGCCCCCCACCACTTCTCCGCAGTGGCCCAGTGCAAACCGCAGCTGTCCCCACCGGGCTGCCACAAGCAATTAAACCAGGGCAGGCGGAGCGAGGCAAATCAGATTAAATAGCTCAAGGGGTCGCTCGCACTGCAAGGAGATTAGAGAAAAAACAACCCCAGCTCCCCCCAGAAGTCTTCTCAGGCCCGTGTCAGGGCAAGGAGCCATCTCCATCCCAAACGCAATCCCCCTCCTCAAGGCGGTACCGGGATGGCTCTAACCCTGACGCACCCACCAGCCCCACGGGGAGCAATCGGAGTCCAAGGCTTCGGCACCGGTTCAGCAAGCAGTCGTTAGTGCCCCTACTTAATGAGTGTAATTAGCATCACTCCCCACCAACAGCTTTACCGGAGGGTGCAAGGGGGATTTCCCGCACAAGGGATGGGGGCACAAGCCGAGGGCATTCGGGCGCGATGGGACCTGCTGGTGGGTCACAGCCCTGGGGACCACAGCAGTGCAGACAGCACCCACTCCTGCTGCTCCCTTGGCACCACCCCAGGCCCCAGCTGTCCTGAGAGGGGAGCTGACAGCTCGGGCTGGGGATCCAAGGCAGGGAAAGGGCACGGTACCGGTACGTGTGCCTGGGTGGGTGAGTGGTAGTTGTTCTGCCAGCAGAAGTCCTTCTGGTATACGCTCTTGTACTTGTCCAGGGCAGGGGGCAGCTGCAAGCGAAGAGAAGGCAAACACAAGGAAAGATTCGGGGGAAGCCTTCAAAAATAGTGATACAAGCCCAAAATTCTCCCTCATAGTTCAGGAGAGGATGAGCCGCTCTTCTGGGCCACCTGGGGCCAGTCCAGCAGGGCAACCCCTTGCTCAGTTAAGCCCCAAGCAGGGTGGCTGGGAAGGTCCTACACTCTTTTGGCAATGGTTTCTGGGGCTCTTCTTGTCCTAGGATCTCTCTTGCAACAAAGACCTTCCTCCTGCCTTCCTCAAACCTCCTCTGACTGCCCAAATGGCCCCAGGCAGAGCACTAACATGGAGCTGCCGAAATACTTTGATCAGCTGCTGAGGTCCGGTGTCACTCGGGTTAAATCAGCACATGCTTCCATCTCCTATTTCAGTAACATTTGCTATGTGCTTATCACGTATTTAAAGTGCTGGCTAATGTCAATACTCATTCTGCAAAGCCATTGAAGAAACTATGGAGGAAAACTCTGCCAGGGGATATAAGGCCTGTGACACCTGCCCTAACAGCAGAAGTCCTTGCAGTGCAAATGTCTGGAGGTAGGGAGAGGGTTTTAGGGAGAGAGCACTATCTGTGTGTCTTGTCCCTCAGCATGCACCATGAGCACTGCTGGAGCCAGGAAAGCTGGTGAGATGAGCCTTCAGGCTGGCTCCAGAGCTGTTCCTATGCTGAAGCATGAAACGTGATAACTCCTCAATGCATGGCAAGGGCTGGGGGAGATGAGCTCTGATTGCAGGTGTTACTGTCATCTCCACTGCTACACAAACTCATCCACCACACAGAGGGGGCTTGGCCGGCCCAGGCAGGGGCTGCACTGCCATGTCCCTGTGATTAGGGACACTGCAGCAGCACACAGCACCTCAGGGTGCAAATATATCCTTGCCAACAGTCACACACCTTGGGCAAGGATATATTTTATATTCTTAGTCCTTTTTTTCTAACATCTCACTCTTTTCCCCCTCTGGGCTTCCCAGACCAGTGTTTCCCTTCAGCCAGGATGCAGAATTCCATTGTCACCGGTTCCTATTATCTTCCCAGACCAGCAGACCCAGCCAAACCCACTACTGAAACACCAGTGAGGATGAGAGTCCTGTGTGTACTTCACCTTCCAGGCCTTTGCATCCCTCACCATCTCCATGGTGAACCAGGAACCTGCACCAGAAAAATCACTCAGTTAAAAACCAGCAGACCAGATCTTCTCCTCCATTCCACCTCCAAGGGTAAGGGAACTGGAGATCTGAAGCTGGCTACCGACAGGAGGAAGGGGATTCAGCTGGGTCTGAAACACTCAAAGTGGCAGAGTAGGACTGATTTCATCCAACTTCAGCAAAGCAAAATATACCCAACCGGGACGTACGGAGATGGACACTTCAGGGGATGCAGTTTGTTGGAACCCAGAAGGGATGAGATGGAGGCATCCCAGCACCAGCAGCCCCAAAGTGACGCAGAGGCTGGACAGGTGTGACCCCTCCTGTGACAGGGAACATCAATGATGGGATCTAGCAATGATTGTGTGGTCATGGTGTCTCCAGGGTCAAAGGAAAACTCCGTTGTGACACCACTGAACTTCAGAACCCTGGAGGCCTTAGTGGAGGAAGGGGAGCCTGAGGGGGCTGTGGTTGTTTCTTGAAGGTGAAGGCACCCAACAATCACGCTGGGGGTCTGTTACCCACTTCTAGAGCTGCAGCCAGCCATGCTGGGGACACGTGGCCAGGAGAGGGACAAAGCCTGCCCTTTGTGAGCTCTTGAAGCCCCCTCCAGCTCCTGCTAAAGAGGTGAGCGAAAGATGGGGAAACTGAGGAGAAAAGGACATACTTTGTGGGTGTGCTGAGCATAAAACAGCATCCTTTCCTTCCTGCTTGGAAGGATGGGGAAAACTGCAGAATCAGGGCAGGCAGGGATCTCTTCTTGGACTCAGAGGGTGGCTGAGGACACTTGAACTGTCCCCTTCAGATGCTGCCATTCTCTTCCTCTGCAACAGGAGACAGCAGGGGATGCTCAGATGGAGTCCTCTATCCCATGAATAGGGAGGAACACCACACCAGATCCACAGAGCAGTATTTACTCTTTAAAAAATATCAATCCTTGACCAGGTTTGGATGCATTTCACCAAAAGACTAATCTTGCCTAATTTTGGGTGCGCACAAGGAGTACATCTCCCTCTGAGCTGATCCATCCTGACTTCCTGGCTCATTCAGCCCAGTTCATGTGACCAATGCAGGTACATAACTGGGGCTGAAATAAACCCAGAAAGCCTGGGTTTGGTGAGCTGAATCACATCCAAGAGTCCAGTTTCTGTAGCTGCACATGACCCTAGTGCAGCCACTGGTTTAGAAACAAGATTCTCTGCCACTACAGTGATGCAAATAGCAGTAAATGCTGGTGATGAGCCAGGAAGATGAGATCTCAGCTCCGGGAGGAGAGCCAGTCACGGACCTGTGTTCACAGGCACCGTAGGAATGAGCTGAATTCCACAAGTTATTTCTCTCTGCACGCTGCTATGTACTGGTGTGCAACTGGGGCTCAGGGATGCTCTGGCAAGGGTTGTGTGCTATTGACAGCTCTGCACTGGTGTCAGGAAAGAGGAGAAGCCCTTCATCCTCACTGCATTTTATGCAAATTAATATTAGAATAAATAATGCAACAAGGAAAGAAACTATTTCCAGAAATGTGAAACTCTCATGTTCTCCTGTGCTTATATTAAAGGGATTACACTCCATTTCCTTCTTAATACAGCTAATGCTCTATGGGAAGCCCTCAGGCCAGGGATTAAAGCACTTATTCAATTAATTAGGAACAAACTTCTGCCTTAAAGTCAAACACACAAGTATCAGTAAGCCCTTGAGAGTGTCTTCCTTCTCGGGCAGAGAAAATGGATCCTATTTCTGGTGTAAATGAAACCAAGCCTAGAATTACCAGGAATAATATAAATTAAGAAGAATCACTTTTTAAATACCACGATTCTGTAACACAGCAGAGTAAAAGAGGGACAGTCCCCTCATCTTGAACTCAGCACTGGAGCCCCCATCATGGGGAGCAAAATCAGGTCCTACAAGGATAATATAAATGAGATACAATTTTAGGATGTAACATTGGCAACTAGCTCCAAGCTGCAGGCACAGCAGCGTTTGGGAATATTTGAAGTTAGGGGTGAAATCCTGGCCCTGGTAAACACAAAAAAAAGAAAATGCTTATTCAGTAGGATCCGAATTTCACCTAAGGTGTCTGATTCATTACTGAGATAGGAGACAATTTCCAAAACCTGGCTCCAAATCCTAATCTTTCTTGATGATAGCCTGATCCTTCCGTCTTCTCGCAGGCACAGCTCACATGAAATTAAAAGGCGTTTTGCCAGAATAGTTTATGCAGGAGCAGCCCACTGTTGCTGTTCAGTTTCCCATTTCTTCTTCCCAAATATCAAAAGATGGGGCTGATAGTTGCCAGCATAATCCCAATTAGATGTGGAGAGGAACCAAACTCCCAGCTCTCACCTTCCTCTGCCTCCAAGAGAACTTATTTGCCTCCTCATTGCTCATGCAGATCTGGAGAAAGCTGTGCCCTGCATGGCTGCTCTCTGTGTAGCTGTCTGCACACCCCTGAGACAGAAGATAGTGCTCAAGACCAAATAAACACCTGCAGGAGGAAATTGCTCTTAAATAACTGGTTTATTTTCACAATACTCCAGGGAGACGATGGCTCAGATTCCCAGACTCAGGAGCTTAAACCACTCACCTGAATGGCAGCGCCCCCGTTTCTCAAGGCAGTGACAACTCCAAACATCCAGCGAGGTTTTCAGAGGCTGCTGGTGCTTTTGGCCTCTCCACATCATGCTGCATGCATGCACAGAAGCAAAGTACAAGTCAGCCAGGACCAGAAAGTCAAAGGCAGACAATTATGTCTTTTAGTAACAACTTGGGAGAATTTGCCGATGGGCCCAAATGTGCGATAGCTGAGCTCAGGTCCTTTAAAATCAGATTGGAAGAGTTTAAGTTAGAGTCAAGGATCTTAATTATAATGTAAAACAATGAGATTTATGTACCTGAGCTGTGCAGATCCTTCCTGGCATCTTGGTGGTCATTGCCCCTGTGCATAGAGGGGGGAGTTTCCCTCCAGAAAGTCAATCTCATAGCCTCAGTAAGACTGCAGTTGCATAGAGGACATGATGCAGAGATAATTTCACCTCAGTTTGGCCCTAACTTACCATTTTTGCTGTCTTTTTCCACCTGTGAAATGCAAGAGTTCTCTCTAAGCCTCTACTGCCCTTATGAAAGCAGCTGCTCTGGGCACTGGCAGGGTTTGGGGGAATCAGCTCAGCTATTAACAATTCCATGCACAAAAACATGGCCAAGGAGGACATACCTCCCTGTCATCCCAGCCCCTGACAAGTGCTCCTTGGGCCAGGAATAAGATTCATTGCCCCCATGAGGATGTTGAAAGAGGGAAGTGAGGGGTAAGCAGGACCCCCAGTGCGTGGAAGAGGCAGGGTGTAATCTGGGAATCTCCATTCAGGCTATCACCACCAGGAGACAAAGTGCAAAGAAGGGACTCTTCTTCAAGGGATGAGTGTTGACAGCCCATTCTGTCAGCAGGAGGTCAGTCACCTATTTGGGTCTAAAAACATGAACTTTTGTGGCAGTGCAGCAGTCCAGCATGGGCACGTTTCCCATGGAGCTGTTTCACCCTTCTCTCCTGTTTTCTTGATAGATTGGTGGGGGCATTTATGGTGTCTTGTGAGCAGAAACAAGCAGCATCCTTCAGCCTAAATCAAATCCTGTTGCTCTCTTCCAGCCACCTAAAGCACTCACAGGACTGAGCCCTCAAAGTCAAGCCCCTTGTTACACAGACACTCCTCTGTGCAGAAGACAAGGGCAGCTGGTGAACTCAGTCGTGGTGTTCCAAATCTTTGGGCAGTTCTGCTGTAACCTGCTAAAACAATCAAATGTTTGTCCCTGATTATCCCCCAAAAATCATCCATCAGCAGAGGACGGCTGAAATCTCATCACTGCCTATGGGATGTGTCCTGTGATATAAATCATGGTATATTTATGCACCTGTGTAAGGCAAATACGTATAGGTATTGTTGGAGAGCCTAAATCTGCTCCCTAATGCCGTTGTTTAAACAGCCCTTTAACCACATCACTTTTCTCCTCGTTAGGTTAAGTTGCTGGAGGTGAAAAAGTCTTTCCAAAATGGTTTTCACTCATTCACTCAGTCCAAAGTAAACATGCCTCTGGGACCATTATGTGTATCAGGTATCCCAGGCTTTGTTAAGAGCTTGCCTGTTAGGTAAATTCTGCTCCTCTTTCTCCTTGGAAGAAGCAGGTTAAAATTAGAGACAGGCCCACAGGAGTAAAGTAGAGCAGTGTTACAGAGAAATAGGAAAAACAGACAAAATTCAGAGCAGTGCACACAAGTGACCCAAGTCTCAGAGAGTCTCTTGATCTGAAGTAGCTCTGGTTACAATATGACATTGGCCTGTCACTTGTGATCACATTCATGGCAGATCCCTTGATCTGTGCTGGACATTTTCACCAGCACTCAGCAGAGCCCCCCCTAAAGAGCCGAGAGACCAGAACAAGAAGCACAGCCTTTGCTAACAATACATAAAGAGGAAATGTGCATTTTTAGCACATCATGAAAACCCTCCAGCTGTATGCCCACAGGCCTGGAGGAACTTCTGGGCTTTCCTTGAGTGTCACCTCACACTACAACCACATCTGCTTCTTAAAGGCAAGTCTGGCAGGACAACGACCACTCCACATCAGCTCATCCAGACCTCATCCACACCTGACTACAGTGAAGAGGAGGCTTTTCATTGACAGCCCCAAGGTTTAGGCTGGCTATGCCACTGGGAGATTCTCTCACTGCAGCCATTAGAGCTGTTCAGCTGATCTAAACTTGTCGGGGAGAATAAAGCAACCACCTGCTTCCAGCGACAGGAAAAGTAAAGTGAGATCAAACACAAGCAGGAGGAGAGAATTTAAGCAATGCGAGAGGTGGCTGCATGTCATTTCAGAAGTCACCTTTTGTCTTTGATCTGTGCTTAGGAAGCGGGCACCTCCTGGATCAGATGGCCATTGGAGAAGTGTGCCACCAAAGTCATCCCACCTTGAAGTCTCAAGTGTTTGCTTTCCCCAGGGATCCTCCTTCTACTTCCGTCGCCGTGTAAATCATCTGCCTTAAGATTTCATTTAGAAAAGCCAAATAATACAGATTAGGGAGCAGAGACCAGGACTCGTGTCCTCCCCTAACACCAGGATCATTCACTGCAATGAAGTTGAGCTTTCTCTTTTAAAACTGTATTATACATGCACAGGTAGGTTAGAGATCAGGAACTTATTACAAAAGCTGCTATGCAAACAAAAAAGCCCTGAAAAGCTTATAGTCTAAACACAAGACACATCAAGACTTTGACTGGAAGGATTTTAAAGACGAAGCACTTTGAGACAAAGCAAGCTATAGATCACACAGAAAATCTGTGGCAAAACCACGGATAAATCCCACTTTGCTGAATCCTCACTTCTGCTCTTAACAGCTCCTTGGAGCACTGCCTGGGTTTTGCTAACAAAGCATTTGTTTTAGCAGCACACTTTGGGGGAGTAAAACCCTGTGCCATTTTCATGTGGCAAGAACATGCAGCAGCTTTCTAAAGGCTGAGAATCACAGCAGCCCTGCATGCAGATATTCACCAACCCTAGGCATGCAACAGAATAAACCCTCTGCATTTAGTTTGTTGATGCCTCCAGTGAGTGTTAACAAGTGGAAAAATCACGGGGAAGAGAGAGCCTGGTCTCAGGTTACCCCATAAATTGGTTAAGGCTGCAGAGGGGATTACAGTCCCAGAGCCATCCTAAGCACAGAGATGTCATTACGGCAAAATCAAAGGTAACCATGGGGCTTGGCAGGTAACTGTCAACAGCCACGGGAAAGAGCCGGCCTGGGAAGGAGCTCCACGTCAGGATGAAATTCAGTCACCTTTATTTTCATTTCAGGTGAGGGGTCAAGCAGAAAAGCTATCCCCAGCGGCCTTTATTTACAGTTTTCAAGGGAGTGGCTGATGAAGCATTTAGGAAGAAGGATGAACCTGCTTGCCCCTCACTCAGGGAGACCAGCCTGATGACAGACAGAGGATGCTGTAATGGCACAGGAGCTGAGAAGGAGACTTTTATGAATGAAATGGCCATGGTCTTAATGAAGTCACTCACGAAATTCCCAGTGACTTGAACGGGGCCAGGACTTCACCTGTAATATTTGCAGGGAGCCCAAGGAAATTATCTTCCCACCAGGACACTTTCTGCCGCACAGGAGCTCAATCCCAGCAGCGGTAACAACACACAGCCCCATAAGCAGATTTCAAGGCATTTCTTCAACATTTTTTCTTTTACATTTCTTCTCTCCATCCTCCCCAGGCAATCAACCTGAATTTCTAGAAAATCACTACATGATAATTTTTTTCCTTCTAGACACGTTGAAAAATTGCTATAAAAACCTTGCCAGGTTTTTGTATTTCTCGAGATCTCTTGCTGATGAATGAATACAGAAGCTATAAATGGTTTTGTGTTGTCAAGAGTAGCTACATCCATGCTTGAAAAAACACCAGGGACTGTTCTGTGTTCTGAGCTCGCATCCACACTGCCTGGCCAGTACTCCCAGTAACAGACTGGTCCCATGGAGACTGCCCACTGGAGAAGTTTATAGCCTCTGAGCCATGCCTGGGGATGGGAGAGTACTGTAAATCCCAAAGCATGCCCGGTCCATGCTAATAACTGGACAGCATGGATTATTGCAGGTCACCGGCTGGGCCCATGGCACAGTCCTGCTCAATACAGCAGTGGAAATAGAACCACTGTGCATGTTCTGGGCATCCAGCGTTCTCCTGGGTCGCTATCAGGTGAATGGAAGATGACTTCCAAGGGAGCTTTAAGTCCTCACAGCGTCCAGCTGACCAGCACAGGGAGGAGGGGGTGATGGCATCCCACAAAAACCCCACAAGGCACAGCTCCGGCTCCTCCACAGACTGTGGGCTGCAGCCAGGCCTCCTGCCATTCCCAGAAATCCCCATCCAGACAATGAAACAGAAAACAAAGGGCAAAATTTCTCCTTTTCCACTCAGGCACTGGAAACCTTCCTTCACCCTCCCTTCTCTTTAAAGACCTAAACCCAACCAGCAGCCAGTTTTGCAAGGGTTAACCAGCATGAAATGAATGTGGAGAGACAGTCCGAGACCGTAATCACTTATTATTTTCAGGTAATATGCTTTATCTCCGACTAATCTCCTCATCTGGAGAAACACTCACTGCAGACAAGAGTCACTGAGGTTATCTCTGATGATGGGGCTCCACGGGCTGCTGGCTGCGAGGGACCGAGGAGAGGCCAAGGAGAGGACTTCAATTATGGCCTGAACTATGCTCTGGTAGCTGAAAGGCCATTGTTTAATCTACTAGAAATCATCTATTTTAGCAGATAAAGGGATTACTTGGGTTTTCCTTTCCCCAAGAACAGCATGTTATTCCAACTACTAATGGAACATTCGGTATTTAATTAAAGAAAAAGCACGGGGAGAAGCAACGCAGGCATCAACATCACTTCTGGGGAAATTCAAATTGATTGTCACCCTTTGATGCTGCTCAATCACCTCTATCTCACTCACCCTTCTTACAACCCAGATTAAATCATCTGGTTCTCTCCATCCTGAACTTTTTTTTTTTTTTTTAAGGGATCCCATCCAAAGCTTTGGGACTGTGCGATGTGAAATCACCTCTCTGCAGGAATCTCCTGACTTGTAAAGAGCCAGATTACACTCTCCTTGTCAAGAGCAGAGTGTGGAAATTTGAGTTGCATTTTGCCTCTTCCACACGCTTGGTGCTGGTTGCTGTCTGTCCGGGCTCTGTCTGCCTGGCCCATCAGAGTGACCTGGGGACACAGGAAACGTTTTGGAAACTCCAAGTGGTTTCATTGCTCGAGGATGAACTGGAACTGCTGCATGCAAAAATCCGCTCTTTGTCCCTTTTCCCTCCCAGTTCCCTTGTCTTTGCCATCTCCCATTTTCAGAGAGGTTTGACCTTCATTTTTCGTCCCACAGACTAATGACCACAAAGGGCAGTTACAAGTCATTCTCCAGTGCTCTTCTGTGCTCAGCAAATACAGGTTCCTTTTTTTTATGTCCTCCACCCCTTCAATCCACAGACTGTGGATCCAAAGGGTCTGTGGGGGAATACTGGGAAGTAGCTGCTCCCAGAGGCAGGTGCAAATGCAGGATGTAAGGGTCCACACCTCTGTTGAGAAAATTGTAAACCAAAACCAAAAAATCCCAAAAAAAAGCAATAAACTCATTTCTGTTAACATCTGGATCTTAGTCCTCTTCCCTTTACCAGAATAAAGAACAGGGTGTCTTGAAAGAGATCATCCATCCATGCAGCAGTCAGAGCTTCCTCACAGAGATGACTTTCTGCACATCCTCCTGCTGACTGTCCCAGTCCTGCCACGCTCCCACAATTGGTGACACTTCATTGCAAACACCACCCATTTTTTTTGTTCTGCCTCCCCATCCATTCATTTTTTTGCACACAAAGCAAGGACAGGGACCAACTGAATAGCCTGATTTTTGCTTCCATCACTTCCCTGTGTCTTTTCATGGCTGTTTCAGTTGATCTATGCCCACATGTGCCAGCTACATCCTCCTTCAGATCTCTGTGAGGGATCTGCTGCTGACCTGTGTGGTAAAATGTCTCAAAAAAACGAGGCTGTCCATCTTGTCCACCCAGCTGCTGCCTGTCTGTGTAGTTCTCATCCTTTCTCCCTTTTCTCCTGGCCTTTGCCTGGCTCATGCCAATGTTTGATCTTCATCATTCATCATGGGACACAGCAACCTGACTCTGCACATCTGATGAACCGGCACCACCACTGGAGATGCGATCATCTTCAGGTTTTTGATCTTCTGTCTTTGCCCCAAGTCTTTGGTGACTCTAACTCCATCCTTCACTCTCTACAGGCAGCTCCAGAAGTTACTGTGAATTATCAAGTCACCCTGTCTGCTACCAGTCATTGTGTTGAACCAGTTGTTCAGCTTGTTCTTGACCAGGACTGCTGACCTCACCTCTTCATAATGTTTTTCAGCAGCTTCTTACACATATCATATAGCCCGAGGACACTCCACACACCTATTGCAACATACCGGGTCAAATGACTTTTTGAAATTGTGCAACTGAAGAGCTGAAGTGCTTCTTGATATCTCTGAACTTGCCAGGGATCAGCCTCTTGAACTGGTTTTGCTATACTGTCCCTCTTGCTTTGTGGAAATGAGTCTACCTTCTGAATCCTCCAGCAAGGAACACAGTGAGAAATTTGCTTGGGTATCAGGAAACACACAAAATTTGGAAGGTACCTTGGGGGAACTCACCTAATAGGAACCCTTTTCCTTGTTTAAGGGATTTCTCCTTTCCTGATAACATGCAGGTGCCTGGTGGGGCCAGTGACCCATGCCACAGCCACATGGATCCATTCTCAGCCCCTCAGAATTCTCAGTCTCCTGACCTTTCATAGGGTTATAGAATGGTTTCAGTTGGAAGAGACCTTAAAGATCATCCAAACTCCCTACCATGGGCAGGGACACCTTCCACTAGACCAGGTTGCTCGGAGCCCCATGCAACCCAGATTTGAACACTTCCGGGGACAGGGCAGCCACAGGTTCTCCAGTCCACCTGTGCCAGAGCCTCACCACCCTCAGAGCAAAGGATTTCTTCCTAATATCCTGCCCTCTGTCAGTTTAAAGCCATTCCCCCTTGTCCTGTCATGACATGCCCTTATAAAAAGTCCCTCTCCAGCTTTCTTGTAGGCTCTCTTCACGTACTGAAAGGCTGCAATAGGGTCACCTCAGAGACTTCTTTTCTCCAGGCTGAACAGTTCCAATTCTCTCAGCCTTCTCTGCACCTCTGCTAGCAAGATCTTCATGTCAACCTGCTTCCAAACCATTATAATCTCCCAAACACTGCAAATCTTTAAATTTTTTAATGGGTCATCTTTACAAACTCTGGTAATATTTCCCCCATCTCTTCAGCCTGTCCTTCTCTGAAAGCAGGGAGCTCTCCTCAACATTAATGCTGGGGAGGATACACTAGTTCTTATTCCATAATGTTGAGTATAAAAATCCATCCTGACTTGGACTTCTACAGGAATGTTTTAATGCTGCCTTGCTTTTAAACCAATTCTCCTTGACTGCCCTTGATATTTTCAGTTTTGCTCTGTGTGTGCCTGCTCAGGATGTATCCTCACCAATGCATCCTGCTGAGTACTGGCCAGGTGGAGAATGCCTTCCAACACTCAGGCTCAGTGGCTGCCTGCTTTCTTTCCCACCAAGCAGTGTTAAATAAATGTTGTTGAGACAGGTGATGAGACTACGGCAGCAGAAGACCCCAGGGGAAACACAGGCCTTGCTCTTCCCCTCCTTGCTAATTTTGGTCTTCCTAAATGCCAGTCAGAGCTTCTCAGCTCTGTTGACTGTTTAGTTTGCACTTGCACTTCCTTTTGCTTATGTAGAGTCTGTAGAGCCTCATGAAAGCCTGCAGGCACTTGCCATATCTGTCCTGGTTAGCATTGCCTTTGCCAGCCTCTGACACGTGCCAGTCAGTCACAAACGTCAGTCACTGGGCACATGAGTGGTTCACTCCCAAGGCCAGGCTTAGGCACGCCTTGACTGGCAGCAAAATCACCTGAAACTCTTTAAAGAAATCAAGGAAGTTTTTCCTTGGCATCTGTCATAGGAGCCCACAGAGCTGGGAGCATCAGGGAACCTGGTCCACAGCCCTGGGCAGAAAGGCTGATTTCTGTAAGGTGACAGATCTTGGGTTTACCAGGGTTTCCTTTCTATGAGTGTGATTCCTGCTGATGCCTCTCTTGTGTTTTGCATTACTGCCTTAAAACAAGGTTTTCCTGTGTGGTGTCAGTCCCTTGTCTGCCCACCTGATTTTCAAAAGCACACACTTTTGTGCTGGTACATCTCTAACTGCCTCATTAACAGTGGGATTTTACCCAAAGTGATCTCAGATTCCTGTTTCTGCTGGCCACAGCTTCCATTAGCAGCAATCCTTTTGCTGGACCACTTCCCCTCATCAGACACTGACCGAGTTGGAGACACCAGACAGCATCTACATGGCCAAGAACAGTGAACAGACTTCAAAATGTTTCTTTACAGTAGCCTTTATAGTGTCACTGTGGTCAGCTATCTCTGTGTGACCAGCTGAATTGAGCCCCTTCTCTCTGTCCTGCTTCAGTTCTGGCCCCTGATTCCTGCTCTGACTTTGTCCTTTATCCTCATGCTCCAGCTCCTGCATAGATATTTATAGACTATAAACCAGTCACCCATAATATTCCCTTCCTGTAAGTAATTAAAGAGAGTTCCTTGAGAAGCTTCAAGGCGTAGCTGCACATTGTGTGGTGGCATCTGCTCACAAACACTGTCCCAGTTTTAGTTTAAATCCCATAGGGTATTTGTATTGTATTTAACTGGATAATAAAAACTTCACCCGTTACTTTACCCTGCTACTCATGATTTTATATGTGCCACCACAATTTCATATAGCATCAATATGGAGTTATAATTTCTTATTCCTGTTCCTCATTCACTTCAAAAGCACAAGGAACAGCCAATTGCTCTCAAGAACCACAATAACTTTTAAAGAAATTATTCATTTTTGAGACCGACTCCATCACCTCTTCAATCTCAGCCTTTTTTCCTAAATGTGTCCTTTTGCTTTTCCATATCAAAAGACACCCCGCCCATTTGCCCCCCCCCCCGTTCCCAGGCAGAGACAGCTCTGTGTCAAAGAACTGTTATTTTCATTATTTAACACTTCATAGCCTCAGTTTTAGACTCCTTCCCATTTGGTAGACAATGATTCTTTATTTTCCTCCTAAATCAATGACAGAAACAGAATAATGAACCAATTTCCACAAAATTTCCTTGAGATTCAAGGATTCATTTTTCACAGTGACATTCTGAGATCTTGGTTTAACCAGCTGGATCCACTTAATTTGCACCATGGTGATTTTATACCAGTTTGTGAAGTCCACCTCCGAGATGGAACTATTCAAACACTTTCAGAAATCAGTTACATCAAGAGTTGCTCCCTCTTGCTGGAGAACAACAGCAAATTAATTTGACAAGGTCTATTTTCTATCTATACACACTCATTGGCACTGGGTCATTGTCTTCCTTTAAGAAGGAAATTAATCATTAATTAAGAGATGCACCCACCCATTTCTTGCCTTTAACAGTGACAAGCTGACAGTTATAGCATCACCCAAATAATTTGCCCCAATCCTTTTAAATGAGGAGCCAGTATCAGCTTTCTCAGTGCTCTAAAATTCTCCCAGGGTCCCAAAATGAAAAGCCAGCATTAATGGCCCACATGATATGTTCCTGGTTCAGAGAGTTCAGAAACCCTTGACTGTGAATTACCAGGACTGGCTGATGATAAAGTATTTCATTTATGTGGTTGCTATTTAACATAACCCCTAGTTATTAATGGAGCCCAAAATGCTCTTTCACCAGCACCTGAAACTAACACAGTATCTGATTTTTTCTGCCCCAGACAAACATGGAAAAGAAATACTAATTTAATACTCCTCCATTTCCTTGTGGTGATGGTGATGGCAGCCACTGCCTTTATCTACTAATAGTTTCAATTATTTTTACCTTAGCTGACCATAAATTTATGTTTTTCTGTTTCTATTACCCATTCCAGAGCGGAGGTGGCTTATTCAGATAAATTAGGACCACAAGAGATTGGCCTTTACCTTACCCTATAGAAGTGATCACTATAGAGTAACCAGCCCAGAGCACCAGGCTCTATTTCAAATATTCCATTACACATAAAAAACATTTTAAAAGCACAGAGATGCTTTCTTTCAGCCCAGGTCAACTTCTTGCTTTAAGCAGGAGGGAAGAAGCCCCTTGCTTAACACTCCTCCCAGAAAAGGCACAACCCAATAGCACCAAGTCAGGCACATGTCATTGCCAAGTGGACTTTTTTACTGCTGCAAAAATAAAACGAGGAAGGATTAAATTCACGGGATCAGAGTGAGGATTTTAAAACACATTTTATGAATCGTAAGCCCAAGGAGAGGCTGGAGGAATGCAGGGTGCTGAGAACGTCTGCAAACGTGTTTCCAAACCCCTGGAGCATGTGCCTAATCCAGCCACAAACAGGTGACTTCCTTCTGTCTCCCACCAGGTTCCTTTTCCCCCTAAAATACAAAAGTCAGGCTTCTTTCCCAGTTTTGGTAAAATCACTTCTGATATGCAGAGTTACTGAAGCCTGGCCACATCCCTCAGTCCCTCAAAACTGTGAAATTCCCACTTGCAACTGTCTCACTCCCAAGGTGTCTATTTAATCCCACTTTTATTAGGAGCACAGCTCCGGGTAGTTTACAGGGGTTACAAACAATGAAGCTTTTATCAAAACTTCGGCTAATAAGTCACTAACAAGCTCTCACTCAGGAAGGGGCTAGGCAGGCCCAGGCTAAAACTAACCTGAGGGGATAAGGAAAAGGGGGGGAAAAAAAGGGATTGGGAAGAGGGAGTTCTTCTCAAACTGGATTAGTGCCCCAGTCAGCCACAGAAACACTTGTGCAAGCACAGCAGCCATAAAAAACCAGCAAGAAGTGGACATCGAGCAGAACTGCTCCTTTCAGCCATGGTCTTTGCTCCCAGCAGCCTAAAGCGCTGCAGTAACTACAGCTTGAGATGAACTATGATTTATTCCTTGCTTTGTGGCCATGTCCAGGAGCTCCATGACACTCAGCAGCATAGAAATGCACTCAGAAAATATTAATATAAATGTTCCAAAATGTTAACCCTCGGTCTGCAGCCTGCAGAGTTTAACAGGGGCCATGAACTCAAAACCAAACCAAGCCTGCTGTTGGTAGCCTGAACATTGTGGGATGAGAACACCTCCCCAGAAAACGTTGTAGAGTCTGAAAAATCAAGAAAGGGTTTGAAAACCTCTGATCCTATCATCAGGTAAGTTGGCAAAATTAGACGTCCAGAACTTCAGTCCAGCAGACTAGATACAGAGAGGGAGGAATATACATCATTCTCCTCAGGTAAGGGATAAAAATTACTTTAACCTGTGTACACGTACACGGAACACCCTTCCCAAATACACAACAGTGAAACATCTATTGCACGCCATCAGATAGTCTCTGTTAGCCATTTGCAGGACAAATCAGGGGTTAAGTGAAAAAAATAGGTGTTCTTATAGAGTATTAATAAGTGTAAAGTATGCAAAATAGGGAGGAATATGCTTGGCTCTAAGGAAGGGAGTGATATTAGATCTTAAATTTAATTTGAGCTGCTCTTAGTCAATTCCTTATTGTTCTTGAGGGTGGAGACACTGGAGTACTTCAAGAGAAAAGATAATTTTTCCATCTTGCCTCTGAAGATGAAGAACTCATTCCCAATTTCACTGATCACTCTGGAGAAAGATATAAAAGAATTCTTAATGAGCAGATTGTATGTGGACCATAGAGTTACCACCTTGCTCCTTGCCAGACCCGGGGGAAAAGCGAGACTTAGATTGCAAATGCAGCCGAAACAAACCAAACCCGTGGTTCCTGTTTCACTGCAGAAATTTGGAGCCATTGAAGGGATCCTGGTTTCTCTATCCACTTGGTAAAGCCAAGAGCAGCCAAGATGGGCTATGTTCTGTTCCACCAACACATACCCTGTGCCTAAAGCTCAGCATCCTTGGGAAACGGAGAGAAATCCGGGTGGGTGCGGGTATCTGTTCCTACTGCTGGGCTGGGCGCTCAGGTCTGAGGCATTTTCAGGTTTCTGTGTTCAGCTGCACACACCTGAGATCCACAGCAGGAAAGTGAAGCCTGTACCTACATGTTCAGAGGAGCAGGGCCTCAGAGGCAAAGCCAGTGTCTTCCTACAGGGAGAAAGTGCTGCTGCACGCACGACAGGGACAGGCACAGCACCTAAGCCAACAGTGGAGACAGCACCAGGCAAGGATGGGGAGGACCTTGCTCTCCTGCAGCACTTGGGAAGCCTTGAAACACTTTCCAAGGCAGCTGGCTGGAGAGGTTTGCACTTAATCACAGCTGGCTGGGGATACAGCTCAGCCCAACTCGAGGTGCCACGGGCTCCTCTACCCAGCACACCTCACTGCCCACTCACAGAGCCAACAAAGCCGCTGAAACCCAACCCCAAATCTGCTCCCAGTGATGGACAGTAGCCTCAGACTCTTACCTCAAAACTGATTTCAGTTTTGTTGTTTCGTCATGCCTTGCCAGCTCCCCAGTGTGTTTCTGCAAGGGAAACGTATCCCAGAGCTCTCTGGAAGAAAAGCAGCCCTTAGAAAGCAGAGAGGCAGAGTGCTGGATCCCTTCATTCCCTTCTCCTCACGCCTTGGCAGAAGGGAGCAGCAACAGGTCTGTACTGAGAGCTGATGATGTTTCGAGGCAGCACTGCACACTACTTGCAGGAAAAATGCATTAAGAAAATTAAATGTTTTTACAGCCATCACACCATCAAAGCTTTATTCTCTCCACTCTTTAAATTAAGTGTTGGTTTGCATATCCATGCCATCCCAGCTATGTAATAACCTCTCTAAAGCTATTTTTGTTTCACATTCCTTACTATTTGGTAAAGCAAGCTGGAGTTTTCTGAGGACATGCATTTTTATTAGAGCTAATTCAGCATTATTTTCTAACCCGTTTCCTTTGTTGGAGGCAGAGAAATCAGCTAAGGGAAGCTCGAAGGCAGCACCCCATGCCTATGAGGGAAACTGCCTTCCCCGCCTCGCCATAGCCGGGCTGTTCCTCTAGATGGCTCTGCCTTTGCCCAAAAACATCAAATCCCTGGAGCAAAAACTTCAATTTCGAGCGATACGGCGATACCACTGACTGCTCCTCTCCCTCCTGCAACGATCGAGGGGGGTTTGATAAATATAGATTTGTTGTAATTTTAGAGAATAATATTTTCGGCTTAGCTCTTCAGACTCAGAGGGAAATTGCTTTTTGAAAGTCTACCTGTTTCTTGTCCTTTAAACGTCCTTTCTAGCTGTGATTTCCCCATAAACTGCTTGGTTTAGATGCCTGTTGTCCCGTCAGACTTCAAACCGGCATTTTCCAGCGCGACCCTGCTCTAAAAAAGATGAGGAGCTGTTATAAATCTTAAAGGCAAGGAAGCTGAGAAGGGAAAAGGCACCTTGCAAAAGGTAAACTTTTCTCCTGCTGTTCTGGGTATCCGAATACACACGGGAAGCTCTTTCCCCAAGGGATGCAAAAAGAAAATCAGCAACAGCAACAATGACGGAAACAAAATAACAACAGAAAAATAAAAAAACCGCACACACACGAAAACCCAACAAAACAAAAAAATCCCAACAAACCCCCCAAACACCTCTCCTTAGGATTAAAGGAAAATACCCCAAATCCTAATTCTTTAACACAGTCACTTTTAAGTTGTTCTCTGTCTCAAAAAAAAGTTTGTTCCCTTGTTTTCAAACGAAATACGAAGTTGAAAATCCTTCAGCTATTATATCCCTGCTTAGATCACAGAGGGGATGAAAATTTGGGATTGGAGTCAGCTCGGGAAAGCTTCACCGGTTTACATGTGCTTTTATAACTATTTTATGGAACGCATAAAACGCAAAGACTTTCCCCAAACGCTCCTCTCTGCCCCAAGTCCTGATGTCAGACCAAGACACCCGGCGCTTGCAGAGAGCGCTTCGTGTATACACCAGGAAAGGGCATTTTTGGGCATTTTTACCAGCAGAAAACTGAATAACAACCCGATTTGAGAAGGGGGGATGAAATGTACAACTCATGTATCTGGTAGGTGACCGACATAGACGCTCTAAATCCTCCCGCACCATTGACCGTATTTTTGTTGTTACACGTGTGCTTTGCCCCGGACCAGAAGATTTGCCGGAGCTGGTCCCCGTGTAGATCCCGCCTGTCGGGGTGGTTATGAACACCGAGAGCTTTTTCTCTGCAAAAGGATGCGCTTTCCCTCAGGCTGCCCCGGAGCTCTAAGGCGAAAATAACTTTTATTCGCTAAATCTCGCCCCGCTCCCGCCAGCCCTTTCAGCTCGGGGTATGAGCGAACACGCCGGTGGCTTTTGTTTGTTTAATTTCGGGCAATTCCTTATCCAAAGCAATTCCTTATCCAAAGCTAATGAACTGCGATCTCAGCCCCGGCTGTTGGGAGACAGGCGGCAAAACTACACTTCAGGAACAGAGTTTAAGCGAATTCCACCCTTCGCCTTCCCGTCGGGGGAACCGCAGCGATGCTCATCCCCCTCCGACCTCAGCGTCGCGGCCGAAGGGATCAGGGGGATCGAATCCGTGGGAAAGCGGGATCGCATCCCTGAGCCTTGGGGCAGCGCGGACAGCTCCGGCGAGGGGGCGGCCGGTACGGGGGCGACCGGGCAGCG